>BLKR01001804.1:0-147500 GCA_011170035.1 Teleogryllus occipitalis | reverse complement strand
CTACAATAATTGAATTTTAGAAGTAATTATTTTCAAGCATTTAGGAATTCATGAAATTTTATTAAAATGTTCGCCAATCTAAATAAATGTATTAAATATAATAATTAATGTTGTTTAAAAATATGTATTGACAATGCGTACATTTATTACATGTACTCTGAATTTATTTCGAATATTATAAAACGAAAACATTAAATTAACAGTTTTAGAAATATGATCCGGAATTATTAAATGATAAATTGAATTGAAAATATTAACTTAAATATTAACACAAAATTAAGTTCATTCTGCTATGTTTTCAGAATTCTTGCAACTTCAGTCAAGCAACTTCAGTCAGCAGTATACATACTGCTCATTGTGTATATTTCGCGAATGTTCATTCCCGCCTGAGATATGGCATAATATTCTGGGAAAATACATCTTATAGCTCCCAGACTTTTAGATTACAAAAACGAATTGTACGAATAATAACCAAATCCCACCCACGTGATTCAAAATTGAACATCACAAGGAAAGTAACATTAATTTTAACAGTGATATTTAATGTATTATTTACCATTGGACTGTATAATTCTAAACAAGCACTGTATCGCAGATTCTGGGTCAATGACCCCCATCTCGATCAGATTTTTCGTCCAGTTTCCCTGATCCATTGAACAAATGCTGAGATGGCCCCTTGTTTTGCTTCTGGACATAAATGTAACTTCATTATCTGTGCACGTCTTCTAAAATTCAGTGGGAAATACAGTTATTCAAATTATGGTTTCCATGTTGTCGCGGCAGGAAGTATTATTCCGAAGGACAACATGGATAAGAGCCCAAAATTAATTGCTTGTTTATCCTTGAAAATAGATTTTATGACATGGAAGGTTTTTTTTTCATTCAAAATTCAAGTAGTATATGACTTAGTGTAGGAATCACAGAATTTTGAAAATGTGCGCACAATTCACTTCTCCCCATCGCACGTCATACGCAGTGTTAACTTTTTTTTGACGTAAAAACATAAAATTAAATTAAATAAATAAATAAACTTAAAATTTATATACGTTCATTTAGAAATTTCTATACTTGTGGAAATAAAGTAACATTTTGTGATGTGTGATTCTACTCATGACAACTTTCAACACACAAAATAAATATTTATTGATTTGAAAACTTTAACACTCCATTTATCCAATCCAATACAGTTTACGGGAAACAGCTAATATTAAGTTTCCCTATTTTTAATGGTAATGGTTAAACAAGAGGAACAAATATTTTCTAACTCTCGGTTTTAACAGTAGCCTTTGAAATAAATTAATAATATAGCTATTCGGTTGCTCAACATCCCTTTGATAGAAAATCAGAAACTATCGTTTTGACATAATGCACCTTGAAAAATAATTTGTTTATGATCAATTTCCTCCCTGAAATGAACATTTTAAAATAGCAGTTTCATAGGAGTTACAAATCGATTGTTAAAAGATATAAAAATTGTTGCTAAAATGCTAAATATTTACAAGCCTATTGACAGTAAATCTGGCTGGAAAACCCCGCTTTGAAATATTTTTTCGTCGTGGCATACGCGCAGGCGAAATCTCTCCTTCGGCAGGGAAATGTGACGATATTTCCGCCTCGTACGTAAACGAACTAGTCCTCTCCCCCTGAGACAGCGTCCTATCTATATTTCAAAGAAAAATTTTTAAGGAACAGATTTCATAAAGGAAAATATCTCTATGTTTAATATTCTAGTTGTAGGATGACGCCGAATAAAATTGAGCTTCTGAAATTTTTGAAAAATAGCAAAGTTTAATAAAAGTATTGAAGTCTTTTTTTTTAATTTTCAAAATATCCCAGGGGTTTCATGTAAAGTACTCTCAAAATTGAAATATTGATCTAAATTTGTAGTAGCTACGACATCAGATCGATTGCGGAATATCAATTTGGGAGAAAATTTTTTGAGCGGTCTAACCGCTAGTATTGTTCACAGACGGACAGACGAACAGAGCTTTTGTGGTCAATCGATTTTCCGATATCAAGAACCCACAGAACTGGGAAAACATTTTGGCTACATCACATTTTAGAGTTTTTTTCTCCTACTGGATTTATCCACAGTTTCGTCATGAGAACCCGTCAATAAAAGTTTTTCTGCCGAAACTTTACCGCTTTTTCCCGCAGCATTGCATAAATTTATCTCTACTGCATGAGCAAGCGAGAAAGTAAAGAGAGTAAAGAAAAATGTAAAGAGCGAGAAAGTAAAAATTGATCAATATTTGAAAAAAATAGTTGATGCGTTTGAGTAAAATTGTTATGATTTAATTTTAAGAAACTCCAAAAGTATTCCAAATTTGGAAAACATTTTCACGAGATTTTATCATTTTATTTGTCGAATTAGTTACACGAAGAAGAAGGGGCAATGTAGTAAATATATTTACAGTGCATGAGATATTTGAAAAAATTAAATATTTGTAATGTTGAAAAATCCCTTAGATATGAAAAACAAATGTGACATTTACGCCAGTTTTTGTAATAATGGTTTAGTGTATTCAAATAAAGACTGTAAAATAGAAATTAGTTATTTTTCAGAAAGTTTAAATAATGTAGTATGAGCAAAACATAACGTACCCCCAAAAATTATTGGAATCACATTGAATTCAATCAAATTTCTAGAGGAATATCAATTTTTAAAAAAGATATGGGTTTAAAAGTCAGTGATGCATTAATTTAATTGTGTATGCGGTACACTGCGTACACAATTGCACCGCATTTGAGCCCGCGACCCTTCGAGCCGAAGCAGCTATGGTCCTTCAGCCTTAGCGTCCTCGGATTTCCAGGCTGTCCCGGGAAGTTGTGATTAGCAGTGATTCCATAAAAGTCTTGAATCCATTTCTTCGTTCTCTCCTTGTAACCCTTTGACATGTAACAATTTCCAACATCAAATACATCGAAGAAATTGTTTAATTCTCCATCATTGTAATTTGGTTATTTCCTGTGTCCCTGGCCACGTGGGACACAGATGACGGGTAGTAAAATTGACCTAGAGGAAGCCAGGAATACATCTTTGTGGTAATACCTGCGCTTGACACCAAGCTCTTTATCCAACGTTGCATTCTGAGTGCATGGCAAATAATAATAATAATAATAATAATAATAATAATAATAATAATAATAATAATAATAATAATAATAATAATAATAATAATAAAATTGTCTTTATTTGTGGCGAGGCTCAGGCCTTAAGGCCTGCTCTTCCACCTAACCACTTTAATTAATTTACAATTTTAAAAATTACAGTTGAGGCGTTCGGATGTAATTAATATTAACTGACTTTTAATGATTCGGATGTAATTAATATTACCTGACGTGTCGCAGAAGAAGAAAAAAAATCAATTTGTGATTAACCAACTACATTAATTTATCAGTATGAGCCAAATTAATTTATTGTCATTTTTGTTTATTCTTCAAATTTTGCAAACTGGAAAGACATGATGTAAGGAACATTCTTAAAAAATGTGTAATAAGATAGCTCCCACTTATTCCACTTAGAATCAATAATTCTAAATTCACCAGAAATGTCAGTTGTCATTTGCCGACAGCCTCAACTGTGAACAATAAACAAAAACAAAAAAGGGGAGTTATTTTTTTACATTTACGACTGGGATGCAATACTAGGGACCATCCCGGCATACGCCTTAAGCGATTGAGTAAACCCAGAAAAACCTCAATCAGGATGGCGGCTTAAGGCCGAAATATTGAGAGGAAGAAATATCAGAGCTGAGAGTGAAAAACAAAAGAAAAGGGGAAGAGAAGAAAATGGAGGTGGACAAGAGGAGATAATAAAGAAATGATAATGAAAAGGATACGGGGGGATCAGAAGAGAAAATATAGTACATATAATTTTACAATTACATAACAACAGCTAGTTCTTGATGACATATACAATGCATAATCTCAATCAACAATAAGGGAAATTACCACATTAATCATTAGGTAAAGGCACTTACAAAAGGATATCTTACAGTATAAAATACAGAAAGTGTCAATAAAATAATAGTGACTACTGATTTTCTTTGTAACAATAATAGTAATAAAATATATAAATAATAATAAAAGTGAAAAACATCATCATTTCATAAACATTTGTAAGCTGTAGTTTTACACAATATTTTCTTATTTTACATTTAGAAATCTATTACATTATAGCAACAAAGTTGTATTTTAGATATAGCTATGTAATTTCTCTAATTTTAAACATTGTATCAGCAGTAATAGGATTAGCTTTTACTGTATCCTGAAGTAGGAAAGGAGGAAGATGGCCAGGAGGAAGGGAGTGGGAAGAAATACTTTCGAAAATATGACTTAAAAAAAACAACAGAAAAAACGATCTAACATGGAGGATGATATGTAATAAAGGGATCATGGTCATTGTTTCAGAAAGTAATTAAGATAAAATTGCGGATAGAACAGAGAGCGTGTGTAGACTACATTTCATTGTTTTTTATCCAGACACCAAGTTGAGTTTTGAATTTTCTAAAGTTGCTAATTCTCTTAAGATGTGTAGGAAGTGAGTTCCAGTTTCGAATTACTGTGACAGTGTAAGATTTACTGTATGACACAGTGTTGTGTCGAGGTACGCACAGCAATAATGCCGAACGCGATCGCTCTAGTGTTAGCATTTTGAAGTTCTTAGACATGTGTGTTTGAAGGCCGTTGTACAAGATTTTATGGAGAAGCAAGAGGCTATGCAATGTTCTTCTTTTTTCAATGGAGCTAATTTTTGTCTGTCTGTAGTACGCAGATACATGATCGTACTTACGAAGATCGAATATGAAACGAATGCATGCGTTTTGTGCTGTTTGCAACTTCCGTTGTTGCTTGGTTTTTAAGCCAGTGAGCAAGAAATCACAGTAATCGAAATGGGGCATAATTAGTGAAGTAATCAGGTTCATACGTGTGTTTATAGGAAGTAGTTCTCGTACGCGTTTTAGGGAGTGGAGGTCTTTGAAGACTTTTTGACAAATCTTACTTACATGTGTAGTCCAACTGAGAGTGCTGTCTAAATGCATTCCTAGGTTTTTTACGTCGTTACACCAGGGTAGAGGGGAGCCATTTATACTAATGGACGGAAGGGTTTTCTCTAATTTGTTGATAGCGTTGCGGGAGCCTATCAGTAAGCTTTGGGACTTATTTGGGTTTAATAAAAGTCCTAGGGCTGCGGTCCATTTATTGAGAGCATTTAGGTCCTCATTTATTTTCTGAACTAAAGAGTTAAGCTCCGACGGGTGTCCGCTGACATATAGTTGAAGGTCATCTGCGTACATTTTATACGCAAAGAGGCAAAGAGAGTGGCAGAACTCTTTTCCAACTCACAAGGATCAAGAACTCCATAAAACCCTAGTATTCGTCATCTCGTGGTTCTAGGCGCGAGGAGGTAATGGGCACTCGTCCTCGGATCGGGCATTGCCACTTCTCGCACGGATATCGCGCGCTGTGACCCACCCCTTATCCGCGAGAAATTAAGAACAGACCTTATCATAGAGCATGCTCTTGTCAACTGTGGTAATGAAAGAGCCTTGCGGACTATGCAGGAGATGTTGGGTAATGAGGAATCCTCTCTCGACAAACTCTTTTAATTTCTTCGAAAAAATAAATTTTTGAATCTAAGATGAAAGAAGACTGATTTTAACATACCTCGTATACACTGATTTTGCGTTGTTCATGTAACACTGCCTTTGTCATTCATACAATTAATCAGACTTTACAATGTTTTTACTCTTTTAATCTTATAATTAATAAAAATTAATTAAACTGACCACTCTCACAGTAGGTCTATGTTCTAAATACAAATTGACACTGGCTCCAATGACCGTAGTCGTTGAAGTTCCCTTAAACCCTAGTCGAAATGACCTAAAATCAATTTATCTGTCCGTAAAATCTTTTCAGACAATTTTGGGAATAATATTGCACTATTTAATTGTTAAGATACTTGATCACAATGCACATTTCTTTTAGAGAATTGAAGAGCACATTAAGTAGAATTTCATATAATTAATAAAGAAAGAAGTTCAACTCTCAGATTTGAGGACTTGTGAGTTCATTGAAAGTCTCGTGTTTTGCATGTTGATCTAAAACCAAATATATTATCTCGTTTGATGTCCGATCATATATTGTGATTCTTATTACAGGCAGAAAATATTCTTCATGCGTATACCGTACAATGGCTAACATTATTTCACAATTAAACATTAGAAAATAAGGACGGTGTGTTTCCTATGAATAAAAACGCATTCTTTCTTCAGTATTAAAATCAAGGTTCTTTGGTCGGAGTTCCTTTGGGTTGCGCTAGAGCTCCTCTAATCCAAATTAACAACCCAGGAACTCTTTCTGGGGGCATACTAAAACTTAATGTAAGTTGGGAGGATTTCCGAGGACACTGTTTTCCATTTA
Source organism: Teleogryllus occipitalis (assembly GCA_011170035.1). Taxonomy (NCBI): domain Eukaryota; kingdom Metazoa; phylum Arthropoda; class Insecta; order Orthoptera; family Gryllidae; genus Teleogryllus; species Teleogryllus occipitalis. Next base: position 141,074 of record BLKR01001804.1, on the reverse strand, counting down.
AGAATTGTAATTGGAAAATTGTTCAGTCATTGAAATTTATTAACTACAAACTCAATCTCTTTAAAGTTTATTCAAAGACGTTTTTGTTACTTTCTGGTTAGCACGTATTAAAAAAATTACATCGATTCGTAACATTTTAAAATTTTCAAAATTATTCTTCTTTTAGCAGGTGGTTATACAAAATTATTTAACTTGAGTGAAGATTTCAACTAATTATTTTTTTAAATATATGTTTATATTATTAACAGTATATATTAATTGTATCAATTATTACATATTTGCAGTTAATATTACTTGTAAGGGACAGTGATAGCTCTGTATCTTTTTTTTCCTAGGGCTTTTATCCAGCCGACAGGCGGTTGCCCTTTACGTCCCGAAGGGACGCATACTCGGCCATACACTAGACAAACACTTGCGGGCTCCTCTGATCTGGGGTCAGCAGAACGCGAGGCCCTCCGCGACAACACACACACACACAGTCAAGGGACTAACAGCCATGCCCAAGGCGGGACTCGAACCTTCGGACCGAAGCGCTGAGTCGGTACTCGCTCTTAGCCACCTCGGCCATTCAGGTCGGCTAGCTCTGTATCTTCAGTAGCTTAATAGAAAATTAGCAACCTTTGAAACATGTATGAAAAATAGAGGCAATTATGTTTCTGCAATATTTCACGTGACAGTTTTCGTAGTTCTTTGTCATAGATTAACAGTATAAATATGCGACAATCACATGTTGTCTAAACAATATTAACAATTGCAATTTTTCAATAATAATTTACTTGAGATATCCGATAGTGATTTTTAATTGATTAACGAAATGGCTGTTTGCATCCTCCTTATTATAGAGGAAAAGTGAGCGATTTCATTTTCATGACGTCTGATAAAATATGTGCATTGCTTGCATTTCCGCAATAAAGGTGTAGTAATGGCAAAATGAATATTGTTTTAAAAGTATAAACATGATATTTCAATACGTTTGATAGAAAATGTCCATATTATGTAAATGTTTTGTATTGTTGTGATTGAGTGATTTTTTCGCGTTTTCAGGCGCGTCAACGGCTTTGGTCGTTTGTCCCGTTAGTGTACTGCATGTTTTTCTCGGGAGATGGCGGTGATCTTCCCCCGCTGGATGGCGAGATCCGGCGCCGACCTACCGTCGGCTAGTGTGGTTTCCCCTAATCAGGACTCTCCCACCAGCCCCCGCCCCAGCCGGGACAAGCTCTAAGCTCCCGACCGGTCTCCCGGAATATGTGGTAGTGTAGTGCATGTTAGTTTAAGCGTGTGTTAGGGGAGAGGATAGAAAAAAGAGAAAGGAAAGATCGCGCGCCGTCCGTGGCCCGTTTGGTAGGGTACTGCTCCGGCATTCACCTGATGTTGATCGGAGAAATCACGGAAAACTACCGATTAGAGCAGCCGGCGGCTAGAATTCTCCTCCAGACAGCGACTGAATTCGACCAAGCTGAAAAGTTAGTGTCGAAAATCCTGCTGCCGTCAGGACTCGATCCCAGGACCTCCCGGACAGAGGCGCTGCAGTGACATCAGTTGATGTACTGAGCTACCGTTCCCGGTTGTATTGTTGTGTGTTTCCCCTAAATGCAATAGTTGGTGTTCCTTGCTTTACACCAATTAACATTTTAAAATATTCTATAAGAAAAAATCTCATTCCTACTATTAGTTCATTCTGAAGTAAAATTCGTCAAATAATCGATACAATAATTTAGGCTTATCTTTCAGGTAAAGAATTCAATGAAAGGTGCCACAGCTCCTTCCCGGGACCCCCTGCTGCGTGGTTCGTCAGCATCAGCGAGGGCTGACAGGACCAGCGTCCAGTGCAATTGGCGCGGTGGTTCTCGCGCCCGCGCATACAAATCCGTTTCGCTTGCGTGCTCTCTCCTCCCTTAGCACTCTCCTCTCTCTCTCTCTCTACGCGGAAGCGAGGGAGCGTCACCGACGTCAATCAAACCTCACAAATTGCCCCGACCCTTTGAGATAACGAGAAGGAAGATCTTCTAGGGGAGAGAGGGAGAAGTGTCTGAAATTTGGAGCGAAAGTCAAGAGCCACTTGGCCAAGACTCCAGGATTGGTGAAGTGTGCAGCCATGAGTATACAAGCTGTGAAAAAGCCAAATTTGGAGGAATAAGGCATCACCCATATTCTATCTAAGGGGCTGTACCGTTGATGACATAAAAATGGGCGATGTCCTGAGCCTAACTTTCCTACAGATTGGCGATTCCTGCCCCACACTGCGGGATCGAGTTGACCAATCCGCTTTAACTTTATTTCAGAGGGACGGGACTATTGAACGGGAACATTACAAAATAGCGGCGATCGCGAGTTATATTATGGTAAATATTTGAAAATAGATATTAAAGCAACCAAGGGTTTTACATAAATTATATAACTTTTTTATAAAAGTTATATATTTTAAGTTATATACTTTTAATTAAATAAATAAACGCATGCAATTTCCTAGAAAAAAACATATTTTAAAAGAATTGTAATAAGTTTATTTTTGCAAAAATAACACTCGGAAACGAGTAATAAGCTCCACATCTACGTTTCTTCGTTTATTATAGTAATATTTAATATTTATCTCTAACTTTCTCAGCAGCATTACTTAATTCTCTCTTTACACTAGTATATGTGGAGATAAAAATATGCCAGTGTTGCTAGGATTTGAATTTGGGTCTCTCCAATCTGGTCTGGCTCGACCGCACTATGCTAACAAAGATTGCTCACCACGCTGTCCAGGCGCACTTATTACGAATAGAATAATAACGTGATATTCATTGCACTTAGTTTTTTATTAGAGAGTATACTCCATGTGTCAAACATATCAAATTCACAACAGAAATGCGAAGAAATAAAACACGCTCAACTACATAGTTCATTTTAGTTAGAAATATTTTCAATCAGAATGTGCGTCCCGAAAAAACCGGTTAGCATGTCGTTCCCAGTCTTATCTTTCGCAGACTATCGCCAAAGTTGAAGTACGTCACAGATGAAAGTTGCGATATCGCTAGACTATCACGCGGAGAAATGCAGACGTTCTGAAATGAGAATCGCAATAGCGGCAAATTTATACCTGATTCCTCAAGACATTAACACTAAAATATGAAGTGGCGCCTCAAAAACCACGTATTTTATGTGGACTTTATAAAAGTTGCGAATGAGTATTACTATACAATTAACCGTAAAAGTGATTTTTACATGCAAGAATTATTCGCCACGGATGAAATTCGATCTCCGGTACACAAATTTCCCCCGCAGACGTCTAACCTACTACACTACAGACACCCTTATGACACTTCTATATTACAAAGAGGATTTTTAAATATCACATCACAGATTTGTGTAAAAAAGCACGTGCGTGAAAGCGTTAGGTGCTTGTGTTGACCACAGACGGGAAGTCTGGTATTTTGTCGTCAATAGATTTTTGAGTAACAAGGACCCACAAAGCATGGATTCTGTCTACAGAAGAAGGTCGTTGTATGTATTTTCACTGGAAAATGCTACAGCATTAATATTTACTAAACTGTAAACATAAACGCTAAATCTCTTTGAATTGTTTTAACAAGTTTTTTGTTTTATTTTAGTAGTAACAACTCGTATCAAGCACTTCGTTATATTTTAAGATGCTACAATAATTGATTTTTAGAAGTTTTTATTTTCAGCCATTTAGGAATTCACGAAATTTCATTGAAATGTTCACCAATCTAAATAATGTTTTAAATATAATTATTAATATTGTCTCAAAATATGTATTAAAAATGAAAACAAATACAATTTTGCAACGAAATTTTATTGCGGATGAGATAACTGTCATCTATCGAGTAAGGTAATTTAACCTTGGACATTCTTTTCATATGTATTAGAAATTTGCAATAATATTTCACATTGCAATGGAGGTTACCTAGTGAATTTATGTAGGTTAACGTTAGAATTTAAAAAAATGTGCAATTTTATTGAATTAATAAATAACAAATATTTTAAAATTCGCAATGATACTTTGGAAGTCCGCTAGCGATCTTTAATTTTGTAACGAAAAATCTGTTTGCGTGCACTTACTACTCTGGAGAAAGAGAGAATGTAACGCGATATCACGTGTACTCGCATTCGTATATCATAGCATAAAACCATCAAATTAACAGTTTTAGAAAGACGATCCTGAATTATTGAATGATAAATTGAATTAAAAATATTAACTTAAAGTTGATGTACGTTCGTTTAGAAATTTCTATACTTGTGTAAATGAAGTAATATTTTGTTATGTGTGATTCTACCACGGGCGTGTGGTGATTACATTGTATACCCCAGCTGCTAGCGACCAACCAGCTTCCCCCTCCACTACCGTATACAAAGTAGTTGCGCAACAGGAAATTATTAACCACAACTTTGAAACAAAAAATCTGTTGAAAACAATGAATTCCACTTTTATGCAATTTATCACTCCCACGCAAGATGTATTTTCATGAAAGAAAAAGTAAATAGTAACTTACGGAACAGGAAAATCGAATTTACTTCTTGCAAACGTTGCGGTAATCAATGGAAAATAAACTCCAGTTTTCTTTCATGACTATCGAAATACTGCATAGTTTTTCGAAAAATTAATGTGTGCGTCATATGACCTCAAGCAGTGATCATTCAATTGGCTAAAGTGGATAATCTTTTTTCACTAGTTCGGTTTCGACCATAGGTTTTTATTAGTTTTACCATATCATGCACAGGCCTGCCATGCACACTGACTCTCTTAAAGGTACGGTATATTATTAAAAACTCGGGGAATCTATTTTTATGATGAAGTGTGTCAGAACAACCTTCCTCATAATAATTACGAAAATCTCTAGAGAACATTCTGATTCACTCTCACTACAGCGAGAGAGAAATATGTGCTATATAACCATTATATAAGTTATAAACTTCACGACAATCGCTACCGTAATTTATACTGACAAAACATGCCATTTAAAATACGGATGAATTTTGGTAGTGGGTTTACGGGCAAATGTGAGATGCCTTGTTTGCTCTCATCTGCTCTCTGTCGGGGAGAACTGGAATTACAAGGCAGGCGAGGTCTGGCCTTGAAGCAAGGGAGGGAGAGTAACGTCATCTATCCCTAGCTAGCTGAGTTCAGTACATTATCTGCCACGGCTTACCGCCGACCGTCGCTGACCCAGTGAATTAGATGCGCGCGCAACTCCAAGTCCAAGCGATTTCACAGCAGGAGTTGCGCAGTGGGCCGGTCCAAAGATTGCAGTAGAATATACAGTGGCTGCAATATTTTTGATCAAGTGACATACGGTTCTTCATAATTTTAACTCTTTATATTCATTAAATTCTTATTGTTGTTTACCCAAACAGTGCTGGGGTTGCTGGGATTAAATGCACACTACTGAATTCTACTCATGTTATCTTTCAACACACAAAATTGAATATTTCTGTATTTGAAAACCTTACAATTCCATTCATCCAATCCAATGCAGTTTACAGTAAACTGCTAATAGTATGTTTCCCTATTTTTTTAATGGAAATGGTTAAACGAGAGGAACAAATAGTTTCTGACTCTCGGTTTTAACAGGAGTCTTGAAAGAAAAATCAGTAATACAGCTATTCGGTTGCTCAACATCCCTTTGATAGAAATGCAGAAAAAATCGTTTCGGCGTAATGCACCTTGAAAAATAATTAGTTGATAATCAATTTCCTTCCTATTTGATAAATATATCAACTTGCAAACTGCAAGGCTTTAAAGAGAATATAAAAACAAAATTAAAGTTATGGTCATACTCACCGTAAAAAGATAAATTAGCGTAATGAATTTGGCCACAGAATTTGTTTACCAGCAAGAGTATATTCAGCGTATGTGGCAGGCAAAAGTGCGATATTGGAGAACAGTTTTTTCAGTATGCTTGTGTAGAACGAATGAATTAAGTGCAAACAAATGGGGTCATTGTGAGATGTTAATTTCTTATAAACAATTACACATATCTCGAGAATGAAAGATGATAGCACAGATCGGATTCCGGAATTTTGTATCGCGTTTAAATGCCATTTAGATGAGACAAAAATTGCAAAAATTGCAAATTTATAAACAATTTGCAAATTTTGCAAATTTAAAGGGGGAGAGTCTCCCGATGTCCAGAACCGATAAAAGCAAATTAACAATTTTGAAACAATTTATAATATAAACAAATTCGAAATATGTGTTAGAGCGGCCGGGAAGGCTCCGCAAATTGTGCCTGAAATGAACATCTCAAAATAACAGTTTGACAGGAATTACAAATCAATTGCTAAACGTTAGAATAATTGTTGCTAAAATGTTACATATTTACTGAACTATTGACAGTAATTCTCGACGGAAAACCCCACTCAGAAATATTGTTTCGTCGTGGAGTACGCGCAGGCAAAAGTCCTCGTTAAAAATTCCATGTTAATAATATATTATATTGATGTTTGTTTTCGCCAAATGATTACGCAATTCAAAAAAAGCTGGTGTTTCTTGCTTTGCAAACATTCAGATTTAAAAACATTTTAAAAGATCATATCTCGTTTTTTATTCTCATGTAAATTTTCTAAAGGACTAGGTATCACATACAATATTTAATATTTGCGCTAAAGAACACCACGTAAAATGCAATCGCCCTTACGTTATACTGACGTGAAATAATTAATTGTGATCCCCAAAATAAAAGATCAGAAATCATTAATTTGCTTAGAGCTGCCCTTGCCAATAATGCCTGCAATAGAAAATTTACATCGTAGCTAAATGAACTTTAAATATTCTTATTTTTTTCGTATTTTAAATGACAAAATTATTTTGATAATAATATATGCATGTTTCATGACCATGTAGTATTTTTGCATTCGGTAAACTGAGCAACGAATGTAGAACTATTTCACAACTAAAAGCTGCTATCTTGGAGAATTTTTTGTGCAATTGACTCTAAAACGTACTTTTATATATTTGAATGAAAATACTAGATCTGACTAGTTACTGTGGGAAATTATTTGCATTGTATATTAAATATTACTATAATGAACGATGAAACGTAGATGTGGAGCTTATTACTCGTTATCGAGTGTTATTTTTGCAAAAAACCGTATTATAATTGTTTAAAATGTGCTTTTACTAGAAAATAACATGCTTTTATTTATTTAATAAATGTATGTACTAGAATTTATGTAAAACTCTCGGTTACTTTTATACCGATTTTCAAATATTATATATATATATATATATATATATATATATATATATATATATATATATATAACTCGCGGTGGCCGTCATTTTGAAATGTTCACGTTCAATAGTCCCGTAGTCCCGCCCCTTTGAAATAAAGTTAAAGCGGATTGGTCAACTCGATCCCGCAGTGCGGGGCAGGGATGGCCAATCTGTGGTAAAGTTTGGCTCAGGACATCGCCCATTTTTTGTGTCATCGACGGTACATTTTTTTCACATTTTCACAACTTTTTGCTTTTCTAATCGCACAACTGAAATATTACTTCAAGAATATTAAAAAGGAGTAAAACTTCGTCCAAAATAGAAATTTTCATTGACAATTTAGTAGCCGTTTTTAAGAAAATAGCGATTAAGCATAGCTGTAAATGCGAAATTGGAATGTCTTAGGAATCTATTGAGTTTTCGAAAAACTTGATTTAAAGTCATTTGAAGCTCTTGCACTCACAGAAGTGAGTGCATAAGCTTCAAATGACTCTTATTCAAGTTTAAGTAATAATGTATACAAATCGATGAATATGTGCATATTAACGGCGTGGGAGATATTTTAAAACAATTACATTTGTGTAAGTTCTGAAAAAACAAAAGAATACACTAATAATATCATAAAAGTTCTCGAAAATTCAACAGTTTTTTTGTGAAAATGAACTTTAAATTCCTCATTTTCTGAAAGCAATTGTTTTTATTATTGATTTTATTTAGCACTGCTTACCGGGCTTACCTTAAATAGGGGCGTAGAGTATGAATTGTTACGGGCGATTGTTTAGAATTGACGGTCTTCTATCTTCTTCGCTCGCAAGAAAAACGTAACATTTACTTATTAGTTTTTGTTAATATTTTTTTGTAAGAATGCAGATATCAATTTGATTTCATCACTAATCGTTTGTAAATAAAAAGCGGAAAATTTTGAGTATAATTTGGGTGTATTCTTGCATTATTAGCGGATTTAGATGTTGATCCTGCTAACTTCCAATGGAAGATAACATGAGCACCAAATTTTTGAGAAAATGACGGTAAATATTGTTTTCACATCTTAAGAACGGCAAAAGAGCAGCAAATTATGTGCTATTCAATTTTGAGATTGGATTAAATAGTCCTTCTAACTTCCAGGACGTGTTTGAGTGGTAGTTACTGACATTAACGGAAAAGGTTTAATTGGATAAAGAACTGCGAATAGTTTAGGTGATATCAGGAAGGTTCCCTATTTTGTACTTTTTCGTCCTTAACCCATTTTAGGCCAACTATAGAAATAATCATACAAAAGTATTGAATTTTTGTGCATATCTTCAGTTATTTACAAATAAGACAGATATGTTGCCAGAATTTTTTTTATCTTTAACCAACAATGATTTACGGCATGGTGCGTTCACGCACCGCTGGCCCTTAGTGGGGTATCTGGGATTCTAATGAGAGCACGGTTCACATCAAAATGAAAAATTTATTTAAACCCATTGATTAAAAACTTTTATTTGCTGTATAATTTTTAATAAAAAATATGTTTTACATAATGTAAAAAATTAAAAAATTAATTTTTGTGGAAATTTTCAAAACATTCTAGATGAAGATGCTTTTCACATTTTATACAGAGAAAAATTGTGTGGTTTTTACACACTCCGCATCTTCTGCGGGCATTCAGTTCATGTTTCCTAATAAGGTGGTCAATGTTATCAAATCTGATTTCTGGAATGATGCTCCTTTTGCCAATTTTCCGTATTTTTGGACTGATTCTAAAAGAAGAAATTTTGTCGCTTTGCAGTAGAGCGCGAGCTACATATGACCTGAAATCAATTTGTGAAATTTTCTCTTCAGATACCAAACAATGAACTTCCCATGCATTAACAATACAGCTGTCAATGGCATTGATAAACAGTGGCCACCACCATTTCTTACCCCTAGCTTTCATGCGATAATTCGCGACGGCGTTGTCGTGCAAATCGACTCCGCCCATGTACCTGTTGTATTCTGAAATCACATTTGGCTCTTGAACCTGTATGTGCTTTTTTTCTTTCTTGTCATATCTTTTAGCATTTCCTAAGGGCAAAACCTTTCCATTATTTGTTGCCACTGTTACAACAGAATTATCGTTCCATCTTACGAAAAGTACTTCGTACTTTTTGTCGAAAGGAAAATCATAAAATCCTTTTGCTTCCCGCTTTACAACTTTTGATGATTTGAAGGGAATACCTGGAATTCTGTCTTCGCGAATTGTTCCAGTTGCAAAATAGCCTCGTTCTTTTAGGACAGTGAATAATTTAAACGATGTAAAGAAATTATCAAAGAAAACTTTGTGATGGTTTGGACGATCGACAAATTTCAATAAATGAAGCACGACATCTGCGCTAAGCCCTAAAGTAGTTTCCTTCTTAGAAATATCTGAGACTTTGAACCCCCATATGGTTCAAACTGAAACAAATAACCTGTACTCCCTGCAAGACACCACATTTTGAAGCCAAAACGAACAGGCTTACCCTTGATAAACATCTTTGCAGAGTGTCGTCCAAAGTATGGAACGATTTGTTCGTCGATTGACAAATGATATGAAAAAACTCCAAACTGCATAAAGTTTTTGTTCAAAAGATTGAATAAAGGTCTCAACTTACTGAATCTATGATCTAAATTCAAATTCTTGTTATCTGCACAATGGATATTTCTTTTGATTGCCCTAAATCTATTTCTGCTCATGGCTTTCTTTACAATCAGAACTTCTTTATCTTCGTCAGTGGACCAATACATATTCATGTTTGGTAGTGTATGATAGCCCGTGAGAATAAGAATGCCCGCAAAGCGCTTCAATTCGCACTCACTGACCTTAAAATAATGCCGATTACATTGTTGAGCATATCTCATACTCTCTTCTCGTAGCAGTTTCCAAACGTTTTGGTTCACGAACAGATCAAAGATTTGCAATGGTGTACAGCCAGAAAGCTGCTCTCTCATCATTCGAATCGCTTCTTCTTCTACAGATTTAGGTGTTATCGTATAACGTGGCTGATATTTTTTCCATTGGGGTGCCTCAAAAAAATACTTTCGTTTCGTGCGAGATGTACTTTTTGGTATAGTGTCAATGGTTTCAGATAAATTTTGAAAACCTTCCGAAATGTCCTGTTTGTCAATATGAAGTTCTAACACACCAGTGACATCAATTGGCAAAACTTCATCAACCGTTTTGCCACCAGTAAGGTCATCTATATTCTCTTCATCGGTCAAATCGTCAACGTCAGGGGGAATCACAACAACATCGGCACATTCCACATCAATAGCATCGAGCTCTGCAGTTATTTCTTCAGTAGTCAAACCACGGTAACTGAACATCTGCAATAAGATAATTACATAATACGCTATTTCGGAAGGTGACCTATCTACTTCGTTAAATTTAATTATTTTCAGATCTTTTTAGATGAACATTATCACCACTTACCTCAAATCCACAAGAAATTATAATGTTGTAAGGCCTCATGAATAATTTATTTATGAAATTAAAAATGTTTATGAATTTCAGATAAATAGTTATAATTGATTAACCCTTTATAGGACGGGTAACTTTTTATCTCGAATTTTTTTAATTTTAACTTTTTTTGTTTAATTTTTACCTTCGAAATATGAGAAAAATATTTATTTGTGTTTTGAATAAATACAATAGGAGGTAGATAAGAAAATGACGTGGTCGTCATAACGACCACAATCCATTTAGGACTAATCATTACACTATATTGATTGTGGTTGCGTACACAACCACCTCGTTTAATTCTTGAATGAAACTCATATTTAGTCTAAAAAAATTTTGTTTATGCACACTATGGTATTCAGTTACATAGAATATACTAAAATATCATAAAAATTGGTGAATTTCATCACAGTCCATGAAATTTAGGGAAGCAAGTGATACAGAGAGCCACTCCGCATTCTTTACACATAATCCTGCTGCGTTTGGGACTTTTTCTAGAGCTGCAGTGGGCACATCTCCTTGGCGTACACTCTGCAGGCATGTGCAAACCCACATTAGTCATCATTATATGTTTCTCTGCAGACTTCATTGAGCTCTTCTTGCAAAATTTTGCTTTCGAAATTACTGTTTTGGGTGGTAAGTTTTGGATCTTGCCTTTCCAAACGTAATTACCGATTAATTGATTTACTAATTGACATCTGTAATTTAAATGAGTGTCTGCTTTTTCATTAAATGTCTCCGAGAGTTTTGTGGTCTGATAATACAAAATATATGAATTAACAATTGATGCATCAAATTAAAAATAAAAAAGTTTAATCCACCATTTTCTTGATTTCCAAGAGACATATGCAGAGAGAAGTTGATCAAATTTATCAACTCCTCCCATAAAATTGTTGTAGTCCGCTATGGCTTTGGGACACTTTACTTTTTCTCGTTCTCCCTCTTTGTTTCTTCTCAGAACTTCACAAATATCATTCGGTCTATGCATATTACTGGCAACCACAACCGATTTGGTTCCTCTGTCTTTCCATTTGACAATTGAAATATCATCACTCATGGCAAAGTCATATTCCCCAAGTTTCAATTTCTTGTCTGGCAGTAATGCATCTTTTGGGAAGAATTTTCGATTCTGATGCATTGTACCGCAGCCGAACAAGTTCAGTGTCTGCAACTTGTTAATTAGCGATACACTTGTAAAAAATCTATCAAAAAATAAACAATATCCTAAGCCTTGAAAAGGAGATGCCAGACAGGTGACAACTCTCTCACCCAAAGGTCCCTGAATACTTCCGTTTGTTTTCCCTTCATAAACTTGAAATTTCAGCATGTATGCACTCTCAGCACAAGCCACTACCCAGATTTTGAAACCTCGCTTTGTAGGTTTCATGGGCATGTACTTGAGAGTAGATCTTCCTTTGAAAGCAACCAACTTTCATCGACACTTAAATTTCGACTGGGAGAAAATTTTTCCAAAAATTGCTTATTTAAGTGTGACAGAAGGGGACGAATTTTGAACAGTTTGTCAAATTCAGGTTCACCTTTCTTTGGCATCCGTTGTGAATCATTCAAGTGTAAGAACCTGAGAATCTTCAAAAATCGTTTCAATGATATAACCTCTGAGATGCGAGTTACATTAAAATTTGGATTAGATGACCAATAGAGTCGCATGCTCGGAAGTTTATGAAAACCCATTATTATTAAAATCCCCATAAAAGCTTTCAATTCAGGAACAGATCAATTTAGTTCATTTCCATTCTGTTGGGCATGCAGATTTGACTGACTCACTACATAATCCAGAAATTCATCCGTAAAAAATTGAGAAAAAATTTGAAGTGGAGATTCTAAATTAACTTCACACTTAGGACCAAAATGCTCATGAAATGTACTTCGCCCAAATGTTTCGGGATCTCTACTGGTTTTGTGAAATTCATACGAGGGACTGGTACTTGGGGTTGCATCACTGTCGCTTTCGTCGTCGTCACTGCTGTGGATACAAATGTTTATTTGATTTGAAGCACCTCTCCCATTTACCGTCTCCGCACACGCATCGTCATCCATAGAACGAGATGAACGTGGACTGCTAAAGTTCATTATTTTTGATAGTGGCACCGCGTCATCAGCATCCGAATCCCCTCCATACTCCGAATCTAATGTCAAATCATCTCCACCAATACTTCCCAAGAAATTGTCAAATTCCTCTTCATTCATCGATTCCAAATCATTAAAATTCCAAAATTTAGCCATTCTATAACAAAAAACACCACTAGTGACAAATATCGGTGTTATAATATACTACGAATATATTACGTAAACACCGAGCAAATGTAATACGTTCTCAACTGCGTCAAATACATTGAAATATTATGTAAGCCATAAATATTCGGAAAACTTAACCTATTTCACGACAATTTTACATTATTAGATAATCAATTTAATGATTTAAAAACTCTCTTAAAATTCGCATTTTCACAGAACAAAAAAATATATACGATTATGTACCTATTCATGACTACACCCTAGCACTTATAAATACATCTTAGTGAAGTAAAAATGGAATATTTTATGATTAAATATATTAAAATTCTAAAAAACATTACTAAAAACAGAAATAAATAAGAAACAAACCTGTATTCACGAAAAATTGCTAACAGTGGACATACGAAAAATCACCGTTCAGAAAACTGCACAATTGAACCCTCCGCGACAGTTCCCGTATGCTTTGTGGTTGTGAGAACCACATGCCTCGCGCAAATGCAATATTTCTAAGAATCAACGCGATCACACTATCTGAAACTATCTTATTACAATGAAAGTGACTCTACAATGTAAAATTGACTATAAGGTTGATAATTGCTTGGCTAAGCTGAGCAAAAAACGACCATAGAGCATGTGGTTCTGGAGAGAACCACAATCCTATAAAGGGTTAAAATCAATTTAATTTCACTCTTGTCTTCTTCTACAATCGCACACACAGTCCACCAATTCTGTCTCCACTGACAAAGATATCCAATCGCAATATGTCGACGTGAGACCGCATTCGCGCCTACCAAGCAACTGAACTTCTCGACAGTATGATCAAAAATATTCTGTTGCGTCATTAGAAATACTTTTCTGGGAATGAACAGAGCCCACTTTGTTGCGACTCGCGCTCCCCTCGCTCGCAGCGCATTTGTTTTCATAACACTCCCAGCAGCAACACTCGAAGGGTCGGGCAGCCGAGCTATCACGAGATACAATGGTATGGCCCAGTGGCGCGTTTACGCACCATGATTAATGAAATACAAATTTAACGAAAATGAAAGAATGAAGATAACTCATATAAATATTACATGAAAATACAATGGATCTTGATAATCGACAACCATAAATAGAATTCAAAATTATATTTTTTCAAATTACGAAAAAAATTTTAAACACACCTTCATTTCATGTGAAAATTACAACATATTTAATGTTATATCTTCTTCATTACATGAATGTAAATTCAAGAAAAAAAATACGGAAAGTTACAACAGATATTGAATATTACAATGGCAGAAACTGCGTCTAATTCTGTAAAAAAATACCTTTCACAAACAAATCGTATACAAAATGGTGCGTGTACGCACCGGTGGCGCAAAATGGGTTAAAAAGGTACTTCGTAATAAGGGAATGCGCCTGAAAACGACGAATTTTCGACAGAAAAACTCTCTTTGTCAGGCCCTGGTTTAAAAAAAGTGGATATATCCAGTTGCTAAACATAGAAAAATGATCCTCTGACGTGTGGTTCTGCCAGAATCCATGGTTTGTGGGCTCTGGTACTAAAAAATTGATTTCCGGAAAACGTCTTCCTGTCCTCCCTCCGTCCGTCTTTTGTTAACGCTAGCGACTAAACCCTTCCGCCAAATATCTCCAAAACTGATATTCCCTCATTAATCTAAACAAACTCGAAGCTTTGGGAGTTTCAAACGGTTATTTTAATATTGAGGATACATTACATGTAGTCTCAAAGACATTTTCAAAATTTTCCCAAGAATGGCACCAAACTTTTTGATTAAACTTTGTCATCGGATACCATAAAGGACGCTTTACAGAATGGCGTAGTCTTATTTTTCCTTAAAATCCCTGATTTTTTTGAAAACTACAAAAGTCCATAGCCATTTTTTTGTGCGTCTTCCTACATTGAAGACGGAGATTTTTTTTAATGAAATCTGTTTCTTAAAGACTGATCTTCAAATAAGTTCATTTTCAATTTTTCGAAAATATTAGTACCTTTTGTGTAATTTTGCGTGAAATATCAAGTTAAATTTTTGAAACATTTTGTTTCTCAAAAACCGCAGTAAATTCTTTCTATAGATTTTTTCCTCGTTTCCTCAATAAGGACCGGTAAAAATATGGCGATAGTCTCATTTTTCTCATCATCTTTTCATTTTTTCAAAAATTCTAGAAAGTTAACATTTCAAAGTTACTAAGTATTACTTTTAAGTTACTAAAGTAATCTTCATTTTACTGCTATGTCCTGCGGATGTATGTCATGCGTTTCTCTATATTATCTATTTATTTATTTAGTCAAAAACTGTATGTGACGTTTGGGGGAGAATATCTTCTGCGCACGCTTTCTTGAGTTTCAGAATCCCATCCTAACAATTTAACTATTAATAGTTGAAAGATGAGAAAAATTGTAATAATAATAATAATAATAATAATAATAATAATAATAATAATAATAATAATAATAATAATACATTTAAAAAGGAGAGATCAACATGTCAAAAACTAGACATTTTCATTTCCGAATTATAGAAACCTTATTTGTAACGGTAAACGAATTTTAATCGTCTTTGACAGGTTATAAACGTCTCTCGGACGTTCGTAAGCGGATTCACCTTTTTAATATCATTAATATAGTCGGAGGACAAATGTCAATGTGTGTTCCAATTTTTTGCAAGTATTTGCAATATTCCAGGAAGCGATTAGATTCGTACTTGCGGGCATTGTCGATTACGTTCAGAATGTCTTTCTCTGCAAATCGCGTTCGTGCTATTAGAGACATGAAGTGCTTTTCGCAATGTTTTGAATACGTATACAGATGTCAAATTCACAGCAACTCTTAATATGAGAAATTCAAGCGTTTTTGAATAATTGATCAGAACAGTATTCTTTTGAAGAGGACGACGATTTTATTCCTGGACTGTTGTCTAGTTTAAGCACTAAAAATTATATCGAGACGAATAACAATGATGAGAATGATGAGGTGGTGAGAATGGTGAGTCTTCTCAAATTCAAGAGTTTGCATTTCCTTTAGAATGCTGCGAAATTGCTAAAAACAATCTGAATTACCAGTGCTTGAGAAAACCAGTGAATTAACTTCCTGTAAATGAACACTCAACTGAACTATACTATTTTCATAATACTTTACCACAGTATATTTCGAAAAATAAAGGCAGAAATAAATAAATACGCAAATGAAACTATTTCTTAACTTCAAAATATAATTATAGTGCACCAGAATTGTCGTCATTTGAAGTTCACGGCGTTTCTCTCCATAACATTGTTACTTTCTCCAAAAGTATAAAATTGACAGTATGTGTTTTTTGAATCCCATTCTCACTATCTTAAAATCAAATGATTATAAAATACATACAAAATTAAAGAAAAAAGAAAATACTACAAGATTTTATCAATTTTAGACTGATGTGTACGATCTTTGTTGTTCTACAACGTTTTGAATAAAGGGTATATTGACCAGGACTCAAAAGGTTTCGAAGTGACATGTACCCTTTCCCACAGAGAAAATGTCCGACAAAATTCTATCTTCCACACCGCGCCGGCAAACTTGGACACCCCTCGGCCTGGGGTAGGGACGCGTTGACCAATCGCCAGCAGGTAGAACCACAGTTGTCTGTGATTAGTGCAACATCCCAAGGGGTGGAAAGGAAGTTGCCTCAGGGGGAGGGGGCTAGTTTGTTTACGTACGAGGCGGAAATAAGTCATATTTCCCTACCGATGGAGAGATTTTGCCTGCACGTTCGCCACGACGAAAAAATATTTCTCAGCGGGGGTTTCCGCCCAGAATTATTGTCAATTGACCCGTAAATATTTAGTATTTTAGCAACAATTGATCTAACGTTTAGCAATCGATTTGTAACTCCAGTCGAAATGCAATTTTCAGATGTTCATTTCAGGCACAATTTGCGGACCCTTCCCGACCGTTCTAACGCATATTTCAAATATGTTTGTAAAATTATAAATTGTTGCAAAATTCTTAATTCACAATTTTCGGCTTTGGGACATCGGGAGACCCTCCCCCTATAGATTTGCAAAAGTTGGAAATTGTTTATAAATTTTCAATTGTTGCAAATTTTCTTATTGTCTCATCTGAGTGGCGTTTAAACGCGATACAAAATTCCGGAATTCGATCGGTGTTATCATATTTCGTTCTCGAGATATTTGTAATTGTATATAAGAAATTAACATCTTAGAATGACCCCATTTGTTTTCACTTAACACAAGCATACTGAAAAAACAGTTCTCCAATGTTGCGCCAATGTCTACGCTTAAAAATCACTTAGCTTATAAACAAATTCTGTGGCCAATTTAATTACGCTAAATCCATCTTTTTATGGCGAGTATGAATATAACTTTTATATTTGTTTTATATTCTCTTTTAAATGCTGCAATTTGCAAGTCGATATATTTATCAAATAAAGAGGAAACTGATTATATGCAAATTATTTTTGAGTGTGCATTACGTCGAAATGAGTATTGTAGAAATGAGTGTTTCTGCTTTTCTATCACAGGGATGTTGAGCAACCGAATAGCTGTATTATTAATTTTTTTCAAAGGCTACTTTTAAAACCGTGAATTAGAAACTATATGTTCCTTTTATTTACCCATTACCATTAAAAAATAGGGAAACATAGTATTAGCTGTTTGCTGTAAACTGTATTGAATTGGATAAATGGAATGTTAAAGTTTTCTTCTTCTTCTTATCTTCAAATATTTAGGCATGATGCCTGTTACGCCGCTTAGTACTGGACCTTCCAACGCATTCTTGGACGTCCTATGTTTCTCTTTCCTCTTGGTTGATAATTTGCCATTTGTTTAGGAATGCGGTCGTTGTTCATTCGCAACAGATGTTCTTGCCAAGAGTGTCTGTAGTTAGTGACTTTCTCTAATGAGACATTCTACATTTAGCTCATTTCGGATTTTTGTGTTCCTTTGTCTATCTAGGAGACTATATCCCGCTACCGCTCTAAGAAATCTCATTTCTGCTGCTTGCAGTCTTGAGATATCTTTTTTTGTCATTGTCCACACTTCACTCCCATATAAGCAAGTTGGTATTGACATAACTTTATAAAATTTGATGAGAGTGTCTCTTCTCACTTTTGAACTGAGTGTTCTTATGGTACCATTCATTTGATTGAATCGTTCTATTATCTTATTTATGTCGATTTCGCCATAAAATGATATGTCTGCTCCCAGGAATGTAAAGTGCTGTATCTGTTCTACAGTTTTATTATTTACTACAATTTTTGAGCGTACCGGGTATCGTCCTTGGAATGCCATCACTTTCGGTTTGGTGTCCGATATTTCCAGATTATATTCTGACATTATCCGCTGCAGTTCATGAGTTGCTTTTTGTAATATATCTTCGCCTTCTGCTATTATTGCTTGGTCATCTGCAAAAAGTATTGTCCATAATTTTGTTCTCGTTAAGTCTAAACTATAAAATTTTAATCTGGTCTTCCACTCGCGAAGAGCTTCGTCGATGTAGATATCAAACAGAATCGGTGAAAGACTGCATCCTTGTCGTAAGCCTTGGTCCACTTTCGCTTTTCGATCTGGTTTCCAAGTAATACATATTTCGGATTCATTATCCATACTTTCAATTACAAGAATCAGATGTTCAGGGAATCTTTTCTTTCTTAGTACTTCAAAGAGGGTATGCCTGGCTACACTGTCAAAAGCTTTCTTGTAATCTACAAACAAGATGTGGGTTTCTTTGTTATATTCTCTGTGTTTCTCTAGAATTTGTTTTAAGACAAATATATTGTCTATGCAAGACCTTCCTTGGCGGAAGCCACTTTGCTCTTCCATCAGCATTGTTTCTGCAATTTTCCTTAATCTGGAGGTCACAATTTTTGAGTATACCTTATACGCAACGTTTAGGAGACTTATACCTCTGTAGTTGTCACATATTGTTCGGTCTCCCTTTTTAAAAATAGGCAGGACTACAGCAAGTTTCCAATCAGTTGGTACTTTTCTTCTATTCCAGCATAGGTTGAAGAAGTGGAGAAGCCTTGTTTTAAATTCTTTAGTTGCACATTTACGCATTTCTGCCTTAATGCCATCACTACCACTAGCTTTCCTATTTTTCATTTTAGCTAATGCCTCTTCCAGTTCCTCAAATTCTATCTGGTCTACGCTGTCTTCAATAAGGTTTTCATTTTTGTCTACCTTCTCATTCTTATCCCTCGCATTCTTATTTGTCCATAAGTTCTTATAATAAGAGAGCCATTCATCTGACTTAATTACCTGTATATCTGCTACATCCTTCTCTTGTCTATTAAGGTGCCTCATAATTTTATATGCGGATTTCTGCCATCCATGTATGTCATTTTCAATATCAGCTATATATTTATCCCATGATTCCTGTTGGGCTGTTCTTGTTAGATACCTGACGTGGTTGGAAATTGTGGTATATTCCTTCTTAGTTTGTGGAGATTTATTGGATAAATATCTCAGGTATAATTTCTTTTTCTCATTAACAGCTTCTTCAATTTCTTCATTCCATATTTTAAGCCCTTTCTTCTTTGATCTCTTTGAAGTAAAACCTAATGTTTCATATGCTGTTGCTTCCATTATAGTTTTCAAATTCCTCCACTCTTCTTACACGTCATTACTAATTTCATATATTTTGTTATGTTGCTCCAGACGTTGTTGGTATAGCAGTTTGACAGATTCTTCATTTAGTAAATATACTTTCCAAATCTTTTGGATGGGACAAGTTTGGCGATTATTGTTTTTAACCCATCTCTTCAGTAGTTTTAACTTTCCCAAGAGTGCGAAATGATCGCTATCTATATCGTAACTCCTGTAGACTCTTACATCTGTGAAAAGTTTGCTTACTTTATCGTTTGCCATGATGTAATCAATAGCACTAATTTGACCACGTGCTGCCCATGTCATCTTATGAATACGTTAAAGTTTTCAAATAAAGAAATATTTATTTTATGTGTTGAAAGATCACATGAGTAGAATCACACATCACAATATTTACACAAGTATAGAAATTTCTAA
Organism: Teleogryllus occipitalis; assembly: GCA_011170035.1. Taxonomy (NCBI): domain Eukaryota; kingdom Metazoa; phylum Arthropoda; class Insecta; order Orthoptera; family Gryllidae; genus Teleogryllus; species Teleogryllus occipitalis. Next base: position 121,113 of record BLKR01001804.1, on the reverse strand, counting down.
ATGAACGTATATAAACTTTAATTTAATATTTTCAATTCAATTTATCATTCAGTAAGTCAGGATCATCTTTCTAAAACTGCTAATTTGATGATTTCATTGTATAATATTCAAATCAGAGCTAAAAGCATCATGTGCTAAATCTACGCATTGTTAATACACATTTTTAAACAACATTAATGTATTTAATATACATTTAAAACGTTTTTTAGATTGGTCAACGTTTCAATAAAATTTCAAGATTTCCTAAATGCTTGAAAATAAATACTTGTAAAATTAAATTATTGTAGCGTGTAAAAATATAACAAACTCACGTACTTGGTAAAACGAGTTGGTACTACTAAAAGAAAGCAAAACAGATGTTACAACAATTCAAGGATTTAGCGTTTGTTTACAGTTTAGTAAATATCAGTGCTCTAGCATTTCCCAGTGCAAATGCATAGAACGAACTTGGTAGTCGAGTGATATTACCTTTCCAACACACCCTACATTTCGGTATCGTCAGAGTTCGAAGGTGGTTTGTTGGCCGCTACTCTCTATTCTACGAATCTATCGAAACCTTGAATTTTGCACGACCATCTGTACAGGGAGAACGTAGCGGTTTATAAACGGAAACGGTTCATTCGAGGTATCTAATGTGCAATCTTTGAAAACGTTTAACCATTATAAACTATCCCTAAGAAAATATCAAATAAACAATGTTAAAAGTCACCAGCTTAACATTGCCTTTACTATTTGAATGTTTTCAACATCCCCAAAACCTACAGAAAACCCATGTTTTTACAGGTTATTATAAAACCAATTCAATAAATATAAGCATTTATTCACGTTATTATTTTTAAAACACTCAAATATCTACGATGTTATTTGATTCATGTCTTCATCGAAGATCTGAGATTAAAAAAACTGATAAGCAGAGAAAATTAAAGTAATTGTGAGTGATTGATGAAGTTGAATGATCCAATGAAAAACAATGTTTCTTGGAAAAGTGAAATAGGTTCACGATCGAGCTTGGCAACCGGACGGTCATCTCGTGGTCTCCGTCCGTGTGCTGTCTGTCGGTGAAAAGTTTATTTATCCTGTGCCGCGAGTTGACATCTGTCAGTGATTAGAACTATATTAAGACAACTCCGTGCATTAACCCAGCTGCTCCCGCAGCTGTTAAGTTGGCGTTATGAATTCTTCTGAGTACAGGGGAAACATAACCCCAGTTTCTTCGAATGTTCAACCTGAAACTGATGAAAAGATGTCTTACGCCAACGTTACATCTACCGATGTCTTCCCCAGCAAAGAACAAGCTGTTGTGTTCGAGTCCCAAGATGGATTAACTTTCAAAGACTACATCACGAAACTTGCTACTATTATAAACGCCAGTGACATAAGGTTTGTTTCACGAATATCTAACAGTAGAATATGTGTGTTTTTAAGTAGTACACAAGTGGCACAAAACCTAACAGCAAATCACAGTACGGTAAACATTAAAGATCGCATAGTATGCATAAGACCCCTTATTAATAAACTCAAAAGGGTTATCATCTCAAATGTCTGCTCCATAATACCACATGATGTAATTGCAAAGGAACTCTCCAAAAGAAACATAGAAAGTCAATCAAAAATTTCGTTCCTTAAAGCTGGAATACCTGACCCTGCCTTTTCCCATATCATGAGCTTTAGGAGACAAGTATTTATAGCCCCTGAAGATGTAAACAAACTCCCTGAAGCAACAACAGTATTCCATGAAGGTACTAATTATAGAATCTTTCTCTCAACTGATGATATGGCTTGCTTCCTGTGTAAATCAACCGGGCATCTTGCCAGACAGTGCCCTACTTCACCTCAGTTAACTGAAGAACATGCTCGTAATGAAGTAAACAAATGTCCTACAACCCAATTACCACATCACCCATCTGAATCTGTCGAGATGCCTAATATATCCGAAGAACCTATTATTAACAGACAAAATTTCCCAACTTCACAAAAAAAGACCATTACCTTCAGATTCTTCATCACAAATAGAAACAGAAAACGACAAAAATCAAACTTGTAAAAATGAATCCACAAAATCTAAATTACAGAAGAAAAAAAACAAGACAAAAGTGATGACAACTCCATGCATGTAAATGCTCATATCAAGAAAGTAGAAGAGCTTATTGCACCCATTAAAAATACTATCTCTAATAATCCTAAAAAGTTCCTTCTTACCTATGAACAGCTGGAAAACTTTCTTGAAAATTCTTTTGGTTCTAACAACCCCATCGTTATAGCTAAAGATTATACTGATGATATTCAATCCATCATTGAAATGCTAAATGAAATTTACCCCCTACTAAATGAAAGATCGATCAAAAACAGAATCACAAGAATAATTAATAAATTAAAGAAACATAACCAATTACCAGAAGAGTCAGGATCTGATATGTCTGAATAAAATGATACATTTTCTCTAAATTTTCTGAATATTCTACAATGGAATGTCAACGGATTCTATTGCAGATTAGAAAGACTACAATTATTATGCATAAACCATAAACCTGAAATCATTTGCATTCAAAAAACCAACTTTAAAGCCAACCATGTGGGTATTATAAAAGGATATAAACCTTTTCATAAAAATCGATCCACATCCAGCATAGCAAGTGGAGTTTTTTTTAAATTATATTTTATTTTGCAATTTGTTTGTGAACAAACATTTGGCAAAATTACATAGATTTACATAAACAAATACATGAGAGGAGTAAAATCCCATGACCGTACTCCACCAATGATACATTATTAATACAAATTAACTATTAATTATAATTTCTGAAATGAATAATTTAAAGTCGATGTGGAAGGTCTAGAGTATGATGGCGTTGAAGTCGTCTGTAGGAGTCACTATTGTCTAGTAAGTTGATGGCTAGAATATTCGGATGATTATGTAGTCTTTGTAGGTATTTTGCACTGGTATTCTTGATTTCTTCTTTTATAGTTGGAATCTGTAAGTCTTTGTGTAATGTTGCATTCCTTACGTACCAGGGGGCATTTACAAATTTTCTTAAGGCTATAGACTGGAAGCGTTGTAATATTTCAACATTAGAATTTTGAGCTGTTCCCCAAAGTTGAATTCCATATGTCCATGCTGGTTTTAATATTGCTTTATACACAATTACTTTGTTTGCGATGCTTAACGATGATTTTCTTCCAAGTAGCCAGTTTAACCTTCTAAGTTTTAGGTCTAATTCTTTTCTTTTCTTCTTTATATGTATTTTCCATGTCAGTCTTCTGTCCAGAGTAAGTCCGAGATATTTTGCCGAGTCATTTTGAGGAATAGATTGCGATCCGACTTTTATAGGTGGACACGTTTCGTGCTTCAGACTAAAGGTGACTTGGACAGACTTCTTGTCATTGATCTTGAGGCGCCAGCGTTTCTGCCACTTGTGGATGGATTGCAGATGTTCTTCTACGAGACGAGATGCTTCTGCTGGATCTTCATGTCGAGCTAAGATGGCTGTGTCGTCCGCGTAGGTTGCTGTCAATGCGTTTACAGATGATGGGATGTCGGCAGTATATAATGAATAAAGGAAAGGTGCAAGCACACTTCCTTGAGGCACTCCTGACTTTATAGGGATAAGTTTTGAAGTTTCACCGTTAAATTTTATTTGAAAATATCTCTCTGTAAGATAGGATTTTAACAAGTGATAGTAAGGATACGGTAGTTTTTTCCTTAATTTTATACAATAGACCTGGGTGCCAAACCTTATCGAAAGCCTGGCTTACGTCTAGAAATACAGCAGAACAATATTCTTTATTTTCTAGCGATTCACTAATTTCGTTTACTACTCGATGAATTTGTTCTACAGTCGAATGTTGTTGTCTAAACCCAAACTGATGATGAGGTATTATTTCATTTTCTTGTAGAAGTGGATTTAAACGTGACAGAAGCAGTTTTTCAAAAACTTTTGATAATATTGGCAGTAGACTAATAGGTCTGTATGACACAACTTTATGTGTTGGTTTGCCGGGCTTAGGGATGACTATTACTTGAGCGATTTTCCATTGATCAGGGAAGTGTCCTAGTCTTAGGATGGCATTGAAGATGGAAGTAAGTAAGGCTATTAGTTTTCTTGGTAGATGGTGTAGAATTGTTGCTGAAATCATATCGTATCCGGGAGCTTTTTTAGTTGGTAAATTCTTGATTGTTGTTTCAACTTCTCGAGCACTTACGGATTTGATTTGGGGAGCTAGTTGCAGTGGTGAATCTAAGAAGTTGTAAATTTCTTCCTCTTCTGTAGCAGATATTTGTGAAGGAAATGGTTGAAAGATGTTAGAGAAATGGGACGCGAAGCATTCAGTTTTTTCTTCGTCGGTTTTAGCCCATGTGCTGTCGATTTTTCTGATGGGAGGAATAGGTTGCATCGGTCTCTTCAAGTATTTAGTAGATTTCCAAAGAGAATACTCTGAGTTCGAATTCGGAATCAATTTTGTGAGTTTATCTTGTAGGGCGTGGTTTCGATATTCTCGAAGTAATCTTTTGAGGTTTTGCGAAGCTGAATTTAGTCTTCTTTTGACTGCTGGGTCTTTAGTGATTTGCCATTGTTTCTTTAATTTACGTTTTGATTTCACCTTTTCTCTTATTACTTGTGGGATATATAGCTTTTTGTTTTAGCAAGTGGAGGTGTCGCTACTTATGTTAAAGAGTTCTTAACAGTTAAACAACTTGACATCCAATCTAACATCGAGGTTGTAGCTGTAATAATTCAAGATCATAACCCAGTGTGTTTCTGTAATATTTACCTACCTAACAGCCACAACTTTGAAATTAATGAAATCAAAGATATAATCAAACAACTCCCCAAACCTTTTGTCCTACTCGGAGACTTTAATTGCCCTAACACCTTATGGGGTTCAAAAACAAATTATTCCAGGGGCAATTCCATTGAAGCACTCATTGAAGAGCTTGATCTAACACTATTAAATAATGGGCAACCAACTCACTTTAATGTGAGCAATGGTAGCCTCAGTGCTATTGATCTCACTTTATGCTCCACTACAATTGCACCAAAATGCAACTGGTACGCCATAGATGATCCGCACGACAGTGATCATTTTCCCATCTTTATTGACATCAGTAGCCTTATTCGCATACCAATTCTAACTATGAATCCCCATAAATTGAATTACAACAAAGCTAACTGGTTGAAATACCAAGATCTGATATTCAGGCGGTTGAATGATACTGAAATCTTTGAAGGTAATGATGTAAATATTGACAGCATTACCCATAATTTCTCAGAAATAATTTTAAAATCTCTTAATGATTCAATAGAGTCTTGTAAATCTTCAAAAAGGACAAAATCGGTCCCATGGTGGAATGAAAAATGCGCGGCCTCCCACTATTGAGAGCGAACTTTCACCAACCTCTCAGAAGTCGCTCTCTGTGCATGCCTGCACGCTGCTGCACTTCGAAAAATCCAACAAAATGGCAATAAAAACATTTACAGTGCAGTGTCTTCCGCGCCAACCGCCGTTCTCGCGGGCCCACGCCTGCCAAGAACATTGACCGCCGCTCCTCGGGGCCGCCAGCTGGGGTTTAAGCCCTCATTAGCCTAGGGCTGGGCCACCCCGGCGCGCGGGGCCCTCACCCCATCGCTCGCTACCTGACAAGCGACCAAGAAATGTGTACAAATATTTCTGGGAATCGCTTCGGGCCTCCCTCGCAAATATGAGCCCGTTAATGTATCTCGCCGACAGAGCTTCAGGTGCACTGCCGGCGCGCCGCCCCGCTCCTTGGCCACCTGCAAGCCAGATGCCTCAATTCCCGTTGAAATCTCAAATACAAACGGGCCGCCATCGCGGGCACCCCACGTGCCACCGCCTTTGCTTCCGATCGCCGCCAATGTCACGTGACACTCCTCTCCCCAGGCCCGAAAGCGCATCATGAATAGGGAGCCGATCGCGGGCACTTCAAACTTTCCCGCCTTACCATAGGCCCAAGTCATGGCCACGTGACTCTCCCCTCCACGGCCTCAATCACACCCGCAATATAATAAATACTGCGACTTCGCTCCCACATGAGAGAGAACAGACGGAGAGAACAGACAATCAGTACAGACAATCGAGACAACCAGCAGAACAGAGTCAACAGAACAGACTAAACAGAACTTCTCAAACTACACAGCTCCGAACTTGTTAAACTGACTGACCAGCAAAACTCATCAAGGTCGGCTGTTCCTGCTTCGCCTATCAAGGCGATTAGTACGGCCAAATCAAGCCTGCCTCAAATTCGTGCCACTCGCGAGCCGCAGCCGCCACCTGGCCGAATTCACGGCAAACTCTACCACCAGCTCCGGTCATCTGAGTCCGCGCCCATGCCAGTTCGCACCACCGAACTGCCTGGAGCCTACCTCAGCCCGGACAGCGACACATTCAGCCGAGTGACTTGGGTTGGTGCCTTCCTTGCTACAAACTGTAAGTAAGCTAAACCCAAGTGTACTTCAAGAAAGAAGAGCAGTCAGTAACTTTATAAACTTTCAATGGTCCTCCGGCTTATTATAAACCAAAACCAGTTGTATTCATAATTATTATGCAATTAAATTTATTTATTCTACTTGCATATTATCTATCATTGCCCTAAAGGCAAACAATCCCCTGAAACCCGTTCTGATCCCCATATGTAGTCGCACTCGCAGCACAGCACCTCCCAGTGCTGCATCTGCTACAATCCCATTACATTAAATGAACTAAGGGCTACATTCAAAGTACTCAAAGATTTGGCCCTGATAACATCCTCTATATTCTTCTCAAGAAACTACCAATTAATGGTCTTGAAACTCTCCTCAAAATTTACAACTTTATTTGGGAAAATAATGTTTTCCTCAAAATATGGACCTCCGCAATTGTCATTCCAATTCAAACGCCAGGGAAAGATCCATCAAGAAGTACTAACTATAGACCGATTGCCCTGACTTGCAACATGTGTAAAATCATGGACAAAATTATAAACTATAGACTACAGTGGTATTTGGAGTTCAAGAAGATTATATCAGACAACCAATTTGGTTTCAGGCGTCATCACTCAACTTTATCCCATCTAGTAAGCATTGATTCTTACATAAAAGAAGCTTTTTCCAATAAGCAACATGCTTTAGTAGTCAACCTTGACATAGAAAAAGCATATGACATGGTATGGATACATCGCATCACACTTAAGTTGCAAGAAGTAGGTGTCGGACGAAATTTGTTGCAACTCATCAAAAAATTTACCAAAAATCGTGTCATTCAAGTAAGGTGCAAGGTGTCATTCAAGTAAGGTGCATTAAGCTCTCTGATAAAAAGAACATCGAAAATGGAGTGCCTCAAGGATCCATACTCAGCGTAACTCTTTTTCTATTGGCCATCAGTGATGCTGACATGGAAATTACCCCCCCCAGTCACCGTGAGAAAATATGCAGATGATATCACCATTTTGTGCAACGGACGAAGCATAGATTCAAGTGAAAAATTAATGCAATCTGCCTTAAATAAAATATACGAATGGTCTCTTAAATCCGGCTTCAAATTCTCTACTCAGAAAAGTGTCGGCACATTATTCTCAAAACAAAATGTAAGCAGAGTTCCTAGACTTAAGCTTAACAAATGCAGTATCAAAGTTGATTATACCACGAAAATTTTAGGACTGATTTTCGATTCCAAACTGAACTGGAAGAAACATATACAACACATAGTTGATGATTGTAAAAAAAGAATAAACATCCTGAAATGCATTTCTTACAACAATTGGGGGGCTGATACGAGCCGTCTGATGTGAACATATAAAGCATTAATCCGATCGAAAATCGACTATGGATCTATTATATATGCTTCAGCAAGCAAAAAGGACAACATGAAACTGGAAGTTATACATAACAAATGTCTTAGAATATGTACCGGATGTTACCATAGCAGTCCCATCGGAAGTGTACTCATTGAAGCCAGAGAACCTAACCTTTCTCATCGCAGAGAATATTTAACATTAACTCTCAAAGCTGCTCCGTCGTCGAATCCTATTATCTACAAAGGCTACAAACCTAAATTTCCTCAATGTGATTACCATCCTCGCTACATACCTTTGCATGCGAAAGTAAGGAACATTTTTGAGGAGTTGCAAGAACACCAACCTCCCATTGAAAAGAAAAGAAACTACAACATCCCACCCTGGACGCTCTCGGGTATACAATTTGATATCAACAATTCCGATAATGAAGGTTACCACATATTCACCAGTGGTTTTAAAAACAGCAGTGAAGTACATGCCTCCGTTGTTACCCAAGATACTACAATTAAACTACAGCTACTTCCCTACGCCAGCCTTACTAGTGCAGAAATATGTTCTCTCATGACAGCCTTCAAATTGATCAAACAGTTGAACTATAAAAAATTTATCATTTTCTGTAGCTCTATTCCAGACATCCAGAACATCAACAATAATATTCATAACCTCGAAATTGTAATCATCATACATGAATTGCACCACCATATTGTCAAAGCAGGAAAGTTTGTTGTGATCAAATTCGTTCCTGAAGACAATGAAGTCCTTGGAAGTGAAACGGCATATCTTGTGACTGAATCGGCGACCGAAGAAAACAGCAACGGAATTATTAAAACCTCCTGTACATTCAATGATATCTGGAAACATGTTGAAATCTTAATGAAAGACAGATGGAACAGCAAGTGGTCCATGATCAAAGCCAGTGAACTCCATAAACAAATAGGAAATTTCTTCAATTTAAAAACAAGTGCTGAATTAAATAGAAAGGAACAAGTAGCAATATCTAGAATCCGAACTGGACACTGCAAATTGAGTCATATCCACTTATTTAACAAATGCCCTCCTCCCACCTGCAACCACTGTGACAACTCCACTCTTCTTAATTTAAACCATATAATTAACCACTGCCCTCATTACAACACTTTTAAACAACAAATTCTGCAGGATGACTCATTTACCATAATTTTGGAATCCCCTAGATACCAAGAAAAAATCCTTAATTTTTGCAAAAATTTCAAATATTTTCAGATGTATAATAGTTATTAACTATTGTCATTAATTTAGAAACCATGTCAATTTTTGTTAACATAGTTGTTATTATTGTAATTAAAACCAAATGTATTATTTAATTGTCGCTAATGACCATCGCTGTTGATGCAACAATAAATAAACTAAAAAAATGTTTCTTGCTTCATATAATGCTATCTTGTTTAACAGACATTTAATTACATGTGATACCTATATTTAAACATCTAAACTAATGAAAATTTTCAAAATTAAAATCATCAATTAAACGTCGATTCATCAGCAAGGATTATATAATTAAATACATTTTTGAGATACATGTGCTCCTGTGTGAATAACGTAGTAAACGTGATTCGTATGATCCAGTTTCTCAGAATAATACAAAACCTGCTAGACACATACACTAAACATAATAGTTGTCAAATAGTTATTTACGACATGAGTATCGTAAGATATCTTATTACAATACGAAATTGGAGAAATAACAAACAATGTTCTTAAGCCGAAATTGTTAACCAATGGAAAATTAAAAATATAATGTTACGATTTGAATGTCATAGAAAAACGCAATTTGTCAAAATTCATGTGAACTATAATTTTTGTTTAAATTTGGCTCCTTGTCCTGCAAAAGATGACATCTGTCAGTACTTATGTTAACAGTTCTTATGCCACGGGTTTGTTTTGATATTACTTGCAGTACGCAAATTATTATTTTTGATATTTACAAATTACCCACTAATATACAGAGTGAGTCACGTAACTTTAGCACTTCCTGTAACTTCTGAACGGTTCAAGTTATTGCGATGCAGATTTTACGAAAGTGCATGAGGGAATGGGGCTAATTGATAAGTATATTGATTTATATTTTTTTACTTGTATTTCACGAGATATTTGAGATAACTTTGTTTTTTCAAATGGAACAATACATATTTTTTAAGTCTATCATGACGAGCGTAAAAGAGGATTTCAATGATATACATATTGTCATGTGTTAGATTAGCATTTTATTTGAGTAATTGTGTTTTTTGCGTCTCATGTTTAACGGATATTTTGAATGTAACAGCCCGCCACGCAAGGCCACGCAGCGCTCCACCAGCAAAGGGGCGCTCGGGGAAGGGAAGCTGATTTTAGTATTTGAAGATACGATAAATATTTAAATATTCACAAAACTGTTGCAGTTTTTTCCTCAACTCTGCTCAACTATATATATATATATATATATATATATATATATATATATATATATATATATATATATATAGTTGAGAAAACCAGTGAATATGACAGTGTAGGAATCACAGAATTTTGAAAATGTGCACAGAATTCACTTCTCCCCATGGCACGTGATACACAGTTTCAACTGTTTTTTTGGGACGTAAAATAAATAAATAAATAAATTATCATTCCTGATATACATTGATCTTTCCTGCAACCCCGTCAGATTAAAGAGAACGTTATCTATTGTAAGCTCTAATACAGAACTGATTAGCAACCAATCAGATAGCGAGAATGAACTCCCAGACAGTGACTCGAAAACCTCTGACATGGATGATAAAACTATTGAAAATAAAGAAAAAATTAAGAAACAACCCTCCAAAATTAAGAAGAAATCTAAAACGTCTTCTGAAAATGTTGACCATCAGTCGTGGTCCAATACTAAAACTGTCATAGAGTCTCCCAATGTTCATTACCCACTAAATTTACATCAACTTCATAGTTTCTTTGACAGAACGAACGGTAATAAATGTACTGTATCAATTGCCAGAGAATTCACAGATGATTTTGCAGCTTTTATAATAACGTTAAAAGCTGTTCACCAAACCTTACCAAACCGTGGTGAGAAAAACAAATTTTTATTTCTTTATAACAATCTGTTTTTCTGTTGTAGTTGATGCGACACTAAATAAATAAATTTAAAAAAACATGCTCGAGAATTATCAAGAGACTTGATGCAAATATGAATGAAAAAGTTAAGCCTAAGTGACAAGTTGCAGAAGAGCAATGATCCAACTCTCTCCCTTCTTGCCAATCTTGCTTAAGATGATATAAAACAAACTAATCCAGCTATTTACAATGGACATTATATAATGACATTATAATAGCTTTTTGCTAGGAAACTCTTCATCAAGCTTCTCATTAACAAATTCAAACCAAAAATAATCTGCTTTCAAGAGACAAACTTTAAATTTCAAAATTGTGGCTCATTTTTTTATACAGATCTACATTTAATAATAGAAAGAATTCCAATATTGCCAGTGGTGGCGTTGCAACATATGAAACCAGAATTTCTCCTGCATAATGTTCCTCTCCAAAAGCAATTAGAAGCAACTCCAATTAGAATTAAAATTAATTTCACTGTTATTATTTGTAACTTATATTTACCAAACAGCCAAGACCTAAACATCATTGAATTTGATGACATTGTTAAGCAACTCCCTAAACCATTTATCACCCTGGGAGATTTTAATAGCTACAACGTTCTGTGTGAATCTTCTAGTACAGATCGTAGAGGCAGAATCATTGAGGAATGGCTGGACAAAAATTATGGTTTTATTCTTCATAATACGGACAATAATACCTATTTTTCTACTAGATATGCGAAAGGCAGTGTTATTCATTTAACATTTTCATCCGATAACATTGCAACTCGTAATTCTTGGTTCTCTAGTAATGATCTTTATGACAGCGATCATTACCCATTGTTTATTCACCTCTCTGATTTTCACCCATTCTCTATTGCCCACACCCCAGTGGATTAGTACTAAAGCAAAGTGGACCTTATTTCAACCATCTATCGATAATAACATCAATAAACTTCCTGATATAAATGAGTGGCCACCAGATCGGACTAACCATATCTTCCAGGCCTTTACAAACTTATTAATTAAGCTGCCCAATCGGAAATCCCTAAAACATCGGGGATTATCTGGAAGCGCGGGGTCCCATGGAGGAATGAAAATAGCACGTTCGCCATTAAAGAAAAGAAGAAAGCATTTAGAAAATATAAGAAATTTAAATCGATAGAACTGAGCATATTATACAAGAAGGCTTAGAGCTAAAGCCCGCTTAACTCTTAAAAATGCTATGCTACAATCTTTTAAAGATTTTACATCTTCTATTACGGGTCAAACTCCTTCCGCAACAATGTGGCATAAAATAAAATCAATTAGTGACTCATATTAAACTTCCTTACCTCCAACATTGGAAGATTAACATGAAGTAAAATATAGAGACTCTCAAGAGATCTGCAATACTCTGACAGTTACATTCGCCAACAATTCCAGCAATAATAACTATTAATCATCCTTTCGTAAATTAATCCCGTCTATATCCCTAGCTACCGAAAGCAACATCCGAATCCTCTTAAGTAATAACAGTGATCCATTTAACCGTCAATTCCTAATGAATGAGCTCCTTCATATTTAAAAAAAAAATAGTAAAACTTCCGCACAAGGTCCGAACAATATTCCTAATCATTTCTTGAAGAATCTTCCTAAATGTGCCACAGAATACCTCTTAAAATTGTACAATGGCATATGGACCTCTCAATCCTTCGCCGAGCAATGGAGTGAAGCGCTTTTGTTTGCTGTACCGAAACCAGGTGAAGATCCATCTAAAACCAATAATTTTAGACCAATATCATTGACGTGTACTGTTTGCAAATTACTAGAAAAATGATTGGCAACCGCGTCTGATGGCTCCTAGAAACAAGAAACTTGCTATCTCTTTTTCAAAATGGATTCCCCGAACATAAATCAACCAACGACCATCTAATAAGTATCGACACAGAAATGTGTGATGCACTAGTACTTAACCAACATGCAATTGTTGTTTCGTTTGATATTGAGAAAGCTTATGAAATGGTTTTTTAACCTCGACTACTACGTAATATCATCTCAATGAACATTCCTGGTAACATTGGCTTTCTTGAAAAATTTTCTGCATCATAGATATCTGTGTATACGCATGTTTGATAAAAAGTCATCACGCAGGGAAATTGTGAATGGCCTCCCTCAGGGTTCAGTTATTAGTGTACTCCTTTTTTGATCGCAATTAATGAAATAAGTAGTATTATAGAAGCTCCAAGTAAATTATTTCTCTTTGCTGATGATATTTACATTGCTGCGGTAAAGATCTCCGCATAACAACTAAAATATTACAAGAAAATTTGAACAAAATTCAAACATGGGCAAGTTCGTCTGGTTTCTCCTTTTCAAGAACTAAATCGGAATTCATTCTCATCTCCAGAAGCTCAAAAATTTTAAATGAAAATACTGCCCTCTTTATTGGAGACCACCAAATACGTAGAACGTATTCTTGTAATCTCTTGCGCATGACCTTCGACCAAAAGCACACATGGAAGAAGCACATTTCCCTGCAAAAGACCGAATGCAAATCCAGGCTGAACATATTGAAAATATTAGCATCTCGAAAATGGGGAGCAGAGTAGAAGTGTTTAATTAATACTTATCGTTCTATGATTGAAGTCAAATTAGATTATGGAGCTGTTATCTACAACTCAGCTAATAAATCTAGACTACAGACACTAGACTCTTTTATAAATTCAGCATGTCGAATAAGTTTAGGTGCCTATAAGTCAAGCCTTATTGTAGAAGCACGATTACTCTCCCTCGATTTGCAGAGTAAACAGTTGCGTCTCAAAATTGGCTACTCAAATTTAAATTCAACTAATTCGACCTTCAAATATGTCTTCAACCCTCTTAAAAGTTTACCATTCAATCCATGTGAAGTATCCAAAACCACTTAGGGAAAGAATTCCAACTTATCAAGATGAATTGAATATTGAAACCCCTCACATTCTACAGAGAAAGATTCAATCTATCCCCCTGGCAATCCTTTAAACCAGAGGTTAATCTAATGATCCCTCAGATTCCCAAATCCTTAATTTCTCTAAATTAATTAATTTCTCTTAATTAATCTTTATGAAGACTACCATGATTTAGAAAAGGTATATATGGATGGATTAAAATATGAAAACAAAGCGGGTTGTGGAATTGTTTCCACAACCCCTCACAATACCTTCAAATTCAGGCTACAGGAATATTTTTCTAGCTTCTCTTGCGAAGCCTGGGCTATTATGAAAGCCTTTGAATTAGTCTCCCAAAATGGGGAAAACAGCAAAATAGTAATTCACTCAGCCTCTATGGCTACCTTGAATGCAATTGTCAATAGATTCCCTAAATATATCATAATCCAAAGAATACAAGAACTTTTATCTACCCAAAATAAACAACGGCACATTCATCTATATTGTATGGATTCCAGCACATAAAGGTATTGTAGGGAATGAAATGCAAATAAAGCGGCCAAAGAAGCAATTTCATTACCAACAACGGACAACTGTGAAGGGAGTTCTCTTCGATATCAAAGTATACCGTAAAAATATGGTTACGAAACAGTGGAAGGAAAAATGGCTGACTACTTTCTCCAAACTTCACCTCGTAAGGAAATACGTTATCGTACCACCTCTCCCTAACCTCCAAGTCACTAGATTCCAACAAGTCCAAATTACCAGACTTCGTATTGGCCACTTTAACCTCTCCGACATTCACCTCATAAAAAGAAAACTGACCCATTACCCTGTCCTAAATGTGGAGCCCAAGTATCTACATCCCATATTATTGTGGAGTGCCCTGAATTAGCCCGTCTAAGACTGTCCTTAAACTTAAAAGAATCTTTATTTAATTCCTTCTCCTTCCCAGAAGAATGTATAAAAGTCTTACAATTTTTAAAAATCTCAAAAATTGATACCATAATATAAATCCATTTATCTACATCTCATCCGGTACAACCCTTCAAACGTGTTATGAATATATGTATTGTAAATAAATAAATATGTGTATCCATCCCAATGATGTAAATACTCAAAAATGGACACTTTATTACAATTTCATGCTTGTATGAGCTGTTTAAAATTGTGTAATACAATAATTGTAAACCTTGTGTAAATTCTAAATTGATACACGTGGTCACTTATGACCCAGTTATTGAACAGCGTCCTTAAAGAAATAAATTTTAAGAAACTTGTGTTCATCATCTTTTGTACGCAAGGAGATTGCGAGCCTGCTCTTGATTATTTTCCTCTCCAATTGTCAGTTATCAAATATATTGAGTTTTGGCTTCGTGTACCTTCCGTATCCTTTGCGACGTATCATATGGCGTTGAGAATTCATTGCGCGATCGTTGCTCACCGCACGCGGAAGATTAACATGTGTCCTATCAGGATCTAAGATCCTGAAAATACTATATCTACAAATTACGCAGAAAAATAATAAGAAAATGGTTAATATGCTATATAGACGTCTAAACATGCAGTATTAATTTAAAATAGTCAAAACATTCATTATGCATGAATGTCTCCAAAAGCTACCAAAACATGCAAACATGCACAGAAGAAGTAGGTATGTTTTAAACGAGTTTTTCATGAAACATATTTACAAAGTTTGAAATCTCTACGAAGCTGGAATAAAAACATGCATTTGCATGGAAATACTGTCTCTACTCGTAACACTTCTCAGGTAACTTTATGACAGTGTTAACAGTCATATTTTTCGGATGGGATCAGTGCCTAGTATTACAAAACAATGTGAGTTCATGCTTCCACAAAAATTCTTCAATGGTATTTTTTCGCTTCGCAATGACTTATGGAAAGGGACCTTGCGACGTAGTGGGGGGGTGGAGCAACTATAATATTCTCAATAAAAGCTAGCCTTCAATCCTGACAGTATCCTATTCATTTACCCAGAAAGTTATTTAAGTGGACTGCTGATAATGTGAAGAATACTACCTTTATATTTTTAGCGACGCTGAACAATACTTAGAAAGGGGACTATTACAACAATGATATAATAAAAAACAGTAGAAGTCCGAAAGAAAATACATAGTTTCATATCATCACGAAAAGGTCAATTAATGATAAAAAACTATCAATTTAATTAACTGTATCACATACTCTTATTCTCATAAATATTTCGTCCGATTATTACTAACTAAATTTCCCATCCCGATCGGGTTTTTGTCCAGTTTCCCTGATCCATTGAGCAAATGCTGCGATGGCCCCTTCATTTGCTTCTGGACGTAAATGTAGCTTCACTATGCGCACGTTTTGTTGGGCTTTCCTTTTGCTTGTAGTGGTAGTAGAGCTTACGGTGAGTTTCTATTTTGTTAACGATTCAGAAAAATCAAAACTGTTCGTTCTTTTACCATTATAAATAAATTTTCAATAATTTGGCAACGAAACTATCTAGTTTTTGAAATGTTAATCTCTCGCTTTTTAATTATTATTATTATTATTATTATTATTATTATTATTATTATTATTATTTTCTTATTTTATTTTTATTTATTTTATTTTTTATTTTATTTATTTATTTTATCTATTTTATTTTTATTATTATTAATATTATTTTATTATTATTATTATTATTATTACTATTATTTCATCTTTCAACTATTAATAGTTAAATTGTTGAAAATTGAAACTCAAGAAAGCGTGCGCAGATGATTTTCTCCCCCATACGTCACATAGAGTTTTTGACTGTGTTTGACTACATAAATAAATAGAATCCGTTTGACACTTTTTAATGTGAATTTAATCGACTATGGAGGTTATATGTAGTGTGTATCTAGCAGATGGTTAGATGTGAAGAAATACTTCTATATATTTCTCTGTGAAAGTAATTGTTGTAAAAGCTGTAAAGTTGATGGTAATCGTCTACTGCTGATTGGCACGTGCTTGAGGGGTGGCGCTCTAGCAGACGCTGCAGCAAAAAAAGTACAAATTTCATTTGTATTTAATTTCTCAGAATCATCTCGGTGTCCCACTTTGTAACTTACCAGACTTATGAATAACTTTTTAAAGAATACAATTGTATTTTTTCAAATGCTTAAACTGTCGATTTTTGGAAGAAATTAAAAAAACAAAAATAGCCAAAAATGATTTTTTTAATTTAATGAATTCAATAATGCAACAAATGAAACTGCATCTTTTGATGTTTCATGACGCCAAATATTACATTTTTGTCACAATTACAACACGTGTTAAAAATGATTAACTTTAATAATGCAAGCATTTTTTCGAAAATTTTGGAAATTAATATAATCTCAAAAAACAATATTTGGGGTAAAAAAGAAAAGTACTGGCTTCATATTTTTGCATATATTCTTCACAGAAAAAAAGTTTAAAAATCTGGAACATCATGATACAATTTTGCTTAAATTTGTGCGATTTGACGTGGAATGACCCATTTATTGAATTGAATTTGCCTTATTTTACGTGGCGAGACTCAGGCCATGAGGCCTGCTCTTCCGTCTGACCACGCAAATTTCGTTACACTCCTTTCAACAAGAAAACGAAGGTATTACTTGGGCGACGAAACAGGCGATTTGAATTTAGCTCAGAGGCATCATTTAGGCTTGAGGATCTTTTACATGCAGTAAATCTACTAACATGGGACAGCCGGCTTTACTTCCCCTCCGAAGGAAGGCGAACGAAGGATTTTTTTCGCCCTTAAAAATAAATGGCTTCGATCGGGTTTGAACGCGCGAACTTGGGTATAGCAGTCCAATACGCTAACCGTTACACCATCGCCGCCGCGAAACGCGTTTACGATAGTAGCTGAACAGCAACAAAATTTCTTTTGGGGGAACTATTGAGCAACAAAAGAAAGCTACAAATTCCTATGTAATTATTTATTATTCATCTTAATTTCTTGGTTTTCTTGTAATTGTAGTGCTAAGGGCCGTTTTTACCGTCATGGTATATACCACGTTGTTCTGGGTATATACCGCTCCTTCGTGCTTTCTACAATCACGGTATATCTCCTCCTGGTAGTATAACTCCTAATCCACCAACTGACCATGGGTTATCCCGGCCCAGGCCCTTATTCTGGGACCAAATTTGCAATTGGCGGCAGTGTTTAACAGGTGATTTATCGCACAGAGGCGTAATTGGTGAGGTTGCTCGAGGCGTAAACATTTTAGTTATTTTTATTTGTACCTGCGATTTGCGGAGTGATCCGTACGTACTACGTTGTAATAAAAGCACTGCCGAAATTTAAATATTGTATATTATGACATTTTTGAATTATTCTGTTTCATTTGCTTTGTTACAGCATCGAATGTTTTATTCTCTACTACATTTTTATTAGTTCTAATTTCTTCTAACAGACTTCGTATTTCGGGGTCTGTCCAGTTAGGAGCTCTCGTAACTTTGCTGTAATTAATTTGCAATCAATAAATATCTAAAGGATATGGCACATGCACGATTATTTCTGAAAAAAAAATAAAAGGAAAATATACTAACCTTTAACCCTCTGATTCCATGTCATTTTGTTTTTTTCTGCCGCAAATGCTCACACGATGTACTACTCTCTACTGACGCTTGGCTCATACTTTGTTTACTGTTAGCTTCCTACCCACGTGGCATATTATCTTGAAATCGTATCCACGGAACGTCTATACTGCCCAGAAAGCACTACAATGACGTGCTTCAGTACCGCCAACTATAGCTTCCACGTGCCATGCGAGGGATAGTTATGCCATTGGTGTAACTGCGTTTGTAGAATGCACGAGAACTTATACCAGAAGAATATCTTTACTCCACGGATACGGATACGAAGAATATCTTTACTCCACAGTTTATACTTTGTAAAAACGGCCCTAACTTGACATCAAGTTAGCGGGAAATTGCATTTCTTTCTCTTGTTAAAGAGCAACAAAAAATATTTTTTGGAAATATTTATCTACAAATAAACGACAATTTTCTATGTAATTATTTTTTATATCTCTCTGAAATTTATGGTTTTCTTGTTCTCGTATGTTTTCCTATTATGAATTTAGGGAAATATTCCATTTTCAGTCACTTGTGCAAATGCCATTTAACTTCGGAGAGCTACTAAGAATTTTTTCTTTATTTTCAAGGCTATCTCCGATTTTTCTCGATTATGCTGAATTAAATTACTTGTATAATAAGACTTTCTGTAAAAACTGAACGAAAGTTCTTGAAATTAGCACGTGTTCGATTATTTTGCGAATGTCCGTAGTTCGGTTATGTATTCAAAATTACAATTACAAATGTTTTTTGGCAAGTCAAATATCACCCACTTTGTGGAGTTTTCCATCTTATTTATCAACGAAGATAAGTTAAATATAAATTTATATTTCCTGTAATAATAAAATGGAGCTCATCAGACGCAAAAATAATGAGCCAAAACAATTATCTTCGACTTTTGTTTTTTTTAGATTTGTCACGTGAAATCTTTTATGCTAAAACTAGAGGTTCTTCTACAGCACATATTTTCTGCCATTATTGTTGACAGTTTCATAATATTATCATATTGCAATTTCTGCCCTCATTTCAGCCACCACTCGAAAACGTTCAAACAAATTCAAACGAAGCGACTGCGGTGTATATCTCCAATTATTTCGATAGGTAGGATCAGTAGTATTTTTTTCTACTACGAAACATTAATAAAAATTAGCTTTTATAATATTTGCAGCACAACTACAGGCACGCAAGGATTCTTTTTCTAGACGTTATTAATTTTCAAAGATTTTGAATAAATGCTCGCAAGGCTTAAGTTAATTGTTTGTAACTCGTGTTACAATGGTGGCAAAAACTTAATATTTTGTAACATTATTGTCCAAAAATGCTCTTTTATTTTATGTATGTATTTGAATCATTAAGTATTTTAGAAAGCATCTTTTAACTTATTTTATTTTTATTTTTTTAATTTCTTCTTTAAGGCAACTTAAAGATTTGAATACAATGCCATTGTATCCTCTTAAGTGTTTTACATAAAGCTGATAAGTTTCAAAATGGGACACTAATAGAGTTCTGAGAAATTCAGTACAATATAAATTTCTATTGGCTGTTCTCTTGTAGCTTCTGGCAGAGCGTCACCCCCAAGCAATCAGCAATAGACAATTACAATTGTTATACGGTCACTGAGTAATAAATCAAAATATCCCTTCACTTCTTGCACACCCTGCTTATGATCTTCACTGATGATTAAATTCAAATTGAAAAGTATCTAACGGGTTCAATTTAATTTTAAACGGGCGAAATAAATACAGAAATTATATGATGTGATTTAGTTAAATAAACTGAATTTGTTTCACATTACACTTCACATTACAAAGAATATTCATTTTAAACTCCTTCAAAAGAAATGAAACTACGAATTATCTTTATTTCCTGTACGGTGTTTTATTTTCATAGAACATGTATCTTTTTATAAAATTTAGCAAAGAAAACGGTACTTGAATAAGGGATTTGATCATGGATATGTCTATGAGAGAGAGTGAGAGAGAGCTAGAAAGAGCGAGAGCGAGAGCGAGAGAGAGAGAGAGAGAGCTAGAAAGAGCGAGAGCGAGAGAGAGAGAGAGAGAGAGAGAGAGAGAGAGAGAGAGAGAGAGAGAGAGAGAGAGAAATCTAATAAGCCCTGATTGTTTCATTGTTCATAATTGACCAATGTCGTGAAGTACATCCCATATTTCATCAATGGTCGTGAATTCTACAATGGTATATAAATTCCATTAATAAAAAAAGAAATAAGAAAGAATGCACAGATTGCAGGGAAATTAGTGTTACATCGAAGGCAGGATTTACTGTGGTGAAGGCCCCTTGGTAAGCATTTAGTACGTTACCCTTTGTTGGGTGAATTTCAGAAAAAAATCAAAAACGCTTTAAAAAACCACATTAATTGTCGGTAACCATATTATACGTACATATATTTAACTGTGTTATAATTATTTATATTTGGTAATCATATAATACATGCATTTATCTGTGTTAATGCGGCACTATCCTTTCCGAAATTTTGTCAATCTCATCGTCAAAACTTATTTCTCTCAGAATATCGTCATTGCTACATAAAATGGCGAGATCGGGAAAACGATCTTTGAACAGTACAATTAGTTATCATAAAAATAAAATAAATTTTTAATATGATTTGCATGTTATGGAAAGCACCCTGGACTTGCTTTTGAATTATTTAACTGTACATATAATATTCTCGGCAGAAATGTAAATTTTAGTTGGAAATTTTGCTTATTGAATTAATTCTTTTCTGGTTCCAAATGCTCGAGTGTTGCCGAAAAGCTAAAACGCGTGAACGTGCCAATTCGTATGCTGAAACGTGTTATTCCTGTTGACTATCAATCGGGATAGAACTAGTGCGGTGATATAATCTCTGTGGACCCATGGTTGCTCAGTACTCATTGCTTTGCTACCTTCCCTGTTTATACGTATTACTTGTTTTACCAGTATCTTGGTATACAAGTTAATAGATGAATATACATTCTTTATTGGAACTTAACAGTTATTTTATTACAGCTTTGCTAACAGATTCCACAATGATTTGAAATGATGGGGAGGTACTTTTCGATGTAAAATGTTCGAGATGGTGACAGGCCAATGTCTGGGGGAAAGTCCGTAGTCCAATAGGATTAAGCGACGATTCCGGAAGATCGCATACCCAGAAGTCCCCAATTTTTTCGTTCCTGACTGTCTGTAGTACGTGAAATTGTCACGCTCCTTCTCGATGAAATCTGTTAGTAACTTTCTTTCACTGATCAGTTTCATTGATAGACCCATTTTTTTAAATTTCAGCTGCTATCAAATTTTAAGTTGATAAATATTTACAATTTAACTCTAAAAGCCCATTTTTGGCGGAGATATTGTGAGCCAGTAGAAGAAAACTCGTGGCGCCGTCACAAGGCGGCACAGACGGGAATGGAAGAGAGAGAACGAGCAAGGGGTTGGTGAATAGGATCGGAGGGTGCGGGCAGGCTCTCTATATCACGTTCAAGTAGCCGGTATTGTAACGCATCTTACATCAGTCGAGCGCAACAATGGTGGCGTTGGTTGTGTGCGCAGCGTGGTGCGGCGTGCCGCGGCAGCAGGAGTGCGGATCGGGAAGGGGTTGGAAGGCTTGAGGGGGTGGGCGGCATATGCTCTCGTGCGGGCGCATTGTTCGTGGCGCGCTCTACAAGCTCTCGCCCATGTATAAGTTACGGCACCCTGCAGTCGCCTTGTACAAAAGACTGCCTCGACCACCGTGCTCTTCTAATCAATCAACCGTGAGGGCTGGGGCTCTTGCTCTTTTTGACGTCGCCTCAGGTCGAACGGTGCCCACCTTCGTAGCAATCGCTGAGCTGCGTCCCGACAGCTACGTCACACTCCCGTGCGATTTCCTTCCTGTGTGCCAAAGGCATGCGAAACGCGCGCAACTTCCATGGACACAGAAGAGCTCGCCCGCACCAAGCTTATTCCGTTCCCAGCACCCTTGCTACTGCCCGTCAACAGTCGCCGCTTCGTCATCGGTTCCCACGAAGCGCGCCCGAGCGTCGCCAGCGATACGCGTTTAAATACGTCCAATCAACGCATGAACTGCTCTGCCAACATTCAATCCGATTTTAACGTTACCGATGACTGCATTAAGACTCGCGCGCTTTGTACGGAGGAATCTTTAATAGCCATTATGCAAGGCTCTAAAACCTAATGCAGTGTACGTTATATCCTATTACTCAGAGTGCTATACATCCAACATTAATTTCCAAACTGCGATTATTCCAGCTAAGCACCTGGTTCTGTTACTACAAGCAAGTTACAGACAGGCTTGCATCATTCGAACTTCCATTATTCGAATTCGTCGTTAATTTGAAGATTTGTGTGTTGGTCCCTTGTATTTTCTAATCAATGGAAAGAATCGTCGTTAAATAGAAGTTTACCTCCTTTAATTCGAAGTGTTTGTACACAGATGAATTTCGTCAATTGATCCAAAAGCAAACCAAAGTACTGATTTTCATCACTAAACTTACTTTAATTTTCTAACTCTAAAAGGACTAAATTCTGCAAGACAATCGAGCAAAACTCTTTGTAAAACATTAATTTTTCATAATAAACTTCCTACTTTTGTGCACTGCATTTTCAATCTGGTTGATTTAATACTGTACTTGTAGTTGATTAAGTATCAACACCATGACCATAACCGTGGCTTCTCTGAAAATTTTTAAAAAGGCTCCGTACACCATAATAAATTATTTACTTCCGTAAATATGCTCAGTCCCTTGTATTACCCCCCTTTAATGTGGGAAATTGGGGAATTGATACGAGCAAGCCATCTGGCAACCTGTAAATGGTTCAACATAAAACAAATTGTATTTATTAACCGTATCATTAATAGTAAGTGCGCTTCTTTTAGGTTGTGCACGCCCGTGCGAATAATTAATGGCAGACTTTTAATGACAACCTTTCTCTATAAATATTTACTTGTACTTACCTAGAACCAAACCAAAAATGAATAACTTATCTAATTACACTGTTTTGATAAATCGAAATGCTGTTAGTATCTTCAACTTCAACATATTCAATTTAACTAATTCATTTAAGATAGACCCGAATATTCGGCACTTTTCTCGCCGTTATCTTGTTGGTGTTTGTGATCTAATTGCAAGAAGTTTTACTACAAATTATGGTGTGCTTTTATGGAATATTTGTAGAAAATGCGGTCTTCTAATATTTTACTCCAACTATTGTCATATGTTTTACCAGTAGATGAGTGAACAGATTGAGTATGCGGAGCGTGGAGCGTGGGATCAGCAAAACATATGTAATAAGTGAGCTTCACACGTAAGATTAATTTAGTTTTTCATTTGCGATACTTGAAGTGCGATGAGCTACGAATGCGATGAGCTACAGACAGAAAATCAAGACAAAAGAGAAGAAAAACGAAAACGAAGTGAATGAAAACTTAAATAAAATCTTAACGGAACTATCAGAAATCGAAAAATGAAGTACAGAGAAACATCAGATCATAGAAAATAAAATTAAAAAACAAATATTGAATACTAGCATTGAAAAATCAACAAATTATGAAAGCAAAAGAGATAGAAACTGAATCAGAAAGTAAGAATGAAGAACAATTTACTAGAATAAAAAAGAGAGTAAAATGGCTAGAAGAAGCAGGAGAAATGAAAATTAAATCAGAGAAAAGAAAAGACAACAATATATAGCCAAATAATAACAGCAAAGCTTTGGATATCTCTGTAAAACACTAGAAAAATAAGAGTTAAAAACAAATAGGAGGCGAATTAACTAGGAAAATATAATCTAAACAAAGGATTAATAAAGGTCAAGATGATGAATTTTGAAGATAAAATTGAAGTTCTAAGAAACAAAGGAAAATTCAAGGGACAAGGAATATGTATTGAAGAAAATCCAACAAAACGGGAAAGGAAAATTCAAGAGGCGATAAGACAGAGCAAGATAAGAAAGAAGCAAGAGATACGTCGTTAAGATTGGTTACCAGAAAATTCAAGTAGATGGTGAAGGGGTACCAGCGAATCTTTTTCATGAGGAAAGACACGAAAAAGAAGATGCCAATACAAGAAAGGTTTCAACATTTGAATATGGATTTCGATTGTTATAGGTAGGGGCGGATTTTAAAGAAATATAATTTTTCCGTTTCACTTTAGAACAATGTTGTTTAGTATGACGAAAGGAAATGACCCATTTTTATATGTAGATTTCGAATAATTAGGCATTTTTTACCCTTTCCGTCATTTTTAATGCGTTTTAGCTGATTTAATCGATTTCAATATCATTTTACTAGTATTTGCTTCAGATAATATTTATGAGTATCGTATGAGATTTATGAGATAATATTTATGAGTTCAACAAATGTTCTCCACAGAATTCCTGAGTAGCCTATTTGGTTTCTTCGCCCAGAAAGTGTAATATCAGCCGTTCTGACTATGCAATATCAGGTTCCTGTGACGCCTATCAATCAGTTCAACCGATTTCGGGATAGATAAAGACAGATTTCCTAGTAAAAATTTCCTAACAAAAAGTTTGCATGCTGAGTTCAATTCAACGAATAGATGCCTCGATTACATCAGTAATGTATTCAACGGCTTGAGTTATTCACCCGAACAGGTTTTGATCACCTTTTTACGTCATTTTTATTTCCTTTAGGGCATTTGAAAAACATTTTAAGAGCATTTTATTGACCATTCTTCGCGATGTTTTACGTCATCAAAATCCACTCCCTAGTTATAAGAGTGTGTGTTTATTTATGACTCTGTATCTAATGACAGGTTCTTATCTTTATTATACGCAAATATAAGAAGTATGAGGAAAAATGTAAACAGATTTATGGCTGAAATAAGTCAAGTTAAAAAACAAATTGATTTAATAATATTATATGCTTATATACATATTGAACGCATTGCGTTTCTGATCCCCTATATGTTTGAATTGCGCGGTCACTATGGCCGTAGCCCGGCGTATCGTTCCGAACAGATCACCTAGAATAGAGAACGAAACGAAAAGGGCCATCTCGTGGCGTAGAGCAAAGTCACTCGCCTTTCACCAAGGAGATCCGGGTTCGATTCCCGTCGAATCTCATGTGAAATTTGTTCCAACAAAACGAGTTTGGCTGCTTCACAAGGGCTAGTCCAACCCCTGTGAAGTGTCCTAAACCCTACCCCATTCCTTATTCCTTCCCAATTCTGGCCGCTGGGTAGTGACGCAGGAGCGTGGTGAGAGACGCGGAGATGCTACCTGGCGGTCCTCTTAACAACTGACCGCGACGAGGCGAACAGAAATTTCAATAGTAACGGAGGATTACTCCAGATTTAATGTAGAAAGTAACGGAGGATTACTCCAATAGCGCTCACCACCCAAGAAGGGGTTAAGAGACGCGTTGCGTCGTGAGTTGACGCAACAAATGTGTAAAAAAAAAAATTCAGTGGCGGGCAGTCAGGCAGAGAATGCAAGAAGGGACGCCGCGCTCGATAGTGACAAAGGCGAGTGAGGAGACGACATGAAGAAAATTCCAGTCCATCGATGGTAAATCGGTATTGGAACGAGTGAAAACAATAGTAGGACAGTAATAAGAGATATGCTAGGTATGAAGTAAAGAAAGAATTACAAAATATGCGAAAAAGAGAGACCCGACAGACAGATTTGGCGACACGTGCTCGTATTAAAACGAAGCTAATAAGATGAGTGTTGTGTGACGCAGGTGTGGAACACTATCCAGACTACTTCAACACACCAAAGATCTGTGGAGTGACAAACTAATATTTTCGTGGACGATGTACAACAGGCGCATGGTGAGTGGATACGAACGGTAACCCAGTAGCATAGTGAGCTGCCAAATAATGTACGGGATCTGATCAATCGGAGTGGGAATAGGTGGTGCGTTGTCAACGCCATTCCAGCCAGCGCGCAGAAGAGAGAATTTAGTAGGTGTCCACCCGAAGGAAAGCTCTGCCGCCGCAATGAGGCGTTGTACGCGCCGCACGGCCAGGGACGTTGCATTGAAAGGCCCTCTGGGCGGCAGCGTGTGGCGCAGGTGCCAAGTTACGTCAAAGAGTAAGACCGCTTTCAACGAACTCTATTTACCCGATAGAGTTAGGCTCAGGCAACCGTAAGGGAAGGAAGGATAGAATTTCAGAGAGGGGGGGATATTGGCTTTATATTCAACGGCAGGGGGTGGGCAAGCCCCGGAGTGAGCACTTATTGTAAAGAGGGGGAAGATATCTGTAAAAAGGAAAACTATGTAATTCATGTTTGTAAATATTTTTTTAAAGTTAGACCACTTTGTTTATATGTTATAACTTAAACAGAAAAGGGATCACACAGTGTTAAGAAAGCCTGAGTAGTTGCAGGCCGTAATAGTGTATGAGAATTCTTATTTATATTAGCAGTAACTTTAGTATTTCAACTTGTATCAATGACTATTGAATGTTCCATTTCCTTTGTTTAAATTTTGTTTCATTGAAAATGAATCTCAATAAAGTGTTACTGTTTTTTAATGTATTTTTTGATGTGTGTGCAATCCCATATGAGCCTATTCACGGAAAACAACACTTGTCCCCTTTTTAATCAAATATTCGTTGTAGTGAACCAAAATCTGGTCCATCACAGCTGGCGTCCGAACAGTCTGGACTCGTGTATTTACGAAATAGAGCTCTAGGGATTTGACCAAACATTGAAAATTTATGGTTCATCTTTTGGCAACTTGTATGAATTAGTTTCATTACTGTTGATCCAGATTTCGCTTAGTATAATTAAATCAATTTGTTTTTTAACTTGACTTATTTCAGCTATAAAACTGTTTACGTTTTTCCTCATACTTCTTAAATTGGAGTATAATAAAGACAAGGGCCTACCATTAGATACAGAGTCATAAAATAAACACACACACAGTGGCGTGAAGGTGTGTGTGTGTGTGTGTACCAAGATGCCAATATTATTTTTGCCAATTGTAACGATAATTACAGAGAAGGGGCGTACTAGGTTAAACAAAACAGTATAAATGCCACTCAGAATAAACTTACAATGGAAACTTCTGATTATTTTCTACTAAATGTTAATGAAAATGGAGTGTACTACAAACTTTTTTGTATTTATAGACTACAGAGCTGCTATTTAATTACTTTTATAAACGAACTTTTAAATTGGTTACAAAATTTAAGTTGCAGTGTTAATATTATATATTTGAGAGACATGTTTTTAAAATTTATTGTACCCGAGCAGTAGATAAACCACTTAAAGGTCTGAAATTGGATACAAACACTAAACAAATAATACAATATTAACTGAAAAGCGCCGAGGTACTTGCAAATTAATCTAACTTAACCCCATTTTATCTGTGAGAGGGAATCCCCTCTGGGAACCTCATTTATTCGGATTTTATGCACAGGGCAGTGGTGTGAAGGGAGTGGGAAAGGGGGAGGGGGAGTGAACTTAGGATTATGTGCTTATGATGGTTATGGAGGTCTGAATTGATCTTTGGGAAGGCGTGATTTGATTCTGGTTGGACCATTATTGGATTTTCCCAGGTGGTAGAGTCTGGCACCGGGAACTTGGTATAGGTTGGTGAAGAATTTTTTTTGATAATGTTGTAATGTACTGAGAAATGGTACCGATGTTCAATTCTATGAGAATTTGTTTGTTGGATACATACCATGGGGCGTTAACCGACGTTCGGAGGATTTTGTTTTGAAAACCTTGAATTCCTTTTAGGTTTTTTTTGTGCAGCACCGCCCCACACAGGACAGGCATATGTTAGTCATGATCTTAATGCAATTTTATAAATATACAGGGTTATGTCAGTTTGGAGCGCTGATTTACGGTTTATAAGAGGACAGAGTTTGAAGCGTGCAGCATACGTTTTGTTCAGTCGATGGGTAATTTGCGGTTTCCATGTGAGACGAGTGTCTAGAATGGCTCCTAGGTATTTTATGGGCTTGTTGGTTGGGAGCCAAGGAACTGCAGAATTTCCTATTGTGATAGTTGCAGAGTTGGCTAGTCTTTTAAGTGCGAAGATTTTTGCTTCGCATTTTGCTGCGTCAGAGAAAGTGTTGATGGCTGATTGTAAATTGTTGATTGCTACTGAAAGATCTTGGTGTGTAGAGAATATCGCGGTGTCATCTGCATATAAAGCCGTGGCACAAAATGTGGAACATGGTATATCTGCTGTGAACAAATTGAAGAGGGTCGGGGAGAGCGGTGAACCTTGAGCTACCCCGGACTGAATTATCGTAGGGGCGGAGAGAGAGGAATTTATTCGCACCGAAAAGCTTCTATTTTCGAGAAAGCTGCTGATGATTTTGATAAGATAATCGGGAGTGCCATAGTTCCTTAATTTGTAGAGCAGACCTGTGTGCCAGACTTTGACAAAGGCACTAGCAAAGTCTAAACAGACTGCAGAGCAATATTGCTTATTTTCAAATGCTCGAACTTGTACTATTCTGAGAAGCTGGTGGGTGGTCGAATGAAGAAGGCGGATCCGAATTGAAAATGAGGAATAGCTTTCGTATCTTGAAGAAATTTATTAAATCTGATTAGAATACGTTTCTCGAAAATTTTAGACAGAGTGGATAAAAGGCTTATGGATCTGTAACTAGAGGGATGTTTTGGGGATTTTTTAGGTTTTAGTATTGGGATTACAATGGATGTTTTCCAGCTTTCCGGGAAATAGCCTAATCTGAGGCAAGTGTTGAAGATGGCAGGTAGGTAAGCAATGGAATGATGCTTTAGAACTATGTTGGGGATACCGTCTATTCCTGGAGAAGATTTGATTTTTGTATTCTTAATTATTTGTTTGACATTAAAGGGAGAGATATAACTAATTGATAATAGAGCAGTATGGTATGGGGATCTTAAAAACTCCTCTACAACGTTCTGGAAATTCAGATTTATAGAAATATTGGGATAAAAAATCTTTGAAATGGTTGGCAAGCATTTCTAATTTGTCTGCTTTCGTGTAAACAATATCAGAATTGGCAGATTTGCTTGATTGGGGTTTGAGAAAGGACGACAGAGTTTCCACAAAGTATTGGAATTTTTATCAATGTTTAGAAGTAGTTTTTGGAAATTTTGATAGCGAAATTTATTTAACTCTTCGTGAACCTTATGCGTTATCTGATTTAAAGCGGTTTTTAATTGAGGTAGTCGTATACGACCTAAATCTAGTTGTAGACAAGGAAAAGGAGGTTGATTGGTCCGACTATTTCATCGAATGATGCTAATTGCTGTTTTGACCTTTTCCAAGAGCTCTTAACAACAACACTGACTGGTTGTAAATTGACTATTGGGTAAAATAAGATAACCAAAGCCAAATAACTTGACCCGTTGGTAAACTCAAAAATTTTGTTTAATTTAAAAAAAAACAGATAAAACTTTGTGGCCTATTAAAAAACAAGCATATGATAACCATTTCAAAACTTATTTTAAATAATTTTCTGGAAAATGTCAAAGTGATATTGGTTCTGCAAAACACACTTTTCTTTCTAATAAAATTTAAAAAATTGTAATGGTGATTCCTCTCAATATTGGAAAATTATAAATAATGCTGTAGATTCTTCATGTTTAAAAACTGTTGAAAAGGTTGAGATTGGCAACGTTTGATGTAATCAGAGAGCCGTTGCAAGTAGATGAAGTAATCAATACTCCTTTTAATACAAGTCAAGTCAGCCGAAACCACGCTGCACGAACAATGTTGCCCTCTAGAGCGTATGGATATCATCCTCATTCATTTTTGTAGCACCTGTTGACAGTAGTCTTGACGGCAATATTAAATTTGAAAAACCAAAAATTCACAGGTTCTTTTTCGCCCCTTCACACAGGCAAGTGGGGTTTATGTCAGGTCAAAGACCTACGTTCGGAATTCACAAAAATGGTCAATGTCATTAAAAAAATTCAAATTAATAAAACTGTATTGGAGAAATTAAAACTAACGATATAAAGTTTTGAAAACTATTGCCTTACCAGAAATAGTAAAATATGCAGAAGTTGTAACTTAGTAGTAATTTATTTTCATCCTTGCCTTTTTCTGTTTCTACACGGTCAGCGCTAAAGGGGGCGGGGCGGGTTCATTAATTCTTCGCACACTCCATTTTTATGCCGATTTTGGCGATGATTTTACGGCCAATTTCCCTTCCTGATGCCAGCCACAGGGGGAACACAAGCACATTGCACGATGACAACACACATAATCACGAAACACACGCAACCATGCCCGAGACGAGATTCGAACCCACATCTTTCGGTCCGAGATCGCCACGGCACGACTACCTTAGTGATCTCAGCTACCCAATCCCCGTAACTTAGATATAATGTTCACCAGAAAGAGAAAACCGCCCATTCTGTAAAACTTTCAGTATTGATATTGTCCCTTTCTGCACCAAGCCACAGATATAACGTGGCCGTAACAAATAATGTGCGAAATTATATGTTGCAGTAGCGCTATTAGTAATGCTGAAGTATATAATAACAGGGGTAATACTAAAGCAGCACAGTTCTTACTTACAGCACACACTTTACACACATATTTTACACACCACAGCAAATACTGTCTCGCATTTTGAAGCACTTCGCTATATTATACTAGTACATAAATATCCAAAAATGTTTTCAGCCAGCAAAAAATATTTTCCGTACCGAGAATAGAATTCAGGTTTTGCAAATTAAAGTGGCGCCACCACTACACTACAGAAGAACTGTACATTTTGCGCTCTGGCCGACGCTTAAAAACGTTATTGTCTCAACCCAGTAATCCCAACAAGCAATTTACGAAAATACGGAGAGTTCACCGACAAAGGGACTAGCATATTTTTTTACAATCCGTTCTTATACAAGAGGAGACAAGAATTTCGTGCGGTTTAGAAAAAAATATTTTTTTAGAAATTGCATAAAATTTAGACACATTATGCGAAATCTACTCGATTTTTAAAAAAAGTACGTGACCTTTTTTAAAGAGCTGATTTTTTATAACAGACTTCGTCTGAGGCAAAAATCACCACCTTCAATTTTATAGTTTTGAAATGTAAACTTTTTGCAATTTTCAAATATACGGATTGTTGAGAGAAACGCGACTAACATTATACTTTTTTATCGTCCCTTGATACATAATAAAACTTTTAAATTAAAAAATGGAGAGGTTTTTGAGAAAAACGTTTAAAAATAATAAAAATTGTCTACGGTTCTCGAAAATTACTCCTATTTTTGAAAAATTGAAAATTACCTTATTTGAAGACTTGTTTTTACAGAACAGATTTTATTAATTGAAAAATATATATCTTCAATATTATAACCGAAGGGAGCCGTAAAAAATTACATTTTTGCAATTTTCAAAATATCTGGGATTTCTTTGAATAGTCTTGCACCATTCTCCTAGGCGAGAACAAAATACAACCAACCAATTTAGAGCGGTGTTTGAGAAAAGAATTGTTAAAAAAATTTAACTTGTCTATATTTTGCGCCAAATTACACGAAAACTACTAATATTTTCGAAAAATTGAACTCATCATTATTTCAAGATGTCTTTAGAAAACCTATTTCATTAAGGGAAAAATGTGTGTCTTCAATATTCTAATTGTAGGAAGACGCCCCCAAAAAAAGTTGCAATTTTGCAATTTTCGAAAAGTCAAGCGTTTTAACAAACATGAGACTTTCACCATTCTCTTTACGGTCCTTCACGATATCCGAGGACCAAGGGCATGGCTCGTATGTTGCCATTCATGCGAAACTTTTGAAAATGTTTTTCAGGCTTCGTGTAAAGTACTCTCAAAAATCAAAATATCCGATTGAAGCTCCCAAAGTCTTGAGTTCCTTCAGATCGAAAAGGGAATATCAATTTTGGAGAAAACTGGCAGAACGGTTTAAGCTTTAGCATTGACGTAGCGACGGACGAACAGACAGACATTTTGCCATCAATCGATTTTTGTGCGCGCGCGTATTGTATTACTACAACTGGAAATTGTTAAAACTTAACTTTTTCGTAGGTGAAACTTACGCAACCTTTTTATTTATTTATTTGCCGTTAAAAACAGTTAAAACTGCGTATCACGTGCTATGGGAAGAAGTGAATTGTGGGCACATTTTCAAAATTCTGTGATCCCTACACTAAGTCATATACTACTTGAATTTTGAATGAATGAACGGGGGAAAGAAAAGCAAGCTCCCATGTAATAAAACTCTATTTTCAAGGACAAATAAGCAATAAATTTTGGGCGCTTATCCATGTTCTCCTTCGGAGTAATATTTCCTGCCGTGACAACATGGAAACGATAATTTGAATAACTATATTTCCCACTGAATTCGGGAAGACGTGCCCAAATAATGAAGTAATATTTATGTCCAGAAGCAAAACATTCAGCATTTGCTCAATGGATCAGGGGAACTGGACGAAAAACCTGATCGAGATGGAAGTCATTGACCCAGAAGCTGCGATATAATACTTGTTACAGATTGTTTAGAATTAAACAGTCCAATTTTAAATAATACATTAAATATCACTGTTAAAATAAATGTTATAATCCTTGTGATGCTCAGTATAGTCTCTAATTGTATTGAAACAGTTATGCAGCAGAAATATTTTCACTTTGAATTTAAACTTTTCTATCGAATTTAATCGTTTAATGTCATCTGGCAAAGTGTTGTAAGATAATGTACATGTATAGTATGTGAATTTTTTGTTATGAGCTGTTGGTACTGTCACCTGATGAATATGATTTCTACGTCGAGTGTTATAGTAATAGACATCGGCATTTTCTGAAAATATATTCCCGACCTTAAGCAAGTCATTTTTGACAAAAACACTGATTCGTAAATCAACAGATAAGGTAATGGTAAAATTCCTAGACTAATGAAGAGAGGCTTACAAGAATCACGTGGGTGGGATTTCGTTTTTATTCGTACAATTCGTTTTTGTAATCTAAAAGTCTGGGTAGTATAAGATGTATTTCCCCTGAATATTATGCCATATCTCAGTCAGCCTTCATACTGCTCGTTGTATAACGAGCAGTATGAAGGCTGACTGAATTAGTAAGAATTCTCAACGCGTAGCATAATGAACTTAATTTTGTGTTGAATTCATTTAAATGGACGTTCCATTTAAGGTTTGACTGAATTGAGAGACCTAAACATATTGTTGCCTTAACATCAGTCAGTAGTACACCGTTCATTTTCAATGGAGCACAGAATTGTTTATTTGAAAGGGAAAACCGCATTAAAACAGTTTTCTTTTCATTTACTTGTAAATTGTTACTTCGGAACCAATTTGAAACATCTGATACTGTACTATTTATGATTTCTTTATTGCAAAGGATGTTTGTATCATCCGCAAAGAGAACTGTTTCCGTTTCGAATCGTCGAGGGCATATCGTTTACGCAAAGTAGGAACAGAATGGGGCCTAAACTCGACACTTAAACTCCACGTGCAATGGGCAAAGAGTCAGAAAAGTGCGTACGTATTGTTCCATCATTCCAGTAAGGTATTTCTACTCTTTGAGATCGTTGTTTAAGGTACGAACATAACCAATCTAGAGCAATACCACGGATTCCATATGAAGGTAATTTTGAAAGTAAAATGTCATGATCAATGACGTCAAAAGCTTTTGAGAGATCTAAAACTAATCCAATACGTGCTTCTTTTTGGTCCAATGATGAGGCGACATCTTTAAGAAAAGAAAATATGGCTGTTTTCGTTGATTTTGATTTTCTTAATCCATGTTGACAATCTGAAAGCGCGTCGTGTTTACTGAGAAAGGTTTCCATTCGTACAAGGCTCTCTAAAATATTTAAAAATATTGATAGAAGAGAAATGGGGTGATAATTTTGAATTTCATTAGTGTTGCCTCTTTTGAAGAGCAGCTTAATTTTAGCCGCTTTGAAAATATCTGGAAACGTTCCGTTGCATAAGGATGCATAAAATATGTGAGTTAACGGGTGTATAACGGCAGGCGCACAGGTTTTTAACAAAGAATCCAGGAATTCATCTAAACTGGACGAATATTTATTTTTTACGTTACCGATTATTTTGAGAATTTCATAGAAAGAAATTTCGAAAACGAACGTCCTGTTAAACTTTTTGGGAGAACTATCTGTTATTGAATTAGGTGGCTAAAGACTCTTAGTGAGGTCGGCAGCAATTCTCGAAAAGTATTGGTTAAAGAGACTAGCCCTGTCTCCGGATCGTTCACATTTATATCGTGATATTTTAAAACAAGATCCTCTAGAAAGTTTCTAGTTAATTTGGTCTTATTTTTTATTATATTCCAAATTACTTTTGTTTTGTTATTTGAGTTCAAAATATCCTGATCGTGTTTCATGATTTTAGCCTGCCGGATGACTTTTCTTAACAATGATTTCTATTTTTTTAAGTAGATGACGTTATCTTGAAGTACGTTATGACGTTTGGAAATGAAAGAAAGAATTCGCTTGCTTTTATAAGATGTTCTAATCCCTTGTTTTATCCAAGAATTGCTTTTCCATGAAACATTTAATTTTCTTTTTGAAGAGGAAATCAAGTGTATAAGTGAAATGATAGTGTTGAAAAAAATATATTTGTCTTTTTTATCAACGGTATTATAAACCGCTTCCCATGCGTTTTCCTCTGACATCAGTTGTGATATTTGTCATTTCCATTATGCGAACGAATAATCCAACCTGTTTTGTTAGTAAGTACTGAAACTTATATTTTGGTTTTGTATAAATAAATGCGAACTAGGAAACTAAATTATATTTCTTTCCAAGCATTTGCAGTTATAAAGTAATAAAGGATAATGAAGAAGAACCAATCATAAGAAGTGTAATAAGTTCAATTCAAGACACATTTGGGTAGAGGAATATGCGAAGATCATCCACACGAAATGGAATGTTAGATTATGAAAACGATTTGTTTCTCTCTGTAAGTTGACAGAAATATACCTTATGTTTTTATTTTATTATAGTAAATATTGTCCTTATGTCGTCAAAGTACATACAGAAAAGTAGTAGGTGTGACGTCGTGGGAATACACAATAATCACAGACACGAGCTTCAATGATTAATATGTACAGGTTTATTCACAATATGTACAGTAATAATTTAAGTTACTCAGTTCTGGTAGATGTTTATTTCCCTGATCGCAGGAGCGATCCTTAAAAATGAAATGACTGACTTGTGGCCCGCGCCACTCCTCAGCGAGCCTCCCGCACACAGCAGACAGCTCCGGCGACCTCGGTCACCCGTGGATATAGTCCACAACGGCGTCCCAACACATGGGTTTCCGCACGAGCCTAGCTCGGCTCCGCACCGCTCTGGGCGCAAGTTTTGTGCGTTCGCACGAGGGTTCCCACTCAGCTCAACCCCCCCCCCCGCGCTCTGCGTTCGCTCTTAAATAGCTACCACCCACGTAACCTAAAACGTCACTGGGTTTTGCACACGGCCCGCGCTAGTCGCGTTGCCAGGCATTTTTGGACATCCATTTCCATGGATTCCAAGAATTTGTCACTCGGCACGCGGCAAAAATGCGCTGTCCCGCATTTTGGGCATCCCTTTCCCTAGCTCTTAGGATTTCTCAGAATACCTCGACGTGTCACATCCTGCCTGGCCCCTTGCGTCTAATCCCTTGCCGCAACGCCTTTGTGGCGCCCCGGCGGTCGCTAGCTGTAGCCCTACAATACGTTACATAGGATAGAAAATAGAACTTTTAAAAAATTCTGAATGTCCAGCTACATTGTCTGTAAAAATAAAACTTAACACTGCATACACAAGAAGATAAGATGTCTGTACGTAGAGTATTCGATTTGTTTACATTTTTTAAAAATTTGTTTACAGACGTCTTGATACGCTTCAAAAAACTTTGAAGACGTGAACATTAATTTCGAGTTATAATAGTTGTTCTAAAACTGATATCCTCGATTCTCCAAGGAACCATGGTTCAATTTATTAAAAATTGGGGCCACTTGTGATTATTGTCATTGTGTGTCTCGCCCCGTAGAGGAATTGAATTTAGTTTTTCTGAAACTTGTTTAGGCACTCAGCAATCTCGGAATCAAACCGCGCGTGCGTGCAAGTCTAGGCCCACTGTATTCGTTGAAATTTCTCCCACGTAATGACGCGCTATCAGGCGTTTAGGATTGCAAACGTCCGGCGTATCAATTAACTTTTGGTGCTAATCAAAGAATGAAACAGTGAGTTCGACGGTCCATTAATATCCCCAAACACTATTCGTGCTTTTTTTCAGTCGAGTGGAAAATTGATTTTACGAAAATTTATTCCTTCTGCTTAGCAAACTAAACCCCGTAAGAAATATAAAATTTACGTATACAAATAAAAACATCAATAAACAATTTTTTCCTTCAAAAACCCTACTTTGACAATTATGGAATACTTATAAGTAATAGATGGGAATCATTAGTAAATATCCAAAATTTAGTAGAAATCAATAAAAATGAAAAAAATGGATAAATGTTAAATTTATGTATCTATTAATTAAACAATTTATAATAAACTATTCACATTTTAATAATACACCTATAGCTTCTTATAGCATATAATCAAAAAATTGCGAATGTTATTAAAATTACTGTAATTTATAATCTGTAATACTACTAAATTTAATGTTAAAAATTAAATTGTCATAAATTTTTATTTTAAGAATTAAATAACTTATTTTTATTTTCAGAAAAGATTATGAAAGGTTTTAACAATAAATAAAAATTCATAACCACAATGTAAGAACCGCTGAAACACTGGTTCCTGCCAGCTGATAAGGCTACAAAGCAAGCATTCCTTCAATATTTTAAAATGGGAATAAGTATTGCAGAATGATGCAAATATCATCAGACCCTTCTTGAATTAGATGAAGATATTTGTGAAGAAGATTATCCCAGTAGTCGTACAAATCCAACAGAAAGAATTGTGTGCTACTGGCATGATCACAACTAAGGCCTAAGTCAGGCCAAGTCTCATAGTTGGTCTCTCTGTGTCATTTTTACATTATCGTTTTTTTAATGTTTTTGTTTGTTTTTGCTAGTGATCACTATGTAATGTAATTCATTAATTTCAATAGTAGAAAATACATGATCAATCGTTTATAGTTACCTTTGTATGTATACGTGCAGATTCTAAAGATTTCTGCCACTAAATCCATTATAAAAAATATCCACAATAAATTTGTTCAAATTCATTTAGGTGCTATTGAAAAATTTTTAAAACTAGTTGTTGGAAAACATTACTGAGAAATTTGAAAACCCATGATATTACAACCTATTTACCCTGCTGAAATAAATCAAACCTTCAATAAGATTACTGTAACGTCCTCCCTCCTCTATGTGTCTAACGTTCCTATGTATGTAACGTTCCCTCTCTCTCTCTAACCTCCCTTCTATGATTGCCCGGAAATACTACCACTTCTTATTACTTACTTTCACCAAATTACCATCGCATCATTGCTTTGTGCCCAGCTTTCACCCTTAATTATGCCCATCCGCTAGCTGCTTTCAAAGAACCTCTTATTTTATTTACTTAAAAAAATTCTTATATGGGCGTGAGGCTGTGGCTGCCCTATACAGGACCTAAAACAAGGTATGTGGGCACGTGGGCATGGGTCTGCATCTAACTACTCAAAAAAATCAGAATACATTCTGTCAATTCGCTGACGAACCTACTGATGTCCGTCATTATTTATTCTTTCCTGCATCAAATTTTGAATTATTGTTTCGGCTAATCCACACATGAATGGGGGCTGCCCACATACGACACACATGAAGTTACCCCACAAAAACAAAACACACAAACAATACGATAACATATCATAGATCACGTTAACAACAAAACCAAAAATACTATTCATTCACACTGACAAATACATATATATACAAACTCATTCACACTAAATGCGCATTCTGTCGGCTCAATTTTAAAATTATTTACTTTACGACAGAACTTGATCTTCAACAAAGGCGTACTTGACTTTCTTTTCTTTCAAAAAACACGTGAAATAGATAAATACAGAAAGTTATCGTCCACTTCCCTTTTTTTTGCTGGCTGGATATTGCGACTCGCGATATATCGTTGTTGCCTGGACCAATACCGCATACCACGCAGTATTTTCCAAATTATACTGCAATTGCTTCTCGTTACCACGTTGCACGGCCGAAATTCCACCGACACACTAGTATCTTCGTCGCGCGCCTATTTTGTCATTCTAATATTTCACCTTCGTTATAATATTAATATACTACTGTCTCTCCATGGCGTACTTATGTTTCTTTGAAACCACTCCATTACGCGAAACATAATATATACGCAAAACTGCTATTGTTCTGACACGCATTCTCACTACGAATGTTTTTGTCCGATAACAATATCAAGTAAAAGAAAAACATTAACTGTTCCTCGCGTATTTTTATACTGAACAATGTCTTACGCGGAGCATTACATCACACGTCTAACCATCAGCGTATTTTTCACACCATCTCCTTCTCATTGTTGTCAAGATTCTTCATGTATTTTGCAACGAACATTCACCAGTCGCTTGCATGTCTTCACAAATAATATCATAACCTTTTCATTGAATTCTGTCTTTCAACGTCATTTCACATCCTTATTAATTCCTCTTATTCTTTTTAATCTCTGTGGTATTTATCTTATTGCTTCCCGATGTCTAATAACGCTAAATTAGTTTAATTTTGGTCTTATTGCGTCGTGACGTAACTGTGACGTCATCGCATTGCGTCATTACTCTTATATTAATTCTAATTACATAAATTGGTTTTTAATTTCTACTGCGGCTCCTCGATATTTCTCAAAGCTGCGAGTAATACCGTAATTTTCTGCGAAATTTCCTCTATCAATTCTAAAAGTTTCGTCGCAATAGCTTCACGCGTTTTCTTAATATTTGAAAAAATCGCTCTTTCACATTAAACTTCCCATAGTTACAATGGCTTTTGATTTCCAATTTCTTTGCCAAATGTGCAATTATAAATTTGCTTATATCTTCCGAACCCCTAACGCGATTTACTTGAAACAACTTTTAACTGGTTCCTGAAATTGTGTACTACCGATTAATACTGTCTATTTCGGTTTTCATTGTGCATTCTTTTAATTTATAAAAATTGTTCATGCGCGATGCCGCCCTCTCTTGTCTTCTCACCTCCCACTCTTGTTATTTCCTGCATATGTTTACACTTTGAACCAAAACTGTTTTTTGGGGATTCTGGATTATTACATTACAATATACCTTAATACATAAAAATGTATACAAAATGTGAAGTTCAGTAGATATTTGAATAAAATTTTCAGTTTGCAATCTAAGTTAATTTTATTTTAATTTCGCTCAAAATTGATAATAATACTGAGAAACGTTTGTTTCCATCAACCCCTTCAGCATCCTTTGTTTTTGCCACATTTACCTTCCTCTACAACTAAACATTTTTTAATGGCCCATAAAAATATTGAGACATGAACACAACAATATCCTTGATTCACAATTATATATGTATTAATAGGAATAAAATTAAATAAAACTGAATAACAATATATTAACAGAAAAACGAAATAACACACACACTCACACACACACACACACACACACACACACACACACATATATATATATATATATATATATATATATATATATATATATATATATATATATATCGTAATAAAATGAAAAGTATATATACAGTTTCCAAAATGACAAAACAGCGCTTAAAACGAACCGTCAGTACTTCCGTAGAAAGAGAACACACGAATGTTTGCGCGGTTTCGCGCTCCGCGCCCGCTAGCCAATCAGGGAAGCCCGGAGCCGAATACATGTGCAGTTTGCTTATATGCGTCCCGGCAGTGACAAGTTGTGGGGAAAATGGGGCATCAGGTGTAGATTATGTAGATTAGATCAGAATTATGAAGTGGGAATGGGAGAAACGGAAGTAGATTCAGAAGAGGCAAGAGGGTTCGAAATAAGGGTGGGGGTGGATAACGTAAGGAAGGTGAAAGGGGTGGATTTTTGGCAGGAGACTGCGTAGGACTGGAGTTAATGTATTGTGCAAGCTTGTTACCGACTGCATGTTTTCCAGTAAGGTTCATGTGAAGATCAGGCCGGGTAAAGTGTTTTGCTGAGAGGAAATTATTTTCAAAAAGTGTGACATTTGTTTCTCTCAGTTGCAGTTTTAATTGTTGGTTTGTGTGCTTAATCTCGCTGCATAGTGTTGGTCTGTTGTACCAGAAGGGCAGAGTCGAGACTACAATGTTAGTATTTTGGGCGGCACAATGTAATTTGTTTACATGTTGTTCAGGTGTAAAGTTACGGCCCAAGTTAATGTCATTCTACCCTCCTATGATAATGACTGTGTCATGATTGGTCAGTGTCTTGGTCTGGGTGTCCAACTCTGCAGTCACATCTGCAAACCTCCCGTTAGGTTTAAAAATAGATGAGACTGAGAAGTTGAAGGGTAGCTTCCTACTGAGAATGGAGGAACAATGGCGATCATGGCTGTCAGCTAAAATAAGTACCTGTTTTTTAGGTTCAGTAGGAATGTCTTTGTTTTCAAGTGGGCTAGGATACGCAGCTTTACGTGTTTTGGTTTTGACACCCTTCCTAGCCTGTTTGCATTGGTTTGTGCATGTATTTGTCGATGGTAGAGAAGGGTAGTGAGGATCAGGAAGGAGAGGAAAATCTGTTTCCTAATCTAAAACACTAAATTTGTTTTGAGTTGTGATTGGATGCGGTGTCTGTATCTTTTGTACAGTCACGGGTGCACGGTTGGTATTATTCGCGGTGTTGCCGACTTGTACCCAACCGTCTGTGTAGGGAACCTCTTCCAACCTTCGGATACGTTAATCTAAAATATTGTTTACCTGTGTGAAGGCTTTCAGAAGGGCGGCTTTGAGAGTGTAGAGAGTAAAAGGGTATAACGAGCAGTAGCCTTACACGAATGCGTTTTAATGTACGTGATAAAAATTGGAATAAATACAAGAAAACCCAGATAAGAGCAACAAGAACCTAGCTTTATATTTTAAAAGTGTAAAATTGATGTATATTCAATACATTAAAAAGTAAAATTCAATATATTAATAAATTTAAGTATTTTAATACGATTTTAATGAAAAAATGGACATATTTCAATACCAAATACTGATGGGTCTCAAAAATCTGGTTCAGAAGCCTTGTTTTATATACTACTATATAGCTTTTAGCGGTCATCCAGCTTGGAAAAAATTAAACGACGACCAAGAACTCCTACGTGCAGAAGGGACAGGAAATTAATTTAGGGAGTTCCAAAGTTGTGTAAGAAATGTTTTCCGAAAACTCAAAAATTTCTGTGAAAAAGAGCTTTAATTTCTCATTTTTAGTAACGCTTAAACGATATTTTCTTAAAAACGGCACTAAATTTTTTATTGAAAATTCTCATTTAGGACGAGATTTTATGCTGATTCAATATTCTTAAAGTAATATTTCAGTTCTTCTATTAGAAAACCGATGAATTGAAAAACTTTTAAAAAAATGTTCTTTGAGCGGAGATAGATGATAGCTGGCTAGAGTATATGGCAAGTCCGATAAACTAGCACAGACCAAAGAAAATATAAAACTAAAACGAGAAAGTCTGTGCCATTCTGTAGCACTTATAGTTATTTATTTATAATTCTTTACATTTTTATTTCTATTAATATTCTAATCTATTCTATTCTATTCTATTCTAATTTTTATTAATATTTGTCTATGTGCGATATTCATATTTGACTATACGAATCAAATGTCCCCTTGGGTTACGTACGTTTTTGATAGTTATGCACACACCAAATACAACGAGTAACTGTACAGCTGTACAGCTGTTTACACACTTTCAATATAGTGACCATTCTTCTGATATCGGTGCACGGATAGTGGATAACTTTCCTTTCTGTGTAGTACCTATTCTGTGACTGTAATATCATTGACAAATAAATAATCCAAAAAAAAAAACATACTCGACATTCGCAATCACATCACTCTCACACCAATCAACAAGAACACTACAGTCACGTACAGCACTATCCCTTATTTAGAGCACCTTTCTCTTAAAATAGCGACCACACTCAATTAATTCGGTCTAAAACTACATTCCACGATATTCACACATTACAGAAAACACTATCCAACACTTAAGGCCCAATCCCACCTACCTCCTTATGCGGGGTCTATGCTTTCACTTGCAACATCTGCAATGTCATATACATAGGACAAACCGTGCGTAAATTCACACTGAGGATCAAAGAACACGAACAAGCATGGAAAAACAACACTACCACAGTCTCACACTTCGCTGATCACCTAAATATCAACAATCACACATTTGACAAACTTGTTCATTTCCTTATTCTAGAACTTGAAAATAGGTCCTGGCACAGAATAAAATTAGAATCCGTTCCTATACATAACAACCTGCAAAACCAGAAGATGACAGTCTTAATCATCAAATCCCTGAAATCTCGTCATCTCTGCTAAAATTAGCCCGTACCTCCACCCACCTTCGCCCGCCCGCGCTCTCCTCAGGCCTGCGCCGGCAGCCGCGCCCCCTACCCCCTGCCCCGCCCCCACACATCCGACCGACGCCCTGCCTTCTTAAGCGAGCCGCACACTCGAAAAAAACGCAGAACATCTTTTTCGGCCCAGAAGCTGCACGGCACAAACGATCCAGTTGGCTTATGCATCTGGATACTACATTTTGTATATACCAATTTGTAAATAATTTGTATAATTAAAAATTTTTATATTTCAAATATTCCTGTAATTTTTTCAGATAGCTCTGATGATGATGATCGCTACGCGAACGAAAAGATCTTAAGTTAAACTAATATATATATATATATATATATATATATATATATATATATATATATATATACTCGTAAAGGCCTTCTGAGGCCCATTCCTAAAAGATGTATCCGAATAAGAAAGTGAAAAAGCCTTCAAACCAAATGGATAATTGCAATACTCATAAGTAAGAGGAAAAAGTCGTAGATTCTAAAAAATCAACCTTCTGGGGCAATTTGTTGCAGAGATACAATGAGAATTCGTTTTTTTAACATTCAATTTTTTCTCGCAGATTCTCTTGCAGTATCAGGCCGAAACAAATTGCAGTGACGGAGGAAAATTGTTGAATTTTAAGGTATTTTTGTCAAACAATTTTGACGCCAAATTCAAAAAGACAAAAATAAATTTTTGAAACTAATTTTCGGCGTGATAACGTTGGAGCACTGTTTCAGTTTTTCTCGAACATGTCTCATTACATTTTATTTCATATCTTTATTGAGATTTTTAAACAATAGTGACGTTGTACTGAACTCCAGGGTGAGCGGGGGGATTCACGGCGGTGTGTTATCCCTCCACTATATCCCCGTGGCAACCGTGGCACCGTGATGGAGTGTCCCCTTGTTGGGCTCTGAGATGGATGGGGACCACAGGGATGAATACTAAACCTTCCTCCCCCCGCCCTCTTCCGTAAGAAAGAGAAGAAGATTTGTAGGTGAAAAGTCAATATAGACAGTTTTTTTTTGCAAAGAGTCAGATAAAC
Source organism: Teleogryllus occipitalis (assembly GCA_011170035.1). Taxonomy (NCBI): domain Eukaryota; kingdom Metazoa; phylum Arthropoda; class Insecta; order Orthoptera; family Gryllidae; genus Teleogryllus; species Teleogryllus occipitalis. Next base: position 77,219 of record BLKR01001804.1, on the reverse strand, counting down.
CAACAAAGCCCTGTTTCCTCGTCATGTCGTGTAGCAAGGACGGTGAAACAATGAAGAGTGAATGTGCTATACAACTGGCCAGAGAAATAGAAACATTCAGGAAGTTTAAGCCCGTGATTCGCCAGAGGAACGGCGCAATCCTTTTCAAATGCCCTACTGACGAGCAGATCAAGAAAATCTCGGATCCTAAAGAAATAGTCGGCCTCCGGGTACATGTGTCCACTCACTAGACCTTCAACCTCTGCAAAGGTAACCTTGAAGAGTTACCTTCCAGGGTTACCTTGCAAGGGTTCCCTCTACAAAGAAAACCTCTCAATAAACAATAAACGTAGACTAGATTGTTTATTAAAAGTAAAATAAAATTATTCATTGATTACTTGATGCAGGAGTCATTGGACGACGTTTATAATTCTGTTGATACAAACGATAAATATCATTCCTTTTTTCAACGCTTTCATTTCATTTTAACCCTTGCTTTCCTCTTTAAAAAAGGAAATTAAATACTTCAAGGAAAAGCAATTCTTGGATAACGCAAGGGATTAGGACATCCTGTAAAAAAAACGAATTCTTTCTTTCATTTCTAAACGTCATGACGTATCTCAAGATTCCCTCCTCTACTTTAAAAAATACAAATCATTGCTAAGAAAAGTCATAAGGCAGGCTAAAATCATGAAACACGATAAGGATATTTTGAACTCAAATAACAAAACAATAACAATGTCAAATATAATGAAAAGTACGACCAAATAAACTAGAAACCGTGTAGATAATGTTTTAAAATATAATAATATAAATGTGAACGATCCGGCAACAGTGGCAAGTGTTTTTAACCAATACTTTTCGAGAGTTGCTGCAGATCTCGTTGAGAGTCTTCAGTCAAAAAATTCAATATCAGACCTTTCCCCCAAAGTTTTAACACGATGCTCGTTTTCTCTCTATGAAATTCTCAAAATAATCGGTAAACTAAAAAATAAATATTCGGCCGGTTTAGATGAATTTCCGGATTCTTTGTTAAAGACCTATGCGTATACCATTATACACCCGTTAACTCACATATTTTATGCATCCTTATGCAACGGAACGTTTCCAGATATTTTCAAAGCAGCTAAAATTAAGCTGCTCTTCAAAAGAGGCAACACTAATGAAATTCAAAATTATCACCCCATTTCTCTTCTATCAATATTTTTAAAAATATTAGAGAGCCTTTTTTACGTACGAATGGAAACCTTTCTCAGTAAACACGACGCGCTTTCAGATTGTCAACATGGATTAAGAAAATCAAAATCAATGAAAACAGCCATATTTTCTTTTCTTAAAGATGTCGCCTCATCATTGGACCAAAAAGAAGCACGTATTGGATTAGTTTTAGATCCCTCAAAAGCTTTTGACGTCATTGATCATGACATTTTACTTTCAAAATTACCTTCATATGGAATCCGTGGTATTGCTCTAGATTGGTTATGCTCATACCTTAAACAACGATCTCAGAGAGTAGAAATACCTTACTGGGATGATGGAACATTACGTACGCACGTTTCCGACTCTTTGCCCATTGCACGTGGAGTTCAAGTGTCGAGTTTAGGCCCTATTCTGTTCCTACTTTACGTAAACGATATGCCCTCGACGATTCGAAACAGAAGAACTCTTTGCGGATGATATAAACATTCTTTGCAATAAAGAAACCGTAAATAGCACATTATCAGATGTTTCAAATTGGTTCTGAAATAACAAATTAATAGTAAATGAAAAGAAAACGGTTTTAATGCAGTTTTCCATTTCAAATAAACAATTCTGTGCTCTATTGAAAATGAATGGTGTACCATTGGCTGATATTAAGGCAACCAAATGTTTAGGTCTCTCAATTCAGTCAAACCTTAAATGGAACGTCCATTTAAATGAATTCAACACAAAATTAAATTCATTATGCTACGCGTTCAGAATTCTTGCAAATTCAGTCAGCCTTCATTCTGCTCGTTATGTTTATTTCGGAAAAGTTCATTCCCGCCTGAGAAATGGCATAATATTCTGGTGAAATACATCTTATAGCTCCCAGACTTTTAGATTACAAAAAAATTGTACGAATAATAACGAAATCCCACCCACATGATACTTGTAAGCCTCTCTTCATTAATCTAGGATTTTTACCATTACCTTGTCTGTTGATTTACGAATCAGTGGCTTTTGTCGAAAATGACTCCCTTAAGGGCGGGAATATATTTCCAGAAAACCGATGTCTATTACTATAGCACCCAACGTAGAAATCATATTAATCAGGTGACAGAATTAATATCTCATTACAGAAAATTCACATACAATATATGTACATTATTTTACAACACATTGCCAGTTGACATTAAACTTCGATAGAAATTTAAAATTCAATCAAAAAGTTTAAATCCAAGTGAAGTTGTTTTTGCTGCATAACTGTTTCTATACAATTAGAGTCTATACTGACCATCACAAGGAAAATAACTGTGATATTTAATGTTTTATTTACCATTTGGACTGTATAATTCTAAACAATCTGTAACAAGTGTTGTATAGCAGATTCTGGGTCAATGACCCCCATCTCAATCAGGTTTTTCGTTGTTTCCCTAATCCATAGAGCAAATACTGAGATGGCCCCTTGTTTTGCTTCTGGATATAAATGTAGTTCTGGACATAAATGTTGCTTCTGAACATTATCTGTGCACAACTTCTAGAATTCAGTGGAATATATATTTATTCAAATTATCGTTTCCATGTTGTCGCGGCAGGTAGTATTATTCCTTGACGAAGGACATCATAAATTAGAGCCCATAATTTATTGCTTAATTATCATTTAAAATATTTTTATTACGTGGGAGCGTTTTTTTTAATTAAGTCAAAATTCAAGAAGTATGTGACTAAGTGGAGGGATCACAGAATTCTGAAAACGTGCACAGAATTCACTTTTCCCCATAGCACGTCATTCATGGTTTTATCTGTTTTTGACGTTAAATAAATAAATAAATAAATAAACAAATAAATAAATAAATTATTCCAGTTTTCCATGTGACCGTCACTGACCGGGAGGTCCTAGAGGTCGAGTACCGACGATGGCGGATGTGCGGCTGTAGTTACATATGTAGGTCGAAAAACTGTTGGGCCGTTTTGGAGAAAAGTTTGAAAATGTTCCTTAGGGGCTTCAACTAAATTAACCTCAATTTTTAAAGAAAGATTTTCAAAATCGCAGGGTCTCGATTTGGTCCTGATAATTAATGGAAAATTCGTTTGATAAAAATTCTACGAATATTTTACAAACTAGTGTTCAGAGACAGACAGACCAGCGGACACTCGGACGGACAGAATTTTTTGAAATAAAAACAACACTCTCTTGGTAACTGAAAATCCCAAAACGTTTATTTTCATTGAAATATCGACAGCGATTTATTGCAACATTACATACATATTAATTTTTTTACTATTACTTATTAAATATTACTTTTGTTACTCCGATTGAAATGTAATCCCATGAGAAAGTAAAAATAAATAAATACACTTTCACACACCACAGAGCAGGTTATATGCAAAAAAGTACAATTACAGAAGCCGAATACCTGCCCGTCAGAATGCAGTTGTAATGTTATTGCATGAACAGGGTGTCCCACCAACTATTGACAAGTCCCGTAACTTCTAAACGGTTCAGGATATCGAAATGAAGTTTTTACTGAACAATGCGAAATCATTGCAAGTAACATGCTGTAGAGGAATTGTCTATGATATTTTTCGTTTTCGAGAAATTTAATCATCTTTGATTTTTTCAATAGAACTATATATTTTTCTCACCAGCAATGTATAGACCATGAAAAGAGGATAAAAATGATGTTTAATATGCTAATATTTTGATAGTAACGAGTATACAATTAGATTTTCGCACCTGTGATTTTTAATTAAACGGGCAATCGTGTAGCGGTCCTTGCACTCTCGCCGTCGGGGAAGGTGGCCTTCACGGCGCACGGTGGTGCATTTTCCCGAAATCCTGGCCAAAACCTCAAAAATGAAATCACGTTTACCAAACTTTTGCGAATACTACGACACACTGTATACTTGGGGGCATCTGTTTCGGCCCACTTCGTGCCTCTGGGTCAATTTCCCTGCCACCAGTAATCACCCGAAGTTACCCTTCGCGGCGTTCGGTAGACCTGCAGTGGCAGAGTATCACAGAGAGACCGTTTTTGTTTGTAAGTGGTGGCCATACAAAGTTGTGTAGAGAAAGCTGGCAGTGTGGATTGTCTTCCTGAAAGTTTGTAGAGTATTTTCATGAATGTTTTATAATTCATTAATGCATAATACCGACGCAGGATGAAATATAAAAATACATCAAATGAATACAATAATTTTAATAACTCGTAAGTTCACGTAGATTGAAAGTACCAATTTCGTGAAATTTCACGGTGTTTCTAATTTCATTTACTAGCTGAATATATCCTCTTTCGAATCCAGTAGTAAAATCATGCCCCAACTTGCCCCATTAGTAACTAAGAATAATTAACTTTTCATCGAACGCGTGTGACCGCTGAATATGACCCGTCGAGATCTGTCCTGAGAACGGGAACTGCTTTTACAACGCAGTTACTAGCGAAAAAATTTTAATTTTTACTGAAATTACAAATTTACTCAACATTATAAACAAAAAATTAATATTTTAATTTTTGTAATAGATTATGACTATTTACTAATATTATATAAACAATATTTACGTACATATTACATCTTCTGGACTGGATTACGCACATTTTATTTCATTACAAATTTTACATAAAAATAATATTTACAAAATATGTCTCATCAAACTCGTCCTCTGGAAGAATGTGCGCTCGATGAAAGGTCAAATACGCACGTGATATCAAAGAAATTCATCGTAACGCTTTTTAAATGTTTAAAAATTAAATCAAAAATCCAGTGATCGGAAAGTAATATTTGTTTACGTAACCCATAATTACATACCAACAATTATTTCTATTACATTGTTATTGTTATAAAATTAATATTATATTATTTTTAATGAAATAATACTGTAACTACATTTTTAATACGGACAAGAAACGCATTCAAATGCAATTGAAAGGAAAAAAAGGGTCTGAATGTAGTGCTTTCCAAATAGGATTATGGTAATAGCGACGACGGTAATTCAGCGAGACGCTTGTTTGAGAAATCTAAAGATTCCTCAGAAATAACGGGGGATATATGAGAATATAATTAAGAGATCTAGGAACATTTTATTAGCAATGTCTAATGAACACGCCATCAGCATTCTTTTTTTAGTAGTACGCACTGGAAACTGCCAAGAAATGTGTTTCCAAATATTCATGGCATTACATGACTAGAATCTATTCACAAAGATATAAGATGGTATGGAGAAGGATTCTCGCGAACGTATTCAAGACTGCACACAATCCAGGACATGTTGAGATATTCTGTTCCTTTCATTTCCGGAATGAGGAATCTTCCCAAAAGAAAGTAAAAATTTTGGAACAAATATGCTTTGCCTCATTTGTGCGAGCCCGATATCACCGAAGGAATAAATGTGCCCTAGTGAAAAATATGCTCTCTCTTTCCGGTTCTTCGGAAACTCTATATGAACTTTCTCTGGCAGAGGGCATGATATGACATTAATACGATGCCATATCATGATATGACATTAATCTTTATGCCAAATGTTGTCAATTAATATGTAAGTAATCCCTACGGGTTTCTATAATCAGTTTTGCGAATTGATAAATTGTAACCAAGTTTATATAGAAAAATATATATTTACATTTCACAGAATTAACCAGTACATTACTCTGGTATTATGTTCCCAGCTCTCTTACATTGTAAAGATTAACCAAAATAATTTTGGTCGTCGTAGAAAACATACTATAGCTCTCAGAGTTTTTGCCCAGGAAATTGCCAAAATACACCACTGTGCGGCGTTTCGTCAAGACTGTTGCGTGGAGAGGAGAGGCTGAGAGTAGTGGCAGTGGAGGATAAGAGGCATAACTACAGCAATTATTGGTGTTGACACAGACATCACTCTAAGTAATACCAATTGTAACAATCAAAATGGGAAATTTTTTCCATTTATTAATCTGGATTTAACTAGTCTTCTACTGAAATTTCAAAACATCTATCGTTCCAAAGAAGGATGTTACCAAGCAGTTACGAACCAAGCAGTTATTTCATATTCAATAAAACTACAATTTCATTGCGAATAATACTAACTTAAGATTTTGTACAAACAATTACATGAAGATGTGAACTTCATCCTAAATCTTTATTTTTAGTTTGAACGATTGTGTTAAAGTTTGCTACTCAGAGACACGGAGCACATTCGAAAGAACGCAATAAGTAAACGAAATTGAGGATATTATGACTATTATGTCACACTAGATTTGTAATATTGAAATGACGACTGATTCTTTCATATGCTCAGAGATTTTCTGTGTTTCATTAAGATGATCTCGGAATATACGTATTTCCATGATTTTGATCATGGTCGCGATAAGTCATCGCGATAAGCGATGACCTCAAACAATCCACTTAGATTCGGAGGGTAGTGTCAAAAAGCATTGGCATGTTAGTGTCGAATGGAAAAGAATGTTTCTAGGAATAGTTCTGAACTTGGGATAACTAAATTTTAAAAACATGTTTATTTGCAAACTTTGCACCTTCATTGAAATGTATTTATCTGCATACGTAAGACAACACTCCTTCAATTACAAATGTTCGTAAATAAGCATATGTCAATACCCTATTATAACAGAATTATTACTTTTTCGCATATTCTATGCTGATGCTACCTACTTCTAAAGGCTGGTTGACTTACTGGTTAGAATGAAATTGTGAATGTTGTAACAATGTATTTCGTATTTAGAACGTGTGAATACTGAGGAGCAGGAAACTTTAATGTCTATATTTATACGTGAAAAATCATTTTATGCAAAAGTATTGTTTTCTTGTATATTTAATTTGAAACATTTTTCACAATTTTATATGTAAAGAATTGGCTTCCTAAGAAGGTGGATAATGGCTTTCTCGAGGGAAAGCGAGTGTTACGATTTATGGTTGCAACAAGCTCCGCCTATTTCGCCTTGAAACGTGTGGAGGGAAGCAATTTTCACCGGGAGGTATTTCTGGAAGCCAATGGATGACTCTTTCTTGCTCCTAAGTTAAAGAATGTTCGGTAGCCGACTCGAGAAGTATCTTAAAATTCATACGGTAATTGTTAAACAAATAGAACTTAAAGTGTTTAGAATAAAATGAAAAATTAGAGAGCTGTAAACCAAGAATATCTAGCCAGCAACAATTTTCATGGCAATATATGCAAGCGTTGTGGCCGTATGTTCCCTCCACCCCCGTTAGGAATGTATTTGTCGGAGAAACTAAGTGAGCCGTTGCAAAACGGCTTGTAGAAAAGTCTTGCGTGGGAACTGCGTAAGGATTGACTGCCAAAAAATAGTTGCCATGAGATGCTAATTTCTTATAAACAATTACTTATCTCGAGAACAAAAAACGATCGGATTGCGGAATTTTTCATCTCGTTTAAAGGCAATTTTAAAAACGTAATTCATTTTGTTCGGAAAATTTAAAAATTTATGAACAACTTCCAAATTTTGCAATTTTAAAGTGGGAATGGTTCTCTGATGTCCTAGAACCGAAAACTGCGAATTAACAATTTTATAAACAATTCCGATATAGGAATTCTTAGTGCATAATATATCCTCTTAAGCTGCAAGAATTTTAATTTTTTGTCATTTCAGTTTTTTTTTCTTAATGATGTCTGCTTGTAAGTTTCCTCCCATAAGCACACTCCAATTTAAAATTACATTTTTATTCGCATTTTTATTTGTTTATTTATTTCCCCACCGATGATTTACGTTACGTGGACTTGGCATACTTCTAGAGAGAAAAGTATTCACACTTCATTGTCATGACAACCAATATCATTGAACTTCATTTAGATGTATGAGCTAAGACTATCCTCTTTGATTGTCTTAAGTCCAACTTTACAAAATTCAGATCAGCATCGTAACAACAGTTATTATAAAACAAATATCCACGCTTAATTATAAAAAATATCGTTTCTGCAATGCAACGAATATTAAAACATACCCACGACATAAGTACTATCAATATCAAAAGTCACCTTTCGCAAGACGAAGAGGCAAATTTAAATGAAAATTATAGTTCACTAGAACTTTTACAAATTGCGTCTAAATTCTATGAAAGGGTATAGCCGAATAAGGCGGTAAGTGCCCCCAAACTAAATCGATAATCGCAATGCTCGTGTGAAAGAGAACACAAAATGACGCAGATTCACAAAAAATCAATCTCCTAGTGCTATCTGTTGCAGAGATACAACGAGAAACGTGCTTTGCATATTTTTTCTCAGCATCTATTGTGTGTACCAGGCTGAAAAAATTGCAGAGACGAGGAAACATAGTTCGATTTGAAGGTATTTTTGTCAACGAAATTTGTCGCCAAATTCATATAGAATTTTTTTAAATTCATTTTTGACGTGATAACGTTGGAGTGCTGTCTCAATTTTTTTCCTGTAATGAGTGTTATGACATGTATTTTTTCAGATTTTTGAACAATGTGGACGGTAGTGAAAAAAATTAAAACCAATTTCTTCAGTTTAAACATTTGAAATTCGCGCCTAAAAGTGATTGCAAAAACTTGTCTCGCCAATGTTTAAAGAGTTTATATTAAAATTATTGAAAGGTCTTGCTTACCAGAATGCTTAGAAACTTTTTGATGACAAATGTTTTTATGTGAAAAGTATTTATATTATCGAAATAAAATTGTCAAACCCCTTTAGTTGTTAGATTTATCTATTGTTTTTAATATAAATCAAATTACTCGATTTTAGGTATATTATTCATTTATGTTTATAATATAAATCAAATTACTTAGATGTAAATTTATTAATCATTGACTATTTGACAATAATAGACATTTAATCCTTGTCACTTTCTTCAATAACTGGGATCACGCATTTGTTTATAAACAGTCTATGAAACTTTCTGTTTTTTTAAACATTTCTATTTCAAAATACCCCTTAGTTTTCGCTTAGTAACTAGCGTGGGCAAAAATTTATGTTTAAATGATCGCAGCTATGTGGGAGCAGAATTCGAGGGTGCCACTTCCTTTCGCACGTTGACAATGTCGTTTCCCTCCCGATATTCCCGTGGTGAAAAGAAATGAGTGGGCTTCTCCAGGGAGCAATTTTTACTCGTCAGAACGAGTGCACAGCACCAGTTTCCGTCACGAACCAATGACCACTTCGTTTGGAAAGCGAGACCAGACGTCAGTCACCATGTTTCATCGAGTACAAGAAGTGTTGAGAAACATTTTTTAAGTGGTATAAATAGACAATTTTCAACGGTGACCGACCAAAAATAACAAGATTAAAGGATAATTGCCATAAAAGATGTAATATTTAAAGAGTGCTTATCTGTTTCTGTTTCTGTGACTTGTAACTGTGATAATTTTGGCAGTTAAAACTTACTCCAACATGACGCACACTGGTACTTGAAGCTCAATTGCTGAAGTCGGATGCGCAAGAGGCCACCATCTCTTTCCACCATGCTTGCCACAAAGGATATTCCGATTGAGTTTGATGTAACACCTATAGGATTTCGAGTTCATATGTCGTCTTTAAATCCATGTTTAAATATCGGTTAAACCGTGTTTTCCAATCACATTTAGCCACGAATTTCAAATTATCTGGTCCTTCGAGTAGAAGAGAAAGAGACAGAGAGAGAGAATTACCGTTAGGTGATAAGGTGCTGCAGCAATAGGTAATCTACCTACAGTCCACAGTTACTATGCAAACTGAAACAATTGGTTTTATTTTTTTTTCACTGCCATCTACATTGTTTAAAAATCTAAAAAAATATGTTATAGAATGTTATAAGACCCATTTTAGGGAAAAAATTGAGATAGCACTCCAACGTTATCACGTCGAAAATGAATTTCGAAATTTATTTTTTTTTTCTATATGAATTTGGCGTCAAATTTCGTTCACAAAAATACCTTCAAATTGAACTATCTTTCCACGTCTCTGCAATTTTTATTCAGCCTGATACATGCAGTAGATGCTGAGAAAAAATAAAACATGCAAAACACGTTTCTCGTTGTATCTCTTAGTTTAGTATTACTGAATTCCTTACGTTGTCTTGGTAAGTCTACGAATTTATATGTTACGCGAAATTAACAACTTCACATGTCGATATAATGTTGAATCACTGGTGGCTTATAAATTCAATTTACAATCCGTGTTATGATTGTTTGATTTCCATTCAGACAATAAATGTACAGTTAATTCCATTGCAATGATTTTTGTTTTATATTAGATATTACGTTTGTTAATTATCAGAAAGTCTATTTTTTATCGAGAATCAGTTGCATATTTCAACTACCTATACATTAATTAACTATTAAATTAATTAATGTTGTAGCATTTTTCAAAATACTGATGATGATCCTGAGATTTTTTTATGAAGATAATATCATAAAGTTATTCCATATTCAAGTTCAGAGATAGAAAAGGAAAAATCTCCTATCAAAGAAAGATCGAACACACCAAGAAAAAGAAGCTTTGTGAGGTTTCAAAAAAGTTCCATTATCGAAGAAACATGAAACAAGTTTAGAACATACAAATAATAAGATTGAATGTCAAGAACATAACAGAACTGTAAATTGTGGAAATTTTTGTCATCACAAATGCACATAAAAATCTTTCCAGAAGAGGACCAAAGCTTACTTATCTCATTTTATAAATTGAAAGGTAATTTTGAAAAGGTCAGCTACGTAATGAGGACATCAAGTCGGAGAAAGAAGACTAAACCCTCGAAAGAATAAATTTTCTTCTACAAGTTCTATGTTGCACATATATAAATTATTGTATATACACACGTGCTAGAATACAGAAGATGATACATAATGCCCATTTATTCAAAGTAAAAGTAACAGGAACCCCAAAATTGGATTTTCGAAATAGCAACAGTCAGGACAAAATACCTGAAGACTTGAAAGCCGGGGTGAGAACACACGTGAAATATTGCCCAAAAACAGTCACTAATGTAGGGCTAGTACTAGCAAGAAGTGCCTTGACTGTAACATATATCGAGGATGTTCGATCTCTACAAGGAAAGTTGTGTAAATGAGAGATGCCAATTTGTAAATTTATATGTATGTCAGAAGTTACTTTCAGAATGAGTGTATTCGAATACAATATTTACAATGTTTTGAAATTAAAATATAGTCAACACGTCGAGGACACGGGAACCAGCAGTATAGAAAGGAACATCGTAAGAAAGATGAACATACAATTGTAGTTACCTTTGATTTAGAAAATGTGATTCTGAGAGTTAATACAGTAAGTAATTTCTTCTACAGAAAATTATGAAAAACTCTGTTGATCACTAGTTTATTCAGGCAAGCTAGTGAATAATGGTCATCTCTTTATTTCTTAGATACTTTTGAGAGTAAATTTGAAAAATCATTTAAAGTTTGTCAATTGCAAACTATTGTAAACGCGGAAGGCTGCGGTTATGTAAATTAGAAGCACTTCCATAAAAGTTGAAAATACCTGCATTTTTATAAAACACCATTCTCAAAAGTTTCGCAACTAAAATTCACTCGAAAGCTGGCTGAAGTAGTATATAAAATTAAACATGCAGTTCTCCTCTCATCTACCCACCTGCAGACGTACGTGCGAAGATAAGATTTGAAGTAAGAATAGGGTAACCAATTGAGCCTAGACGTTAAAGTGGATGACAGATCGGGATCGAAATTATTTCAAAGTATTACAAAAGTATTACAAAAAACGAAAATAATAGCTTTATAGCTATTTGACTAGAAGATATATGTAAAATTTCATTTTATATTTAACTGTAATTCAATAATTTACAATAAACTATTCTCCACTACTCATTAGTTATTTCCAAGTGAAAACATGAAATGAAAATGTCGATATTGTTTAGCACAATAATACGATTTGTACTAAAATTGAAACTTGTGAGCCGATTTTAGAAAAAATCAATATATGATACAGTTACATGGATAATTGAAATTATTTAAGCATTATACTAGTCAAGGTTTCCTATTATAAAAGATAGAACCTTTTTGCTTGAACTTGAAAATAAATATTTGGAGTAAAAATTTTCTATCTGAAAAAACAGTGTCTTGGTTTTTTACTAAAGTTACAATGCTTTAAGATTCCTTATAAGTCTGCAGTTTTATACTCTGATGTTAAAGACACTGACAAAATTTGAATACAGTTAATGAAATAGATTTTGTTGTAGAGATGGCCAAATCTCTGCTCCCCTGTAAAATTTACTGCGGTGCAGATAGAACCTTTTTACTTTAAGGTCGCGATGTGTCGAGTATGACAATCTTCTGCAGCTGGATGTATAACACCTTCAGTTGCAGTTCAGCCAGGAATTCATGCAGAAACATAGAAATTTCACCTGTGACACCCAGAATTGTAGGTACAATCGACACTATTTCCACGAGGCTCCATCGTTTCTTTATCTCATTTGCCAGATGTTGATATTTTAGATTTTTCACTCCTTTTCTTCTGGAAGTTGTGAGCTATTGGTACAGCGTCATCAATCAGATACATCTTGGTTTTCTTGTCATGCCATACAATGTCCGGTTTATAAGATGATACAGACCTATTTCTTATGATGGACCTGTTCCAGTACATTTTGTGACCATTTGTGTCAATGACACGTTCTGGAAAATACTTGTACGGTTATTTATCGGGTTATTATTGTGGCTGGTAAACCACTTTATAAACATTTCGTTTTATATACTCTGAAGATGCTAGAGAGCTGCATTTTGTAATAATATGATCTGTATTTTCTCTATGTGCTCCATATAGCCGACAATTGTTATCAAGTCTTTGACGATCAATTTACGGCCAATTCTAATTGGTACTACTTCATCCTGAATACCTATCATGAAACTCTCTGTTTCAACCAAAAACTCTCCCAAGCACAGTCATTTTATTGAGGACTTACGGTTCATCAGTTCTCCCTCTATATACTATGGGTAGCTTCTATGAAGTTGCTTCTCTTTCCAGTAGTTGATTTTTATTTCATTGGTCTGTATTTGCGTTTGTAGATTCGTTTTTCCATCAAATTCAGTGGTGTGGTTTTCCGGCCAATGTAAAGGGTCTTTGAGTAGAATCCGGACATAACCATGTTTGTTTTTAGAATGATTTTTCATAAAATAAGGCAATTGCACAGAAAAGGATCATATATTATTTGTTGAAGCATCTCTGACACTATATATTATTCAATATAAACGTCATTTTGTTGTATCACAGCTTCTATTCTCGGCCTGCACATGTTGCACGGCCTTCACCTGCACAAAGCGTACAGATGCTTTTCCAAAATATTTTTGTCCAAAAGTGCAAACGATGCCGCAATAGCGGCCTTACGTGATTCAATGTTGGGATGTCGGGTATTGTTGGAGTCCCACTAAATAACGCTCGGCACAAAATAATCGAGTAGAATCAAGTCAGAGGTGTTGGGAAGCCAAAGGTAATTATTCCAGATCATGCTCATGTTGTCTGAGAGCCAATTCTGCACTAATAGCTGTTGTGCACTGGCGTTTCGTCAAGCTGGAAAATGTACTGCCTTCCGGAAGCCAGAGAAACAATCATCGGCTTCACAGTATCTACCATTCTCACATAAGCCTCTTTAGTGGCTGGTTCTCATCTAAGCAAGAAGTGCGAGGTCATGACAGTCACCCTTTCTGGACAGGACACACAGGACAAGGACACAAGCCGGTAATGTTGTTCTTACCACAATGGGAACGTCCTCGGGGTCATGATGACCGCGATATCGATCATTCCCCATTGATAAGCGTGCCATCAAAATGACTACTAACCTCCGAAAAGATATTACAGAGTAATCTTAAATGCATTCTTGTATCAGAATCATCAAAATTGCGTTCATGGTTGATGAGGTTTGGAGTCCTGACAGTCATCCCTCTAACATGTATCTAATGGTGCGATCATATCATGCAGGTGTGTAGGTGCCTTCCTCTAATCTCTCAAAGCTGCGTAGAGAGTGGCATCATCATAAACTGTTCATTTTTGTTAACTAAATAACTCCACTATCTCGCATACTGTGCGATGAGCTCAAAGACTTTCAAACCTCATAATGACCTATCTTTTTAAGTCGTATGCGGAGTACCATAGGAGAGTTGCCATTGTCAACAATGGCAACTCTTCTATGGTACTCCGCATACGACTTAACAAGATAGGTCATTATGAGGTTTTGATTGTGTTTACAAACGATCGAGCTACATTTAGTATCATCTAGTCGGTTCGTAGACGAACTGAATGATATGAGAAGTTTAATTAGAAAATTGTCCGAATTGTACTAAAACACTTTATGTTAAAATCTGTTGTATCTTCCTTCCATTAGCTTTTTCAGCTCGTATACGTACGTATATACGGAGTAAAATACGTCGTATAAAAATGCTATGTAATACTCCGGACGGTAGTACTCCGGACATTTCAACGGAAGTACAGGTCTTAGGGTCCCCTGATATCGAAAAAAGTTTGTTTTAACCGTCCGTCTGTCGGTCCGTCTGTCGGTCCGTCTGTCGGTCCGTCTGTCGGTCCGTTTGGTGTATGTGAACAACACTAGCGTCTAAACTATGCGTAATAACTGAATAAACCCCTGTTGATATGGCTTCACTGGAAGCTTTGCGGTTTTGAAAAATATTCATTAATTTTTACAGAAACCCCTGGGACATTCTGGAATTTTCTCAAAAATGTTTTCTTTAAATTTCTTGTAAGAATAAAGTGGCATACACTTATAAAAGTAGCATAGGTCTGATTTTCGATGTTACCTCTGAATTTTCAAAAATTGCAAAAGTTTTCATTTTTTCGGCGTCTTTCTACATCTACAAAATTAAAGATGGAGATTTATCCTTCAAGTAATTTTTTTATTCGTAGTTAATCCTTCATTAAATTCATGTTAACTTTTTTGAAAATTAAAGTAGTTTTTGTCCAGTATTGCTATGCAATATGAGTAGGATGGGTTCGCCCTTTCTGGAGCATCCGTGACGTTACGGGCACGTCCCCATGACGTCACAACCGATGACGTTACCGTGACGTCACGCCCACGACACGGTGACTTCACGACCGCGGACGTCACCATAACGACACGCGGATATCACGGTAACCTCACCGTGACGTCACGACCGCAGAGTCAAAATGAAGACACGGGAACGTGACGATCGCGGACTCACGGCCATGTCACGGAGATGTCATGACCGCTGATGTCACCATGACATCACGACGAGGGGACGTGACCCTGACGTCGTGCCCACGCGGACTTAGGTGTGATGTGCGGATGTTCCAGAAAGGGTCGACGCTCGTGTGTGGTGGGGGGACGTCACTTTCATGTGAGGAGAACTTCACATGATCTTCACATGATCACAAGGGCACGTGGACGTAAGTGGGAGGAGAGGTAGTGTTAAAAAATGCTACTCGGTCGGGGCGCGAACCAGGGAGGAGCTGATGTCGAGGCCCGCAGACTAGCCTTGCGCCACAGTGGTAGGCGCGGGCAAGGAGACTGGCAAGTGGATGTGAAGGTGCGCTCTGGAAGCAATGCGCAGAGCGACGGTGGCGGCACCTGTGAACGGGGACGTAAAGGAAGCCGAGTGACGGTTGAGGGATCTGTGAGCGTGGAAGGGAAGGAGGTAATCGTGCGCCGGTGGCGCGATCTGCGAGCGTGCGGGGAAGGAGGCGGCGCGACGGTGTTGGGGAAGAAAGCGGCACGACGGTGGCGCAAGCTGGGAGAGAGGGAGGGCTGCGTAGCGGGCGGGCACCACGAGGTCCCTCTATAAGCGGCACACACTCATGACCGTGCCGTGATAGCTAAGAGTCATCGAGCGGGTGGCAATACTAGTCACTACACGAATCTTCGCGTAGATTCGAATTACCGTGCGGCGATGTCATTTTTTGAAGCAGATGGAGCGTGACGCGAGACGGGGTACGAAGAGGTGGGATGTGGGTGGCGAGCAAAGGAGATTAGTGTTGTCATTCTATCGACGGGAAGCACACGACAAGAGAGACTAGACGAGAGGAAACGTATGAAGACACAACAGACAGCAGATCTCATCTATTCGTGTAGAATGTGTGCAAAAATCGCGGCATGAGAAACAAAAAAACACGATACACACATACATAGTTAACTGCCGGGCAGCAGAGCATCACGTGGTGGTGATAGGGGTGACGGAGAACGCGGGAAAGCTACAAACGTTTCACACGATTACTACATCACATGATGGTGCGGGAGCGCACACAAAAACACCACCGTTTTCACAGCATCACGTGGGGCGGGGCCGGATGATGTGGCGGTGGTGGTGGCGGTGGCGGTCGTGGCGGCGTGGGAGCGCTTCGTGTGCATGTGCAACGGTGCAGGGAGGCACTGCTGGCAGTCGCGGGTGAGAGGCGGCGTGAATAAATGCGAGACGGCGGTACTGATGTCGTCGGCAGGGGCAGCAGTCACAACAGGTCTCACGACGAGTCCACTTCGTGCGGGAGAAGGAGCAGGAAGATATAGGAATGTAAGGGTGTGCTAAGGAAATGAAGAGAGGAGGAAATTGTCCTTTCCGAACTGCACGTACGCCTTGAGAGCCCGATTGATGTCTGCGCTGGCGTCGTTGCGGCTCTGAACGTCACGGACGTGCTCCTGCGTCATGATGACGAGATGGCGAAGAGCGGTCGTGGATGGAGGTGGTCGGGCCGGCCTGGCGGTTCATAAACCCGTAAGAGGATATCCTCAAACGGTGCGATTCGTGTGAAGAGCAGGGCGTGTTTACACCAGTCGAGTAGGGTGAAGAGAGGTCGTGTGATGATGCGCGACACCGTCGCCTGGTGCGGTGTCAGTGAGTAGTCCACGCATGCCTCTAGGCGTAGCAAACCCAACTTGTCCAAGTCGAAAATCGTGCCCGACGGAGGTTCGTCACCTCCGTCGTAATTCTTCGAGATAGAACCCGCTGACCCCCAGTCACCAGCTGACCGGATGCGTCGGTAAGCGTGTAGGTCACGGGGTCGGAGAGGTGGACACGGTCGACCGTAAAGATTTCGGTACTCCAGGACGGCGTGTAGCCTTTCTTGCCAGTACGAAATTCAAGCATCGACATGTGCGTTGGCGGAGACGGAACGGGGCGATAAAGTCAAGGTACTTAGCGGTGCAGCGCTCACGCAAAGCCTGCCCCCCTTGAAAGCGCGCGCGAGAGCACAAAATGGCTTTGCACGTCCGCGTTTCTTCGGCGCTAATCGCGGTTCTGCGGGGTCGCTTCTCAAACAGGAGATCCAGTAAACATCGTTGGAGGGTAGACGCGCTTCGCCACCGAGAGCATGTCGTAATCGATGTAAAGGTGGGGGTTATCGATGTAGAGCTCAGGATGTGTCTCACCGTGTGGAAACACAAAACGCGGACCAAACCACGAATCGGTCAACTGTGCGACCATGCACCTCAAGTAGGTGCGATAGAGAGTGTAATCGCGAATGGGCCGTCGCTGCAGGTACCGTGTGGTGCCGCTAACTGGGAAGACGTCGTCGTCGTTGCCGTCCCCGAAGTCCTCTTCGGGGCCTGCGGTCACCGAGTCCAGGGAGAGAAAGGACGGAGTGGGGACGCGACTTGCCGTGCGGCAATGGCCGAGTCCGTCGGTGACATGACCTCCTAAAGGAACGGGTCGTTGTTTTTGTTTTTGTTGTTGTGGTTGTTGTTGGCAAGCACGTGATTTTAGGGGATCTTTAACGGAGATGGCGAGCAGGCGTGCCCGTTCCGTCTCGCCTCGCGCGCCTCGTGTCGCTCTCCACGGAAGAACGCGAAACACTGGCGTACGCGTGGTACTCACACATGCGACGTTACGACGAGCGAAGAGTCGGATTCGGAAACGCCACCCACGGTCATCTCGCGGAAGTTCGAATTGCACGTGCGGCGCATCCGCATGAACCCGGAACACTACATTCGCATTCAGAACCTCATCTTAAAACAAGTTTCCCTTACCTACACGCGTTCCCCAAGGCACCTTCCATGCAAAGTTGGGTATGGCCAGTGAAGACGTCGACCGTGTAAAGTCAGCTGTACGTGATTATCGCATACCAAACAGAACGCAGCAATCGTCTCAGAGCGAACGCGTCTCAGCGCGAACGCGATCAACGACAAACGATCCGTATCACGACCACGATATCGACCTGGCTGCTTGAGGTATCGGCGACTGCTTCGCCATGTTTCGGGCTTTCCACGGTAGCTACTACAAAACAGTAGAATCGGCAATCGGCAACGACGCGCCGAATATAAGGACAAGTACCAACTTTTCGTGTTCGACTGCACAAGACATGAGTTGCCAACGCTAGGAAAAGCAGGAAAAAGTCGGAGGTGTCCCTCTCGGTCGCATTTCCATTCCACCCAATTTCGTGCGAGCACCGGGTATCCCGTGATGCGACAGTAGCAGCTCAGCATATGAAGGAAACACCGTCGACACAACATCCGAGGGGTCCTCTCGCATTGCTGCCGAGGAACTCGAAAACGAAGTCTGTCTCCAACGCCATCACCGTCACTAAACTGTTTCGGGATGTGTGCGAGGTTCTCCACCGACATGCCGAAAAGACTGCGGTGATGGTTCCACCACCAAATCAGAAAGCCGTTGTTCAATCTCGGAATCAAAATTCCAATCTCGCCACCATGGCGCAGCCCTTAAAAGCTGTCTACCCGCGCGACCACCCAGAGCTTACTTTCACCAACCTCTCACATGTCGCTCTCTATGCATGCCGGCACGCTTCTACACTTCGGAAACTACTACAAAAGGTCAATAAAATCATTTACAGTGTCTTCCGCGCAAACCGCCGTTCGCACGGGCCCATGCCCACCCAGTACAATGACCGCCGCTTCCAGGCGTCGCCAGCTCGGGTTTAAGCCCTCATTAGGGCTGGGCTACCCCGGCACGCGGGGCCCTCACCCCATCACTCGCTACCTGACAAGCAACCAAGAATATGTACAAACATTTCTGGGAGTCGCTTCGGGCCTCCCTCGCAAATAAGCCGGTTAATGTACCTCGCCGACAAAGAGCTTTAGGTGCATTGCCGGCGCGCCGCCCCGCTCCTGGCCACCTGCATGCCAGATGCCTCAATTCCGTTGAAATCTCAAATACAAACGGGCCGCCATCGCGGACACCCCACGTGCCACCGCCTTTGCTCCCAAACGCCGCCAATGTCACGTGACACCCCCCCTGATGGCACATCACGAATAGGGAGCCGATCGCGGGCGCTCCAAACTTTCCCGCCTTACCATAGGCCCAAGTCACAGCCACGTGACTCTCCCCTCCAAGGCCTCAATCGCATCCGCAATAATAAATGCTGCGACTTCGCATACACCAGGACAACAACAAACAGACAACGGAGACTACAAACAGAACAACGGCAGACAACAGGAAGAACAGACTAAACAGAACTTCTCTAACTACATTGCTCCGAACTTGTCAAACTGACTCGCAAAACTCATCAAGGTCGACTGTTCCTGCCTCGCCTATCAAGGCGATTAGTACGGCCATATCTAACCTGCCTCAAATTCGTGCCATTCGCGAGCCGCAGCCGCCAACTTCTTGCCGAATTCACGGCAAACGAGCCGCAGCCGCCACTGCCGAATTCACGGCAAACTCCACCACCAGCTCCGGTCATCTGAGTCCGCGCCCATGCTGGTTCGCACCACCGAACTGCCTGGAGCCTACTTCAGCCCGGACAGCGTTACACTCAGCCGAGTGAATTGGGTTGCTGCTTTCCTAGCTTCAAACTGTAAGTAAGCTGCCAAGTGTACTTCGAGAAAGAAGAGCAATCATTAACTTCATAACTATCAATGGTCCTCCGGCTTATTATAAATCAAAACCACTTGTATTACGAATTATTATGCAATTAAATTTATTTATTCTACTTGCATATTATCTGTCATTGCCCTAAAAGCAAACAATCCCCTGAAACCCGCTCTGATCCCCGTATGTAGTTGCACTCGCAGCACGGCACCTCCCAGGCTGCATCTGCTACAGCCGTCCTCCATGTAGTGTAGACCTACGACATCCGAGCAAGAGGCGAACACATACAACACACGCACACACACAAAGCGAGCGAAAGCATACACGTCACGAGGGCATACGTACCGCTTAGGGACGTAGGACTCCCGACGTTGGAACACGCTGGACAATCCGCCTGACGAAGGCCGGGGGGCCGTCTGCAACGTCCGCGTCCCGGCGGGACAACGGCAGGATCTTGCCGCATGTGCGTTGGGAGCCGCGGAAACACCCAGGAAACATCCGGTGCGGCCACGAGAGACATTTCGATAAAAGCTGGAGTTGCTGGGTCGAGAACGTCGTGATCATGCGGTGCTCGTCCGACCACCACTGCAGGACAAGGCTGTAGCCCTCGCGTTGGAATGTTTAGTCATGATGATGTTGATTGTGATGGGAGTCAACGCGTTCCTGTCGCTGTAACCGGTAGTGTCCGTAGGGAAGCGATGTCAATGTATCTAACCAATGTCGTTTGTCGTCCGCGCAACACAAGGTGCGGTTGTGCTGCGATTCGGAATACACAACGTGCCCGCGTGAGCGTAGAGCGTGTTGTATGGTGGAACAGACCTGAGCGGACGCGTCTGTGAGAAACAGCTTGTATTCCTCGAGTATGTACGCACATACGATACGATGGTTGGCGCTAGCGTGGCGGCGATTGAGTTGCAAAAGCCCCATACGGATGCCGCGTTCTAAAAACAGAAACATATCGTCTCTGCATATCCGGGAATGGTGAAGTAGTGGAAAGGGTCAGGAGCGTAGTCATGCAAGCTAGTGTGGCGGAACTTCTTGCCACTACTCACCAGCCATTGTGCGCGTGGCGGAGCAACACTGAGACTACGTCCAGCGTACACGTCCTGTTAAGACAGAGGAGTGCATACACACACGCGCGCGTGCAGAATAGCAAGGCGACAGTGACACCCTCAGCTCCTCCACTTCCACCTCCAACCACAGCTCGGTGTATTGGCTGAGGTGATGGAGAGATGTGACGCGACGGAGGTCCTGGGTGTAGGGGTGTGCGCCGGCCACTATTAACATCAGAGCCACGAGCAGGTGTCCGTTCGTCGCAGCATGGTGCAGAGGGGTGCGACCCAGGTTATGTTAAGACGGCCACGGCACATGCCGCAGGCGATGGTGATGGGTAGCACTTCCCGCGACAGGCAGCATCATGCAAGTCTGTCATACCCGCCTCGATGTTTTAATAGAAAAGAGTTGATACTGTTCGAAACGCATGTCAGCGCATGCTATACTTCAGAGGGGCGACACCTCTTTTTCCTCCACCCTCCACTCAAAGTGTCTACGGAGAAGTTTGCGAGGTGTGACGTGACGATCGTCCCACGTGTAGGCGCCGCCCGCTATCAACGTCAGAGGAACGAGATGTCCGTATTCCGCTGCGTAGTGAAGAGAGGTGCAACGTTTTCCTTTACGTTGATGTGATGACGACACATGCCGCATGCAATGGTGATTGGGAGCATTTCACCACATCGAGCTGCATCATGTAAGGCGCCTGTGTCGAGGTAGAGTCGGAAGAAATGAAGTTCGACGGGCATGCCACAGTAGTCACTGGTCCTCCTCCACTTCCTCCTCACTCGTCCTCTCTCCACCAACATCTTCCTCCGATCCATCACTCTGTTTGAGGGAAAATATATTCGCACACGCGCGCGCATGGCGCTACGTAGCGCGACGTACTCTTGTCCTACTCTTCCATCTAAAACGCGCGCACACACATACACACGCACATGCAGGGCCTCGTTACTGTCGCTGTCTTCGCCCAAACCCAGGAACTCGTTTCTTGTCACTGCTCGCTTCACCGATTTCTGCTGCCGTCCCGCATCTTTCCCCTCACACACGCAAGCGTGTCTCAAATGACGCACCGTCCTTGTCAGCGACGTCCCAACGCATTTGCACGGTCCACTCGTTTGTGTTCTCGGCGACCGACGACGGGGACAAGCTACACAAGGGTTCCTCATGCACGAGGAGAAATTCCTCCCAAGAGTCGGGCGAGCTGCCCGATGGGGATGAGGTGCCAAAGTGGGAGGAGTCACCGGCATCGCAATGCGGAAGACGCGAAAGGCCGGCAATGTCTGCCGAACGAAACTACTAAACGTGGACAAGTACAGGCGGAAGAGGACGGCAAGCAGTTCCGATCGCGGGTATCGGTAATAAACCGGGAGGGTGTGGCGCGCTAGATTGACACGCGTTCTGTGCACAGGGAGGTTGTCCGTCTCGGTGCCCCCGTACATCCACGGGAACACCGTTTCATCACGGTGGTCAAGATCTTGCACGCGTGCCCGCCTGTGTATCAGAATCACGAGGACTCCGCATAAGGCGGTGAGGTCTTTGTCGCCCGTGCGGCGTCGCTCGTGCACGTACGTGTAGATATACAATACCTGCGAAAAACGGTCAAGGCAATGCCTGGCGAAATGTGCGTACGTGTCTCGTGACAAGTCATGCACAATGCTTTATCGTTGCCACTGCCGTCGTCGAGGATTCAACGACTGCCGCGCACCCCACCCTGCATGTTCTTGCGCATGCGGAAGTAGCAGCAACACAAACTCAGCTTCGCGCAGCGCAAGGAAACGTTGCACGTGCTCGGCTGCCGTCTCCTCCAGCGCGGGACGCCTCTGCCTCTGCCCACGAATGGAATTACGATGACGATTCTACTGGCGCGTGGCGCGTGACAAGTCGACCGCGCGCTTGCCCTAAAAACGCCAAATTTCCGCAGCATGATGAAGTCAAGTGGGATGTTATCGTGCGAGGACGTGTTAAAGCGCACTGTCGAGCTGGCAACGCCCGGCACCGTCGATTCAGGCACTGCGTGACATCTTCAAACATATGGATCTGACGTACGGTGGAAAAATTCAGAAAGGGAAAATACAATGCAACAACAACGCCTTCCCCACACCGCGGCATGTCCACTATGTATTTGCTTTCTGTGCAACACCTGCATCTCCACTGTGTATGTGTGTTCGTGTGTGCATCAAGGGAGCGTATGCATAGTCCATGTCCCCAAAAGTGAACGTAGCATTACACGAAACATATTTTTTAATATTATTTTTTTAATTTGTTTTAATTTTTTGAAATTTTTTCAATTTTTTCAACATTTTTTTAATCTTTGGAATTTGTTTAATTTTTGAAAAGAATTCAAATTTCTTTTTCCAAAAAACTCAAAAGTTGTCTATGAACAAGAGGTTCAAATTTCGTATTTACCGTAACGCTTAAACAACATTTTCTTAATAACTGCTTCGAATTTTTGAACGAAAATTCCCATATGGGAAGAGGCTTTACTCTTCTTTAATATTCTTAAAGTAATAATTCGGTTCTATCATTAGGAATCGGAAAAATTGATTAAATTTTTAAAAAATTGTAATTTGGGTGGCGATAGATGGTCGCTTTCAAGAGAATGTGGCAAGACTGAAAATATAGTTCAGACAAGAAAGTTTTTGAAGTTAAGAAATTAGAAAACTTACTAGTACGAAAACGTTTGTGCCATTCTGTAGCACCACTAGTTATTTTCTCGCTACCACTTGTGCAGTAGAGAGAAAGTTGTATAATGCTGTGGCAAAAGGGGCGAAGTTTCGGCAGAATAACTCCTCTTGTCGGACTCTGGTACCGAAAAAGTCGATAAATCCAGTTGCTAGATTTAGACTAAAGACTAAAAACTCCTCTTACAAGTGCTGTTATCAGAATCCATGTTATGTGTGTCCCTGTGTGTCCTTGATACCGAAAAATCGATTGACGGCAAAATGCCTGTCCCTCTGTCCGTCTGTAAACAAAGCTGGCGGGTTAACTATTCGACCAATTTTCTCCAAACGTGATATTCTTCAATCTGTCTGATTTTGCAGCTCCTTGAGTTTGAAACCGAAATTTTAATTTTGGAGGATTCTTTACAAAAAGCCCTTGAGACATTTTCAAAATTTGCAAAAAATTGACTCCAACGTTTTTGATTAATAGTTGTTGTTGGATAATGTAAAGGACGTTTAAGACAACAGTGCAGGTGTCATATTCGTTAATAACTCTGAATTTTCGAAAATTGTAAAAGGTTCAAATTTTTTCATCTTCCTAGAACTAAAATATTAAAGTAGTGAAATCTTAGTGAAATCTGTACTTTGAATATTGATTTTGATATTAAGGGCATGTACAATTTTTAATTTTGTATATTTGTTTCTTCAAAAACAGCACCAACACTTTTGATTAAATTTTAACATCGGATAGCGTGTAGGATGCTTAAGAGAATGGTGCAGGTATTATGTTCCGTTGAAAATTCTGTTTTTTATTTTCAAAATTCTTCCTACAATTACAATTATAAAGATAAACATTTTTATTAATCAAATGTGTTCAAATCAAAAATCAAAAAGTTTTAAAAATAATGTCATGTTTAATTTTTCGAAATCACGAGTATTTTTTTTCAAAATTTTGTGTCAAACAGGCAGTTTTTATTTTCTTTAAACAATTTTTGACTTAAAATAGATACAAAATTTTTTATGAAATTCGGACCTTAGATAACTTAAAGAACTCTTAAAAGAGCTTCAGCCTTGTCATACCCTTTGCGCTGTGAAGTCTTTTGGAGTGCTCCGGGCTCATCTACAGGTAGTTTAGAAGCAGGTAGTCGTCGAATGAATATTTTTTGGTGAACAGAAGTCCGCAGCAGGCTGTGAAAGCAGTGCAACTTTGACAGTTAAGTATTCTTCTTTTTATTACTTTTATTAACTTTACAATTTGACTAATATTTTTATTCTATTAATTTCTTTCTTTTCCATATCGTTTGTTTGATGTAGAGCAAGTGAAATTTACCTAAATACTTTAAAATGTCGTTTTTATTACACTAAAATTTTTTAAACAAAGTAAACAAAAATGTAGGCAGAAATAGTTGTTAAATTTACAAGATTCCAGCCTGCCAGAAAGTCTCTCTTACAGGATGTTCTTATTCGTGTACAAAACTATTTAATCTAAATTGCTTATGAAAGTAATGAATGCAGGGAGTTCGTGCTTCACGTTATTAGCCATTTTTGTTTATTCGACGGGAGTAATTTTCTTCAAAATATTTTTTTGTGTTTGACTTCTAGAAAATTTGCTTTTCAAAGGTGTTTGCCCACTTCTTTATTTCTTGCAATTGTTTCCTTCAGCACGATCTACTGTGTTTGAAAATTATTTTTGGAAAGTATTCTCCCCTGTATTTAGAATACTCATGGCTACCGCTATCACTTTGACTATTGTAGCGTGAAGTGCGAACGTCTTATTCAGATTTACTGTCGTGGTCCGACATTTCTACATTTTTCGGTTGATATTCTAATGAGTCGTCGTGGATATGACCTTCCAAATGTCATTCCATCACAAACTGTGTATCTAGGAGAGCGCTACTCGTACTTTCTTTTATAAAAATGAGAAATTTAATATTACTTACATGATTAGGCGCGCGACGTACAGAGTACGCCTAGATGCACGAGGAAAAGAAAAGAGTTCGCACACACCTTACCCAACAAAAATAAAAATACATACAGACTCACATAAATGATCTTGGCTGTCCGGGTGACGCCGCGTCGAAGGCTGTATTGCCAACGTTTCGACCATCTTTTCGTGGTCTTCCTCAGGGGTGGTCTGCGCTGGAGTGGTCAGCGCTCGGAATTATATATGCCTGGGGGCCGATACGATTGGCTGAAACAGCCGGTCAATCGTCTGGATGTGATGTTTCACGTTGAGGATCAGCAGAGCAACAACAAGCAGTGAGGTATTAGGTGTCGGCATTTACGGATTATCGGAAATTAAGGAAAGAAAAGCTCAGAAATGTAGCGTGGCGCACTCTATATGCCGGTCGCCCACTTCAGGGTTAAATGATATAGTGGCTACGAAATTGCAGGAATCAATGTCCTTCAATGAAAGACTCGTTATATATCTTTACTGAAAACAAATTGAGGACCGCGATCAAAACATTCGCAATTTAAAAACCGAGCTAGACCTGAAGACTTGAACTTGAAATGTACAGCGCAAGAAACTGGCGTATATTTGGCTTAGAAGAGCAGGATGGCGAAAATTATGGACGATATGGTCATTGATGTGTCAAAAAGATAAGCGTAGACTTGTCCTTAAACGATATTGATAGAAGCCATAGAGTGGGTACGCAAAATCGCCGGAAAAAACAGGCCAATTATCTTCAAGTATCTTGAAGTATAGGTACAGGAAACGGTGACCGGTTTTCCATTTGAAGAGGCTGCTGAAAGACCAGAAAATTACCATTCGTGAGGACCTCGCGCGCCATGGTCTGGACGTGCTGCACGCTGCGAACTCGCGGTTCCACCTGCGGAATGTGTGGACAGAAGACGGGCAAATTGTGATTAACTCCGGTAACAGACGCTTCAGCGCCCAAACAATGGCTGAGCTAAACTCCTTTCAATAGCTTCGGGTCCTCCTTTCCCTTTCTCTGGAAAGCGTTCTTCATTGCAGTCTTCTATTTTCTCTCTCTCCCTCTCTCTCTCCTTCTCTTTCCCTCTCTCTCCCCCTCTCTCCCTCTCTCTCCCCCTCTCTCCCCCTCTCTCCCCCTCTCCCCCCTCTCTCCCTCTCTCTTCCCCTCTCTCCCTCTCTCTCCCTCCCTCTCACTCCCTTTCACTCGCTCTTACTTGAGCCCTTTCCTATACTGTACGCCTCTCATTAAGACGTCTCCTTCACCCTTCTGAGTCATAGGTAGTCGGCGACCGTTTTAGGAAATTGTCGTTGTACCCCTTTGCAAAGTTCTCTCCACCCTACAGTCATCGCTACCTGCATGTGTCCACCCCCTTCCCAGCCAGCCCCGGCCGTTGTAGACAGCACGACGTTTATTTATAGGAACTGTGTTTACGTATTTAAATGCAAAATCTCTCCTTTATCAACACTCCGAGATTTAGGAAATTGTAACAAATCATAAATTTTACGCACTCCTCATTAGCGAAACATGGCTCAAAAAAATCTTTAAATTCTCAAACCGTCAAACCCATATTTATGAACCGCTGCCAGGCAGCCTACTACTTGGGGACCTCTTGCTGCCCGGCTGGGGGGGGGGCTGCTAGCGATAACATGGCCGATGGTATTCAGAAATCACTTCCAGCTCTCCGCCAGAGTGGGGGCTTGTTGTGGTTGATGGAACGGATTAAGCATCCGTAGACTCGCACGCCAGATGAAGTAGCGTACCAACACAATAAATCTAAATGAAATTATGGTTCTTTGTACTTTGACCTGTATTTTATCATAAAAGTGAATATACAAACGTTGATGCGCGTTTTATGATATCGAATTAATTTGTGTACATTCCCAGTGAATTATGGCCTGAAAGCAATAACACTTTCACGATTGTATTTTGTATAATTGTTGGTATGAGAGATGCGTTTGGAGTTTATTTTCGTATTCCATGTGATTCCACCTGCATTTGAGAGTCGAGATGTGATTATGGTGGCATGTGTTTTTGGTTGCGGTATTTCTAGTGTTTTATTTTTTGCGTTTATTTCTTATTATATATCAACCGGTTTTTCTCCTTTGGAACTTCTTTTGGATTTCGATTAGTGTTCTGTTTCTTTTATATATATATATATATATATATATATATATATATATATATACATATATATATATATATATATATATATATATATATATATATATATATATATATATATATATATATATATATTGTGAGCTTCTGCCCTGTCCAACGTGGGCTGGCTGCTTGCCCGGCTGCCAGTGGTAGTGAGAACTCACCTGCATAGCCACTTATAGAATCTGGCAGAGGATTCGGGAGACATGCATGACTGGATTCTGGTTTTCTATCATTGAACGAGCTGATTATATAATAAATATTGCTTTAATTATACTAATACCCACCCAAGATAAACACTTATGCCCCATACATCATATCAGTACTAAATTACAATTGACGCCTACTGCGCTCTGACTATCTATTCCTCTCTCTCTTAACCGTCTTTCACTCCACCTTTTGATTTAAATGTTCGTGGGCGGTTGCCCCATTTGGCGATCTCACCCGAATGCTCCGTGCTCGGCGCTGGTAGGTGTTGATCTCCGGTGGCAGCGAGGCTCAGTCAGCTCCAGTCGACGCCGGGTCTCCCTCGCAACTCGCTGAAAAGGCGGCGTGGCGAGAGCGATGCCTCAGGGAAGGCGCCTTCCGTCTTCCGTTGCTTCGGGTGGTGCCCACACATGTGGGGCGGACACGCTTGCGTGCGTACACACGGTAACGTCCACGCTTGTACCAGTTCACGTTCGGCGGCTAACGCCTCAGCGCGAGACACTGATCGCGGCACTCGGCAGCCATACGGTGACGCGATACTCAAGAAGAGCCGAACCAGTTCCGATTCAGAAAGCAGAAGCTCGCTCACCGAAGAATTTTCAAATAAGAAGACTGTGGAAGCTCCCATCTCCCTATTTATGGCACGCGCCATTCCCTCTCCCGTCCCGATGATGCGGTGGCTCTCCGCCAATCACGCATCGGGTTGTGCGTCACGTGACTTGTCTCATCTTGGATCGGACCGTCAAGTAGCGCCATCTGTCTATTCTATTAACCGCCCTGTGACGTAGGCCTTCGCGCCCTTTCACAAGACGAGACGCGCCCTTCCCATGACGTCAGGGGTTTTTCCTTGGCGTGGGTTTGACAAGCCGTTGGGCATTTCCGTCCCTTTGTTCGACTTCCTGTGGCTGAAATGGATTATGGCCGAAATACCTCGTGGTAGTCTGTGCCGCTACAATACATATACCCCTTTACAACGACCCAGCAATATTTTGGAACATTATGATGGCAAAATCAGGGCCCTACCACCCCTCAGAGGCCTTCAGCGAAACGTACTCGCAAATTGAACCCCGAGAAATCCGTCGATATGGTTGCAAGAAAGCGCTGGAATTCAATATTTCAAGAACTCCCAAAATTTCCTTTCTGCATCCTGTTCTGACACATAACCTGCCACAGAGTTTTCAATTTCATTTTTAATTGTCTATTTATCACTATTCATTTCTTAATATAACTTAATATTTTAATTTTCTCTCATTTGCACCACTTCTAAATATTTATTAAATATATATTGCATTTAAATATATATTGCAACAAAACTATTCTTATAAGATTGCACTTTCGCCCCAACTAACAATTTATATTCAATACTTCTACAATTTTTCAAAATCATTACTGCTGTGTCATCACACATTATATTTAATATTTCTACTACCAAGAACTCTATTAGAAATAATTTCTGCATTACATTTACATAAAGTTTTATTCATTAATACTTGGACTTTTTTGGAATAGTTTTCGTTATTTTTTATTTTACACTATATTTCTTGTTATATGGAAGAGAATGGATTAATTTACAAAAATTACAGCTTTTAATTTAAACAGAATTGTTTATATTACAAAAGAACAGAAAAAGTTCATGATTTGTGCAGTTGTGTAAAACTGTAATTGGAAGCAAAATAAACAAAATTTAGTCCCGATTTTATAATAAAATATGAGACATTCAAAATAAACCAGCCTGCCTTGCTAATAACACTGCAAAAACGAGAAAATAAAAAATTGATTAATGTAATATCCATACTATATTTTAGTAATTTAACTTGTTTGAAGCTGCAGCATTAGAAAATACAAGTATCATCATATTCATATACATTCTTGAATGATTTCTGTAAAGCTGGAATTAGTCTATACCAAACTGTGAATAAAGCTCTAACATCAACTGCAGAACCCATTTATTAGTACATAAATTACTACGACAATGAGACTTACAGAATCTTTGTGAAGTAGCTCACTGCAAGTCAAGTTTAACGACGTAATTTATTCATAAAAACATGGTCATACATTCATTTGGCAACAACAGAGAATTTTCTACTTCAAATTCCCACAGAATGATTTAAAATTAATCTCACACCGTTTACGTAACAGTTGTCATGCAGAAGAGAAGATGTCTCCTACCTTAAGAGTCACTGTCAGTAATGATCAATGACAACCCAGAAAACTTCAGAAAGATCAGAAAGAAGACGCAGAATTGAAACGTTTGGAAATGGAAAATAGCTGGATGGAGACCAAGTTGGCAAGAAATAGCTCCCTGTTCTTCAGCAGT
Organism: Teleogryllus occipitalis; assembly: GCA_011170035.1. Taxonomy (NCBI): domain Eukaryota; kingdom Metazoa; phylum Arthropoda; class Insecta; order Orthoptera; family Gryllidae; genus Teleogryllus; species Teleogryllus occipitalis. The sequence continues at coordinate 47,031 of BLKR01001804.1, read as the reverse complement.
AAATCGTATTGGGCGCAGTGAGATTCGATTACTGAAGAGGAAGGTGTTGTTTAAACTAATACTGGAAAGTGAAGACGGCTCTGAGAAGAGGACTCAGATATTGTTACCAAAAATAAGGGTGCCGGAAATATTGAGGGAATTGCATGATGGAACTTCGGGAGGACATCGCGGTATAACGAAAACGCCAGAGAAAGTACACGAGCGATTTTACTGGATTAATTGCAAGCAAGATATAAAGACATGGTGCACAAATTGTCAAGTTTGTGTTATTAGTAATGGGCCACATAAAAGAGAAGAGAGAAGATGAGGCAATAAAACATTGGGAGTCCTTTCGAACGAATTGCCATTGACTTGGCTGGCCCATTTCCAATGTCAAATGATGGAAATAAATAAATACTCGTGGCCATGGATTATTTTAGCAAGTGGGTTGAAGCATATCCCTTACCTAACCAAGATGCCACTGCTATCTCCGAAGTACTGGTTAGGGAATGGGTGAGCCGATTTGGTGTGCCACTGGAATTATATTCAGATCAGAGACGGAACTTCGAATCTGCAGTGTTTCAAGGAGTGTGTGAACGTCTTGGAATAAGAAAAACAAGAACAACACCTCTACATCCGCAGTCAGACGGAATGGTGGAACGCATGAACAGAACAATGGGAAAATATTTAGCAAAAGTCGTGTCAGATCACCAACGCGACTGGCATCAATACATACATCTTTTTCTTCTAGCCTACCGCTCCTCTGTTCAAGACACAACTGGGCAAACACCCGTTAATATTCTCTTCGGCCGGGAACTACGTCTACCATGTTGTATTTGCAGGATCCAGGGGTAAATTGCTCACTCAATGTTCATAAGCAGTTTACTGGTACCATAACAAATACACTTGAAATAAACTTAAACAATAACAAAACAATTCGAATGACGGCGTTCTTGCCGTGCAATGTCTTTATCTCTGGCAGTGCTCGATAGCAAGCCGAGGCGGCTCGCAGGGTCAGGCGCCGGCGGTTATCACCGGCTGGGCGATAAGGTTCTACCACAAGGTAGCTGGCGGCGGCGGCAGCCCGAAGTCCACTCTTATCGCTCGTAGCTGATAACGCCACGGCTGTGGCGTTGTAGCGAGCGTCCGGCGGCGTTGTAGCTAGGTGCGCTGTTGATTTAGGGAACGAGAGCGCTCCGCTCCCGGCCTGTGGTTCTATACCTCACCGCCCCATGAAGGGGAAGGGGAGGGTCTGTGCCCCTCCACTAGCGGAGCGTAACCCCAACTCCTCATCTTATTGGGGGGATACCACACATGTGATCTACAGTTTCCTTGTAAAACTAATCAAGAAATAGCCCGCGAAGACTTTGTAAATGACCTAAGACAGAAAATGGACGTAATTCATAACGAGGTGTGTGAACGAATCCAAATCGCAAGTGACGGGATGAAAGACCGGTATGGCATCAAAGCTGAAGGAGAAGGTTATCAACCTGGAGATCATGTTTGGCTGTTTAATCCCCAATGACGCCGCGGTTTGTGTCCACAATTACGACAGTGGGGAGGACCGTACGAGGTAGTGAAGAGAATAAATGATGTCCACCGAATTAAAAAATTGCCGAATGGAAAACCACGAGTCGTCCATTCGAATCGGCTGGCCCCGTACGCAAGAAGCAATGAAAATGATAATGAAGAAAAGAGCGCACGAGTTTGTGATCTGGACATGCAAGAGTTCACATGTGACGAGTTTATGTCCCATTATGGTGAAAAGCATAAAGCACGTTATCGTGTAACAATGGAAGTGTAACAGTTTCTGTTTGCGGTACCGCAAGAATATGCATTCGCGCATTGTGTCGCCCAGGATTTAGATATTCCCACAGGTGTTGCTGCTATATTCAAGAGAAAATACGGAAGAATAGAAGAATTAGAAAACCAGCAACCAGCTATTGGGAAGGTGCTGTAACTGCACGATGTGATCCATATGTTTATTACTTTGTCACAAAAAGTAAGTCATATAATAAGGCCACCTATAAAAGCCTTTGGAATCTCTGATTGAATTACGCCAACAAGTACTGCAAGACAACGTCCAGAAGATTGCCATGTCCAAACTGGGATGTGGTTTTGGTGGACTGAACTGGAGAATAGTAAGGAGCATGTTGGAAGTATTATTCCGGTACAATGGGGTTAGCATTTTAGTGTGCAGTTACCACCATGGAATTTCGTTATATCCAAAGAAGAAAATGTTAACTTCCAACAGCAATAGGGGCTCCAGCTGCAAATATCTCGACGATTTCACTCAATCTATGGAGGGAGTAGTGTAACGAATATTTCATCTGCCGGCGCCACCACAAACTACATGGTATGTACGGATTGCGACATCAGCAGGTGGCCCTCGAACTAGATGGCCCCGGAGTGTTCGCAATGTTTATCGCAAGTTCAAGTAAATTCTAGACGGCGCCCGAAGAATATAAATACGCGGCGGCCGGCGACCGTGAGTCAGTCTGAAGTCTGAAGTGGAAGCTGAGCCGTGAAGTGTGTGCATCGCGGTGAATAGCAGTATTTATTTTTATTTATTTTACGACTAAAAACAGTTAAACTGTGTATGACGTGCTATGGGGAGAAGTGAACTCTGTGCATATTTTAAAAACTCTGTGATCCTTACACTAAGTCATATACTACTTGAATTTTGAATTAGTTAAAAAAATAAATAAAAAATTAAAAACGGTTCTCATGTCATAAAATCTTTTTTGAAGGATCAATAAGCCATGAATTCTGGGCAATTATCCATGATGTCCTTCGTCAAGGAATTTTTCCACGACAACAAATTCTTCCACGAAATTCGTGCCACGACAACAGTGAAACGATAATTTGAATACCTATATTTTCCACTGAACTCTAGAAAACGTGCACAGATAATGATGTCACATTTATGCCCACAAGCAAAACAAGGGACCATTTGCTCTATGGATCACGGAAACAACGAGAAACCTGTTCGAGATGGGGGTCACTGATCCAGAAGAGGCGATACAATACTTGTTACATATTGTTTAGAATTATACAGCTCAAATGGTAAATAATATATTAAATATCACAGTTACTTTCCCTGTGATGGTCAGTATAGTCGCTAATTGTATAGAAACAGTTATGCAGCAGAAACGATTTCACTTTGGATTTAACATTTTCAATCGAATTTAAATGTTCTATCGAAGTTTAATGTCAACTGGCAATGTGTTGTACAATAATGCACATGTATTGTATGTGCATTTTTTGTAATGAGATGTTGATACTCTCACCTGATTAATATGATTTCTACGTCGAGTATTATAATAAAAGACATCGGTTTTCTGAAAATATATTCCCGCCCTTAAGGAAGTCACTTTCGACAAAAGACACTGATTCGTAAATCAACAGACAAGGTAATGGTAAAATTCCTAGATTAATGAAGAGAGGCTTACAAAATTCACGTGGGTGGGATTTCGTTATTATTTGTACAATTTGTTTTGTAATCTAAAAGTCTGGGAGCTATAAGATGTATTTCATCAGAATATTATGCCATATCTCAGGCGGGAATGAACATTCGCGAAATTTACATAACGAGCTGACATGAAGGCTGACTGAATTTGCTAGAATTCTGAACGCGTAGCATAATAACCTCTATTTTGTGTTGAATTCATTTAAATGGACGTTCCATTTAAGGTTTCACTGAATTGAGAGACCTAAATATTTTGTTGCCTTAACATTAGTCAATGGCACACCGTTCTTTTTCAATGGAGCAGAGAATTGTTAACTTGAAATGGAAATCTGAATTAAAACCGTTTTCTTTTCATTTACTATTAATTATTCCGGAACCAATTTGTAAATCCGATATTGTACTATTTACGGTTTCTTAATTGCAAAGGATGTTTGTATCATCCGCAAAGAGAACTGTTCCTCCGTTTCGAATCGTCGAGGGCATATCGTTTGCGTAAAGAAGGAACAGAATAGGGCCTAAAATTGATCCTTGAGGAACTCCACGTGCAATGGGCAAAGAGTCGGAAAGGTGCATACATAATGTTCCATCATTCCAGTACGGTATTTCCACTTTCTGAGATCGTTGTTTAAGGTACGAACATAACCAAAATAGAGCAATACCACGGATTCCATATGAAGGTAATTTTGAAAGTAAAATGTCATGATCAATGACGGCAAAAGGTTTTGAGAGATCTAATGTAACCGCTTGTCGCCGGTCACATTTATAACCAACGGAAAATGGAAGCAATAGTACCTGACATTAGGCCCCACACGTAGTTTCTACAGTGGCGAAGAGATGGCGTAAGTCAGAGAAGGATTTCTGAACGCACTCAGACCGTAGCCAATCAGGAATTTTTCGTGGAAATACGGACGTGGCGTGAACTTGCGTCAAAAGAGCTCGCTCTCTTTCTGGTTCGAGACGTCAAGGAGAACGGTTACCTACGAGTACGCCACATAGCCGACGAGGGACACGCGAAGATTGCGGAACACAAAAGCTTTAATAAAAGGTAATTGACTGAGCACTTTTCATGGATTTACGTACTGTGAATATCGTGAGATTACATGGAATTAGTAAATGAATATTAAACAAGAATGCAATGAATGAAAGAACGACGGCGGTAATAGATCGAAATGAATCTGTAAAACCACGTTGCTGCATTCTTGTTGCTAGAAAAGAGGACTATTGTAACATAGGACATGTTTCTTCTTTGTTACAGCATTCATATTTTTCATATCTTTCATATTTTTCATATATTTCATACTTTATATATATTCTTTATTCTTATTTTTGGGAATTTCACTTTGGAAATCCTATGATGGAATTTTGACAGTTATGAGAAAGACGGATTATCCAACAACTAGTTTGACTTTTGCCATTACGAAGTCATAACTTGGAGTTTTGGACTCGCATTCTGATGCGACCATCGCCTCTGCGAAAGCTGTGGTGAATTTTCGCCGAACGACTGGGAGACGGTGTTCGGAATACTTCAGTTTCGGTGCGACAGGCAACGCAGGGACCTTGCAGAAGAACGACGACCTTGAGGCGCGAGGATCGCGCGACGGGCCAACTACACAGCGCGGGACCAACTTGAGGAATTCGCCGGTTGTGAGTCACAGAAAGAACACTCATTAGATTTCAGTCTGAAAAAAACTTGTGAGATAGGATTATCATTATACTAGCCAAAACGTTGTAATGTGAGCTTCCCTCAAAAACAGACGTTGATCGGGCAAGTTTCTTAAAACATTGGTCTTGCTAGCCAGTGGTTTTATTTCTTTTCGACAGTCGTAACAAGAATCAGATTAAAGTAATTCTTTATGTTTATGATAGAAGTTGTTTTGTACAGAATTATTTATTTAGAGTCATATTTTAATGATTCAAATCATTTAAGAGACGTTATGAAACAAAATTTTGTGTTGAAAGGCTATGTAGAAGCCGAAGGTCAAATGTGACTATTGAGTGTAACGTAATTAGTGATTTAAAAGGTAGTAGTGAATTTCGAGTATTGTGTGTATGAATTTTTCTTTTACAGGATGAATATTTGTACTATGATTTGTGTGTCTCATGTGTGATATTCTTTGTGAAGTGTAAATATGTATCCATTGCTTGTTTTCTTGTAAACAGGGATCTGAGTTAATATTACTTTAGTGAAAAACTGCAGTTTAGGTAGGGAATTAGCTACCATGATTTTACGAAAAATGAGAACATAGGAGGATCTGTGAATTTCATTTGTACAGTGATTTTCATTCAATAGAATCTATGTTATTTGTCATTTAAAACTGAAAAATTGTGTTGGTTTGTTAATTGATCAGTAGTTTAACAAAGACGAACCCACTACCAATAGGGAAGTTTATCCGTAAATTGAGATATTCCCAGGGATGCGTGACGGTGTAATCACACGTCGCGAAGTAGGCAAATGACAGATCTACTTTTGTAATCGGTGAGAAGAGGAGGTACGGTTACACTAAAAATAATTCAGTAGGTTCTTAGTTTAAATTCAATGATGAGGCGACACCTTTAAGAAAAGAAAGTATGGCTGTTTGCAGTACATATACAGTACATTGGTTGTGCTGAGCGACGTGAACTGTAGTCAGTGCATCGATCTGTGGTCAGTGCAGAGAGCTGTGATCAATGCAGTGGACTGTGGTGTGTGCATCGAACAGTGGTCAGTGCTTTGGGCAGTGCAAAAGAAGTGAACAGTGAAAATAAATAAGAGAATTGCAATTTAAATAATCGAGAGAAGTGTAGTGTGAATTAATAATAATGAGAATATCTTATAAAGAATAATCAAGTGAAGGCAGTCTATACATAAATCGTTTTCAGTGATCGTGTTAAGAAACAAAATAAACGTTTTTGTTAAAATAATATCTGTGTTTTAATTCACCACGTCGATTCGTAACAATATAATTTAGTGTTCCAGATACACACAGAAGATAATAAAATATTGAGATTATAAGAACTTGGATGCAAATTCCTTCGTTTCTGATGGATTTTCGATCCCTTATAATCTTGTACTAAACGAAATCTCGCTCAATGACAAAGTAGCACCGGTAGCGGTAGCTCAGTGCATCAACTGATGTCACTGCAGCGCCTCTAACCGGGAGGTCCTAGGTCCTAGGTTCGAGTCCTGACGGCGGCAGGATTTTCGACACTAGCTTTTCAGCTAGGTCGAATTCAGCTGCTGTCTGGAGGAGAATTCTAGCGGCCGGCTGCTCTGATCGGTAGTTTTCCGTGGTTTCTCCGATCAACACCAGGCGAATGCCGGAGCAGTACCCTAACAAACGGGCCACGGACCGCGCGTGATCTGTCCTTCCTCTTCCTTGTCCTATCCTCTCCCCTTACACACACACTTACACTAATATGCACTACACTACCACATATTCCGGGAGACCGGTCGGGAGCTTTGAGCTTGTCCCGACTGGGGCGGTGCCCCGCTGGTGGGAGAGTCCTGGTTAGGGGGAAACCCCACTAGCCGACGGTAGGTCGGCGCCGGATCTCGCCATCCAGCGGGAGAAGATCACCGCCATCTCCCGAGAAAAAAACATGCACTACACTAACGGGACTAATGACCGAAGTAGTTGACGCGCCCGGAAACACGAAAAAATCAATCAATCAAACAAAGTAGCAGTATTTATGGAAATGTTTTATGAACTTGTATATTGACATATACCACAAAAGACGTCACGTGTGACACGTCCCACAGCTCCGTGGATATCCGGTGAAATTCGCCAATGTATGCATGACAGGGACACTGCATATAAAGTTTTTCGGAAAACAAGGAACAATAACGTTCATGTTACGTATAAAAAACTTAGAAATCGTGTCACCCAAATGTTGAGAAATGCCGAGATTAAATATTATCACTCTATTTTTCAAAAAAAACTGTGATTCTAAATTGCTTTGGAATAATTTGCGTACTACAGGTGTTGGAAATATTCGAAATTCAACCGAAATAAATGTGTCACTGGATTCGCTAAATCATGCTTTTGTTACACTTGTGCAGACAATTAATCCATTTCTAAAATCTCAAACGTTATTCATGCAACGAAGCGCCAAGATTGGTATTAAGGACACTTTCTGTTTTGCGTCAGTAACACCCACAAACATCACTAAAATCAAACGCATCTGGCTCCGACGGAATAAATGCAAAGTTGCTGAAGCTCGAAGCTGAAGTAGCACTCCCTTCAATAGTGAACATAATTAATTTCTCGCTAATGAGCAGCGAATTTCCCTCGACGTGGAAGACAGCACTTGTCCATCCTCTTCCTAAAATATGTATTTTGTGTATACTGAAATAGTTTACTTGGATTGGGTCTTGGCTTTAAGCCGCTATCCTGATTGAGGTTTACCTACCCATGTAAACCTCAATCGCTTAAGGCGCTTGTCGTCTCTTGTCGTCCCTTGCTTGCAGTCTTACGAATAAATGTAGTATAAATCGTTGGCTTACGGGTGAGAGATGTTGGATCGGGTTTTCAAGTTTTGGGAATATTCGAAACGGTAAACATTTCCCATATTTTTAAAATTTTTTAATTTCCTAGTTAGTGGAATACACGTATTTTAACTATAAACATTTTCTAAAAATGAATTATAATATCCACGTTTTTAATTTTTTACTTTATTTAATAAACAAATAGTTTCACAATACATTGTTATATTATTATTGTTATAATAATTATTGTTATGATAATTATTGTTATTATTATTATTATTATTATTATTATTATTATTATTATTATTATTATTATTATTATTATTATTATTATGAAATACACGTAAAATTATTTACCATGATCTTTCAGTTTTCAGTTTCTCTCAGGGCTTGAACTCTTGACTTGATGTACTTTCGCTTGTATGCTGACGATAATCTCTTTCTTTCTAGTTTTTCTAGGGGTGATTCAGAAATACGTACGCAATTTTAGCTTTTTCAAAACCTCTTTGAAACAATTAGTAGTATTTATTAACATTTCATTGATTTAATTTTTTTCTTTTTTCCTTCTTTTCTTTTCCCGATTCTCTTCTATTCCTAACTTGCTGAGTCACAGAAAGATAATTTCTCAAACTTCGAAAAAAAATCTTCTAGTACGGAACTTAATATGTGATTAATTTTTTAATACCTCCCTAACTTGAAATTAAGAAATTTAATCACACAAATGCTGTGTGAACATGCCTTTTCTATCAAAATCTTCCTCCCTCGCTTCTATGTGAGAAAACCTTCATCCGTACGTATTTTTCATTTTTCATGCGTACGTATTTTTCATTGTTGGCTTCCTTTTATTATACACTATTGTAATAAAAATATTATGGTATTGTGTATTTGTAAAAGTTAGATATGACTATTGTTCCTGGCTATCGAAATAAACGCCGGTAAGCACCACAATCGCTTCGTTTGAACTGGTAGGGTTTGGATTATGTTAGCATTATTTATAATTCTTTACATGAAAGAAAAATTGAAAGAAAAGTACCATAAATTTGTACAAAGCTTTTAACTTTAATTTCATATTACTGCCCACTGCCTTAGGAAACAATGCAGCGATGGAAATTTGAGAAGTTCACTGTTACACGGCGACAAGTTAAGATAATGAAATGTCTTGAATTCTTCTTTTTGTTAAAGATTGAAATGGAATCAATGCGAGGTTGTTCATTCGAATCTTAAAAAGAAAGATTACATTTTATTTCATTAATAATTAAATCTATTTTAAATTGCGTCCTTTAATTGAATTAATGTGAAAACGAATAGATGATTTCACTTTGCATAATAAGATTTGGAAATTAATTCGTAATTCGTGGAGAAACCGAATAGTTTTGATGAATATACCAATATAATTATTATATTTTTCTATCTATTTTCATTTTCTTGCTAGCAGTATCAAGAATGTTAATTTGCAAAATATGTATTCTATACGAACTAGCAGTTATTTTTGCTTGTTGCAACACATTGTTGTAACGCCGCACTCATAACAGAAGGCGATAATGAAGGCCGCGCTTCGTCCGCGTTAATATGAACTAATAATTTTATTTACGGCTAAATTACGACGCATTGCGCATCGTTGGTACATTTAGATAGAATTGGAATTCATTAAATTCAATGGAAGAAAGCTGTTTTCGTTTAAATAATTGAATTTAAAAAAATATATGTATTTTTCAAATGATATTTGAATTTTTCGTTAGTTTAAAAATGTTTCAAATTGCTGTTGAAGTAATAGACATAATTCGTCATATTATTATATTACATAACCAATAACAATATCGCGAGAAAATACGTACTGTTGTAACACCACTAGTTCTTGAAAGTACTGACGCAGTTTCCTCAGTTGTTTTTGATGGACATTCACAATATCTCTGATACCTCTTTCTCTCAGAGGCCGAGGTTGGTGGAATCTCTCAACTGCGCTTTTAGGATGGTTACATGTAAATCTGATACAGTGTACTCTACAGTTCATATTGAATGCATTCAGTTCAGTGTGTGTCCGCTTGACGATACAAAAACTGTAGGTGAGCACTAGAATTACACAGCTTTAATTTTCCTGAAGGCACTGAGTTTAGTTTATTAAGTATTAAACTCCTGGATAACATTAGATTTAGTATTTTTTTGTCCATATTAGATCTTTGTAAGTATGGAAGACATTTGTAATACTCTAATTACTAGAGACATGGAAGTGCTGAATATTGAACACAATGATATCATTCTTCGTGTAAAGATGTGCAATATAGAGCAGAGGTTTTTTACTGCGCGTCGCGGCTCCATGGGGCGTCGCGGAAATACGGTAGGGGCGACGCGGTGATATATTAAAAATGATCTTTAGATTTGATCACTTTAATCGCTATGTCATTTATGTTTTGTACTATCATATCATGTGATATTTGTAATGTATATGGTTTATTTTATGAATTAATTGTGAATTAATAGAACCTGGCAAGTCCTTTACCAATAGTCTATTATTTCACTTACTCATTTGTGTTGAATATTTAGTGGACCTACATTAAATCTTATAATTGGAATTTAATGTTACCAGGGAAGCCGGGTGAAGGTTCCTTTAGTAAAGGAACCGTGGACGAAAAAAGGTTGAAAATCACTGATATAGAGAAAGAATATTCCCAATATAGAAGGGGCCAAATTTTAAAAAAGTCAGTGCAATTTGTACGTTGAAAACAAACATAACGCAGATTTTCCGAAAGTCTGTCAAACTTTAAAATATTTTATACTTTTACAATGAAGCAAATGGTATAATTTCAAATCCTCGATTGAACATTCCTCGAATCTCACAGTTGAAATGGATTGAAAACTGTACAGCTTCTTGTAACTCATCGTGTTTTTATGGAACCAAATTCAGGAGACAATATACGGGAATTCACGGTGTTTTCGCTTTAAACTTATCCGTAAATTCGTAATCTTTAAGAGCTATTTAATATGAATTCAATTCATTGTGTGTGTCCTTTACTAAAAGTTCGTTCTCTGTTCACCTCATCCAGGACGTAGAAAAAGGATTTGAAAGGCCGCTTGATGTTGAATTAAAGTCTTGAAGTTTGTGGAGACCATTCCAATCATTTCATTCGACTTTGTAATTGAAGCCACTGCATTATGTAAGCAGCTGCTCCTCTCCTGTGGGCCACTCGACAAGTCTGGTCACATTTACGGCAGTGTTCAATAACAGCTGCGATCCCCTGGCAGGGATCAAGGCGGAAGGAAAGGTCTGCCGCCATGGTGGGAAGGGCGATTAAGGCGGGAAAGAGGCGCAAAACACACAAAGGAGAGCAGAAAACAGGAACCACTCGCGTTGGGCGACTGCGAGATGTGTCTCAGCTCTCTAAAGCTAGCAGCGCCCAAAAACCAACCTCAATAAAACTATATCCAAAATGTTACGCTAATTTGAGGCCTATTAAATGCTATATTCCTGAATTTTAGGCTCTTTTGGATTTCTCGAATTCGTGGGCGCCGCTTGCTTTAGACTAAAGCTAGCAACGCCCAATCAGAAAATTCACATCGAATTCAAAAAATATGAAACCACACCCGAAATTTAAGGCTAATTTAAGGCTCTGGGAAGAAAATTATTTCCGCATTCATATTCCAAAAATCAGGGCTGTACAAAGGGAAACAATTAACACTGGTTCTTAGGGCGAATAAACACCAAAATAAAAAATCTTAGAAAAAATCTATTTATTTATTTATTTAGTCAAAAGCAGTCAAAACCTGTATGTGACGTATGAGGGAGAAAATCATGTACGCACGCTTTCTTGAGTTTCAGAATCCCTTCCCAACAATTTAACTATTAATAGTTGAAAGATGAAAAATAATAGTAAATAATAATAATAAATTTAAAAAAGCGAGAGATTAACATTTAAAAAACTAGATATTTTCGTTGCCGAATTATAAAAAACTTATTTTTAACGGTAAAGGAACGAATAGATTTGATTTCTGTTTTGTTAACAAAATAGAAACTCACCCTAAGCTCTACTACCACTACAAGCAAATAGAAAGTTCAACAAAACTTGCGCATAGAGAAGCTATATTTACGTCCAGAAGCCATTCAAGGGGCCATCTCAGCATTTGCTCAATGGATCAGGGAAACTGGACAAAACCCCGAGCGAGATGGGGGTCATTGACCCGGAAGCTGAAGTACATTGCTTGTTACAGGCATATTGAGTCTTTTTTTTTAATTATACAATGCAAATGTAAACTAATTCATTATTCTATATCTTGGTTTTCTTAAAGAAAACATTATTTTTCTTTTTGACAATCAGTATAGTCTCTAACTGTATAGAAACAGTTTTGCAGCAGAAAAAATTTTACTTTTAACTTAAATTTGTGTACCAATTTTAATTGTTTAATTTCATCTGGCGATGCGTTGTAAAGTAACGTACATATATTGTATGTGGATTTCTTGTAGTGAGCTGTTGATACTGACACTTGATGAACATGATTTCTACGTCGAGTGTTGTAACTATAAATACCAGTATTACATGAAAATAAGTTCCCACCGTTATGTAAGTCAGTTTTGACAAATACTACAGACTTATAAATAAATAGGCAAGGCAATGGTAAGATTCCAAGCTCAATGAAAAGAGGCTCGCACGGATCACGTGGATGGGATTTTTTCATTATTCGGATAATTTTCTTTTGCAATCTAAATGTCTGGGCACTAAAGGATGAGCTTCCCCAGAATATTATGCCATATCTCAGGCGGGAATGTACATTTGCAAAATACACGCAACGAGCTGCATGAAGGCTGACAGAATTAGAAAGAATTCTGAATGCATAACATAATGAGCTTAATTTAGTGTTTAATTCTGTTATATGTACATTCCATTTGAGGTTTGATTGAATTGAGAGACCTAGAAATGTTGTTACCTTAACATCAGCTAATTGCATATTGTTCATTTTCAATGGAGCATACGATTGCCGATTTGAAACGCAAAATTGCATTGAGACAGTTTTTCCTTCGTTAACTATTAATTTGTTATTACAAAACCAATTTGAAACTTCTGAAATTGTACTATTTATTGTTTCTTTTTTGCAAAGAACATTCGTGTCATCAGCAAACAGAACTGTTCTTCCATTTTTAATAGATGAGGGCATATCGTTTACGTACAACAGAAAGAGGATAGGACCTAAGATCGAACCTTGTGGGACCCCATGTTCAATTGGCAAAGAATTGGAGAGATAAGTAAATAATGTCCTTTCGTGCCAGTACGGTATTTCTACTCTTTGAGATCGATTTTTAAGGTACGAGGGTATCCAATCTAGGGCAATACCACGAATTCCATGAGAAGGTGATTTTGAGAGCTAGATGTTATGGTTAATAACGTCAAAAGCTTTCGAAAGATCTAAAAATATCCCAATGGGTTCTTCATTTTGGTCTATTGTTGAAGCAACATCTTTAAGGAAAGAAAAAATGGCAGTTTCCGTAGATTTTGATTTCCTGAAACCGTGTTGTGAGTCTGAAAACGCTTCGTTTTTCCTGAGAAATATTTCCATTCGCGTATAGGAAAATCCTCTGTAATATTTTTGAGAAAACTGACAAAAGAGAAATTGGCTGGTTATTTTGAATTTTATTTTTGTTCCCTTTTTAAAAAGTGACTTAATTTTTGCGGTTTTGAAAATATCTGGAAATATTCCTGTGCACAAGGAAGCATTGAAAATGTGAGTTAATGGGTGTATAATGACAGGTGCACACGTTTTTAATAAACAATAACAAACATATGATGTTGAAATTTGTGGTTTTAGTCCCTTCGTGAGATCTACCGCAATTCTAGAAAAGTGTTGGTTGAAGATATTAGCAACTTTTTCTGGATTACTTGTTTCTCCTTCATTATCCTTTAAAACAACATCCTGTACCAAATGTCGTAATGACGTGGTCGTATTTTTTACGATGTTCCACATTGCTTTATTTTGGTTTCTAGCGTTCAAACTATCCTCATTATTTTTCATTATTTTCCTTAAAATTCTTTTATATTCTCGGAAGTAGACGGAGAAACCGGGTGATACGTTATGACGTTGAGAAATAAAGTAGAGCGTACGTTTATTTTTACACGATGTTCTAATTCTTTGTGTGATTCTAGTATTACTTTTTTCGTGAAATGTTTAATTTTTTTTTAATAGGAAAGCCGAAACCCCACCCAAACTTTAAGGCTAATTTGAGGCTCTAGAAAACAAATTATTACCCTCATTGATATTCCAAAATTCGGGCCTGTACAAAGAGAAACAATTAACATTGATTCATGTGGGCGAATAAACACTACAAGCAGGAAACCTTTGAGAAAATTTGAAACCGCAGCCAAAGTTTAAAGCTAATTTGAGTTTGTAGGAAAAAAATATTCCGTTTTATTAGTAATTTAGTAGTTATATTAATTTGAAATTAAGCAATTGTTAGACGGATTCTAGCACTTCAATATTCTGTTTCAGATTTTTTCCGGTTATCAGGTTTCAGATTTTTTCTAAGATTTTTGATTTTGGTGTATATTCACCCAAGAACCACTGCTAATTGTTTTCTTTTTGTATAGTCTGATTTAGAATACGAAGGCCGAAGTAATTTTTTCCTAGAGCTTCAAATTAGCTTTAAATTTTGGGTGAGGTTGCAGATTTTAAAATTTTGTTTATTCGCCTGTAAGAATCAATATTGATTGCTTGTACAGGCCCCTCATTTTTGGAATAAGAATGCCAGGAATAATTTTTTGTTCCTAGAGCCTCAAATTAATTTATATTTGGGTAGGATTTCAAATTTTCTGATGTTTTTCGGTTTTGGCATATTTGCCCTCTAAAACCAATGCTAATTGTTTCTCTTGTACAGCCCGATGTTTGGAATATGAAGACCGAAGCAATTATGTAACAGCAAATGCGTATGTTAGAATCAATGCTTCTGAATACAAAAGTATACATCGGAATAAAATTCGATCCATTGTTTAATAATTGATTGAAATCAGTATTTAAAATTCCATTTTTAGAAGAATAATAATAAATAATAATAATAATAATAATAATAATAATAATCTTTCTTAATAATCTCTTTACCTTTCAGCACCAAACCCCTCAACAACCTGACTCACTACGACCAACTGTCGAGGAAATTAAAACTGGCAATTAGATCTCTCAAGAACAACAAAGCACCTGGTGAAGACTCGTTAATCTCAGAACTATTGCAAACATGCAAGCAACCACTTAAATAAATTAAATGAAATTATTAGAGACTAATAATGTTATGTGTCCCAATATAAATTCGACTCAGTGCATTGTTTATGCCATTGCACCCAGGGGTCTCTTGCAGCACAATTATATAGCATTAGTTTAATCATATACAAAGATGCGGTGTTTAAAACTGTTGGTGCTGGTCAATTGAAATGTTCGACGACCCCAAGCATGACATCATCTGCTCACCGCTTCTCTCGTGGGTGGTCGGTGCGTGCTTGCAGGAGCTTCCTCAGCTCGTTGATCATTCTTCAGTTTACTCCATGGCGCAGCTGGCACGTGCGTGCGCGAGCGCTGCGTACCTACACGGGGTTCATCTCCTCTCCACCAGTGCTAGCCATCAGCTATACAGACCAAATTGACGCTAGCGCCCCTCTGTGTCGTCAAAGGACATCACTTCATATTCATTCAAAATCTCGCAAGAACGAACACTTCTCTCCCGGCGACCCGAGCGGAAGCCAGACGTTTACTATGGGGTGCAAGACCTAATTTGCCTTCTGCAACCTGTTGGAAGACGCTGCTCTTCAACACTTCATTTGGGATCAGAACTCTGGCGCCACCCCTGCCATACAGCCTCTTGCTGTTGCCCAACATTTAATCTGGGGGTCGCAACTCTGGCGACACCCCCGCCATACAGCCATTCATTGCTGCTATACGTAAATGGTTCATCCAACGCACTTCGTCCGTCATTCACCGCTGCAAGGAAGGTCATCGATCATCAGAGCTCCAACGGATAAGTGACCGGTCTTTTATTTTAAATTTATTTCTGATGCTTCGGAATTATTTCTGCCCTAAGTGCACTTCATTTTTCAATTCAATAACTGGAAGGAGCTGAACATTAAGTTTTCATGCAATGATTTTTTATCATACTAATTTTTATGTAGAATTGTTCATTGCTTGTTGCGTCTTATTTTTAGTGAATAAATAATTTTTTTCTTTTTTCGATTAAAGGAATGTGCCACATCATTTTCCGTCCAAATATACACTACCATACAGCTCAATTAGTTTCCCGTGTTATGTGTATCAGTCACATTCTGTCTGCTGGTCCCCCAAATATCAAGCTATCAGGATATCCTCCACATTTTTTTTATCACGTATAATTTTTTTAGCTCCCCTGTGACCTTATTTTTTCACCCCGTCAATTCATTGCAGACGATACACGTAGCATATGGACTACGGAAAAATTTATCTGAAACTGGACGTCAGCAGTAGCCCACTCACTCCATAAAAAAGGTGATAACTACTGTAAACTACAGAGGCATCCCAGTTACATACAAAATCTTTTCCAGTTACAGCCTTTACCAGTTACATACAAAATCTTTTCAAAGGAAATTCTGGTGAGAACAGAAAAACAACTTGTCCCGCAAGTAGGATATCAATATTGTTTCCGGAAAAGTAGATCCTGCACAGAACATATATTTAACTTAAAAGCAATAATGTCCTATTTAAGGAGGACGGCTAATGATTATGTAATTGTTTTAATTGAATTCAAGATTTTATAGACTGAATTGACAGGGAAATCTTATTTAATACTCTTAATAAATATGGATTAAACAACAAACTAAAATAACTAGAACAAAAATAAAAAACTTCATTAGGTAAATGTTAACAAATACTTATTTCAAAGTGTAATTTAGAGGTGAACTATCTAAAAGTTTTGAGATTAAAACAGGAGTTCGCCAATGGGATGGTTTTTCTCCACTGTTCTTCAACTGTCTTGGAAAAACGTTATAAGTGAATGGAGGAAGACACAGCAAGAACATCATATCAATGACAGAATGCGACTCAGCTATAAAAGGCACAACCTAACAGTGGACTGCCTGGCGTTCGCAGATGAATTAGCAGTATAGTCAGAATTGGTAGATACAACTATTCAGCAAGTTGAATTTTTGAGTGAACATGCCATGACATTCGGCCAACAAATTTAGCCATTAAGGCTAAATGTACCGAAAAATACTTATAGGAAAAATCAACAGATCGCATCACTATCACAGGGAATTTACTAGACCGATAACGTCTGAAGAAATGGTCCGATTTTCGATCTGTAGACGGCATTGGACTCCTTTTTGAAATAGAATTTACGCTACGAAGCCGTTTTTTCAAAAAAGATTTCCAAAATTTTTTAAAAACTTTTCTCATAGTTTCGGGAAGAAATTAAAAATGTGGACTTATAGCGCGATGACGACGTGCTTCCTGAATCCAACGCCGTATCAATATTGCAAATCGGATGAATAGGAGCGGCGTACAGTGAAATTTGAAAAACACCTTCCCTCCCCCCTTCACAGCTCCACATCGTTGCGTCACCCCACCCTTGTGAGCCCTCCCTCCACGCAGCCGAACGGCCAAACCCGGCGGTCTGCGGCGCGAAAAGAGGCCGAACTTTTAGGCAAGCAAGCCTGGCAGTCGGTTTATGCTTTCGTCCCTTTCAATCTCAAAATATTTTTCTCTACATATCAAACTAGGGATGCTGTAACACAACCAAACGGTCTCGTATCATCTGTAATCGCCTTATTTTGCAGGTATATATCTCGATCACATATTTCCGTCTTCCTTCGAATACCATCAAAAAATTATTTGAGGCATAACTCAAAATATCGTTTCCGATTTGGAAACATTTCAAAAAGAAAATTGAAATAATTGTGTAGATATCACCAATATCCCATGGCCTAACATCTTATTTTACATACATTTTACTTCTAAGATCTTCCGTTATTATTCCACTACCAGAAAGAATGAGCCGAGATTAAGCACGAGCTCATTTATCCTGCGACTCGATTTTTGATCTCAAAACGGCGTTTGTCCCCTTGATAGATTTCACCTGATGTATCTGTTTTCCCAAAAAAATCGCCGAAGCTAATTTTAAAACTGTTTTCGTATTTTCGGACAAATTTGAAAAAGTGGTAAAATTGCACGCAGGTGAGATGTCTCCAGAATCCACCTCATATCATACACTGAAATAGGATAAATATAATTCTATAGACAAATGAAGAAAACAGAAAATCTTCAGTAATATCAAAACACTTCTTTAGCGGCACTGCCCGACGATCTCATGACTAGAGTCCGGATTCTAATGTAATTGTATATGTTTCTATGTACTGTTCTGATTGATTGATTTTTTCGTGTTTCCGGGCGCGTCAACTACTGTGGTCATTAGTCCCGTTAGTGTAGTGCATGTTTTTTCTCGGGAGATGGCGGTGATCTTCCCCCACTGGATGGCGAGATCCGGCGCCGACCTACCGTCGGCTAGTGGGGTTTCCCCCTAACTAAGACTCTCCCACCGGCGGGGCACCGCCCCAGCCGGGACAAGCTCTAAGCCCCCGACCGGTCTCCCGGAATATGTGGTAGTGTAGTGCATGTTAGTGTAAGTGTGTGTGCAAGGGGAAAGGATAGGACAAGGAATAGGAAGGGCAGATCGCGCGCGGTCCGTGGCCCGTTTGGTAAGGGGTACTGCTCCGGCATTCGCCTGGTGTTGATCGGAGAAACCACGGAAAACTACCGATGAGAGCAGCCGGCCGCACAGTGGGTCAGAATCTTAAAAACGTGGCCAAAAAGGGAAAAAAAGAAGTTTTTAAATGGGTATTTTTGACTATCAGGTTGGCTACAGTAATGTTGGGACTATTGAATGCCGGGTGTTCGGATGATCAGCTATTCGTTTTGGCCGTTATATTTCAGGTCGAACGTGGCAGTTCTTTGTTAGCGGTGCGTGCTGCAGGTCAGGCTGTAAAACAGGCTTGACGTTGAAGTTAAATATTTTTGTTCAGCACAAGTGAAGTGAATATTGTTAATATGGAAGGTGTTGCAGGAGGTATGTACTATTTAAAAAGCATATGCATCGTTATTAAATCATTAATTTAACATGTTTTTTTTAATTAACAAAATATCGGAAAATGCATGAATATTTTGTAAAATGTGCTTATAAAACCATGGATAAGTTACGAATTCCACGACATTCCGCTTTCTTTCAAATTCTGTCCGCAAGAAGCAATATTTTTCTTTGTAAATTGACTTTCAAATCCAGCTACTAGTAACAACTCCGGCTTCGAGCCACGTTTTAACAGTAGCCGCATAATTTTGTTATTAAGACATCTTGATAAATAACAATAAAATGAATTTATTTTGAACTACATTTAAAAATGTTTAATTATAATCGATGCGTAGAAGCATTGTAAAGAATCTAATACGTAGAAAAGGACGGAAAGATCACTTTCTCTGTCACAGTGGGATGAATAACTTAGAAAAGGACAGAGGTAGACGCACCGCGACTGGTATTCCGTTCTTCAAGAAATGACTGGATTCCGGACTTCAAGAAATGACTGGATGACGTTTCTTCGAAAACACAGCAACATCAACTTTGATAACTGGAGTTTCCGAAGAATTAATCCCTCGTTTCCACATTATTTTGCAAGCGATTTCCAGCGAACGTCAAATCGATGTGGAAAAGTTCCGAGCTTATGCCATAGCAACTGCCAGACACTACGTCAACGAATATTCCTGGTACAACATGCCAACAGCAGTCCATAGGCTCTTGATCCACGGACCAGACATTATTTCTTCGGCCATTTTACCAATCGGTCAACTATCGGAGGATGCTCAAGAATCAACTAATAAATTAATAAAACAATACCGCCAAAGTTTTTCCCGGAAGTTTTCGAGAGTTAAGACTATGGAAGACGTTTTTAGGAGATTGTTGGCAACCACGGACCCCTACATTTCGTTTCTACGGAAACCATCTCCAAAGAAACTAAAAAGTTTGTCTCCTGAAGCTGTTGCCCTCTTAGTTCCTGTGGCAGAAGATTATGGAGATTCTGATACAGATGATGAAGAGGAAGTTTTCGATGATGACGAAGTTTCAGTAGCAGAAGAAGAAATAGAAGAATCCGATGAAGATGCAGTAACAGAAGAAGAAAGAATAGAATCTGATGAAGGTGAAACAGAAGAAGAAGAAGCAAACGACAACTGATAATTATAAGTACTGTTTGTAATTGTAATGGTTGTAAGTAATTGTAACGTTTTACATCATCCTATATCCTTTATTCGGTTCTTCATCGAATATTTTCATTTTTTAAGATATTTTTTCAACTCTTATGTTATTACAATATTTTTGTATAAATAAAAAGATCTATGACTGTTTATCCGCCATTTTGGACACAATTTTATATTTTTAAATTTAATACTCATAATCTTTATCACCAACATCTCTAATTACCAAAATAAAAATTGTATATTAATGAAATTATTTTTATCAATTTTTGTCCGCCATCTTGGATTCACCATTTTGTATTTTTTAACATTTAAAGTCATATTCTTCATCAGTAACTTCGAGAAGTCCCAGAATATAATTTTCATATGAATAAAATTAATTTTACCAATTTTTGGTCCGCCATTTTGAATCCGCCATTTTGTTTTTCAATTTTTGATATCATATTCCTAATCAGCATCTTCGATAAGTTTTATATACTAACTTTGGTACGAATTTGACAGCTTTTTATATTTTGGCCACCTTTTTGGGATTGGCCCACTGTGGGCATCTCGGTCCAGAGGGCTCACGTTCTAAACCGAGTGCTTGTTGAATGTCAATTGCACAAGTCAATGCTGGAAACCACCAGGCCTCTCACATCAAGAGTGCCACTTTTGAAGTGGCATTAGCAGGACACTGTTATGCAAGTAGAACATGCAGAAAATATTTTAAAATAAAAGTTCATATAATAAATAAAATGGTGAGACTAAGATTACGGTACTAGTGTCAATGTGTGTTTTATTTTGTGACAAAATACTTGTATTTAATGCACATTTACTTTACAGTTCTTTCCTCTTTTCAGTACTACTTGAGTTATAGGTGGCATTGATATGATAGAGTTAATATAGAGTTTTGATTCTTTACTTTTTTT
This sequence comes from Teleogryllus occipitalis, assembly GCA_011170035.1. Lineage (NCBI taxonomy): Eukaryota > Metazoa > Arthropoda > Insecta > Orthoptera > Gryllidae > Teleogryllus > Teleogryllus occipitalis. The sequence goes on along the minus strand of BLKR01001804.1, from coordinate 25,979 downwards.
CGTTTCAAAGAAAATCGAAATTTAAAAGCACATTGCGTTTTACCATCAAGACGAGTATAATATCCAGCATTACCACATGCCGAAAATACCTTGCAAATGCTAATTTTATCGATACGGGATACAACTGTAATCTGAACATCGCTCATGATGTAAAGTTATATCAACATGCGATAGTGCAGAGGATTTAACGTGATATTACTTTCTCAAATATTTATTCTAACAATTTTCACTGCGTTAGGCAAATATTTGTTATTGACCTGGTACCGATAAGTAATAATACGCCGGTATTTAATCACTAATATTTGCCGGCGATAAATGTTAATGAAAGAGGAAATTTTAACTTATCTATAAACTTTGAAAACATAATTCATTTTTCTTTGTACACGAAATCATATGCCCTTGTTGACAAATTGGGCATTAAGACGACACCATTAAACATTTTTCAATAATATGAATTTTAATTAAAATGCAGAAAAATAGGTCTAACCTGTCATTTTTTGTGATCGACATAGTAGAGAAAAATAGGTACGTAAAGCTATTTTTATTTTTATGTAGAAAAACCTCGGTTTCTGATTTTAAGAAATACAAAACTGGCGTTTCTTCGCGCCCTTCAACGCTGTTTTCTCCTGACTTCTCAACTCTTCCCTGGAGAAAGACAAAACAAACGAAACGCTGAATGATGAAGCAACTACTGAGGTGACATTCACCGGAGCGTTTAACCGCAGAAACGACGGTACCATCTTACACCAGCTTCTCGGTTCTGAGATTGGTTTCTCACGCTCTGAATGAAGTCTTTGGCACCACTTCAAGTCAAAGTTAAAGGTTACAACAGTCTACAGCGCGGAACCATCAATTATTGGAGACAGACACCGGCTACCACTAACAGTCTCATTTAAATTTTCCTTTGAACAGCTAGGAAACCTTGGTTGCGCGTTAAACGTGAAAGATTAGCTGTGTTAACACAAGTATTTAACGTTTTGCCTTCAGTGATTTCAGGTCAATATCGCATTAAGGTTCTTCTCAACAAAGGAAATCTTCACAATACAATTCGGGACTATTTGTTATATTATCAAAGGAATGAGTGTATAAATTGAAATACTCACGCTAAACGATATAATTCTATGAGAAAATTAGATTCAGCTCATTTTCAGATTAGCTTTGATGAAGATCTTATGTATGTACTATTGAAAATATTGATACGTAGACATTTTTTGTCAATTCATTGCAAGGTATCAACCTCACCGGCAATATTATTAATGATAATATTATTATTAACTTATTAATAATATTATAATGATTATCAATTACCATTTATTAATTTATTAATAATATAATAATTATTATTACTAATTATATTAATGACAATATTAATACTTTAGAAGAAAATCGACTAAACAGGTATGATGAAACAAATAACAGAACTAGAAATGCGTCAGAAACCAAAAATTGAATTTCTTAGCCATTCGAAAACATACATAGACCAGACGTTCTCAAATTCACACGAGCAAGCAGCGGCTCATCCTTTCTATTAAATCACCTTGCGCTCAAAAGATATGGAATGCATATTTTAAAAATGTTCTAAATTCCTAACTCGAACGTCGCCGACACGCAATTCCCGTTGTTGAGACCTCTCCACAACATATTTTTCATGATAATCCTATATAAATTGTCATTTGTATTAAATATTCCTAAATTATTTACAAAACACTTCGTTTGCATGAGTAAATGACCAAATTTTGGTGTCCGAACTTGATTTTTACCCACCTTGATTTTTACCAGGAATAAGATTTGGTTAATATTGATTCGTGCCCGCCAGGGCTGAATGTGTCCAATGGGTCACAGCAATTTACTCGCAACTGATTTTTTTTTATTTGGGTCATGACAATGTTTTATATTCACAATATATCGTAGAACTTTTAACATTGGCATACTTTATTTTAAAATATGCATTCTAATATACATGCTTCATTCAAAAATATGTAAAAGTATAGTTGTTAATCCAGGCGATGAGCAAATAGCATTTCATTCGTAAATCGTTGGTGTCATCGAGGGTTTTAAAACGATCTGCAAATGCAAAGAGCACAAACGGTACAAAGTCGGTCAAGGAACTTCCCGCCTATTGTTTGCGGGGGGCGTCATTTACATGACGAAGCCTCCGCAATCAGCCTTGAATGGCGCGCTTTTTGAAGTTACGCGGAGCCTCCGACAAAGGACGTCGAAGGCTTCGTGCTTTTAGAATACTCAGATAAACATTAATTAAAATTTTAGAGTGGACATGAAAATTAAAAAGTTTGCTAAGATCTTGTTACATTTTCATTCTCATATTTTTGGAAATATTGAGTGTTACTAAGAAGCAGAAAGGAAACGCGAAATTTAGGAATGGAACAATGTAATTTTCGCTTCAGCTCGAAAATACGAAGGGCGCAAAATAGAAACTTCTAATTTTAGATTTTTTCAGTTACGCTCCAAGTGAAAAATATCCTACATTCTACATTTTTAGATTACATGCCACAATCAAAAACCAGAGATGCTAGAGAACACAGACTTTCTAGTACTAGTTTCCGTAACTCTTCAGTCTGAGCTTTGGCTTCACCTACTGCCATCTATTGGCGTCTAAAATACATTTTCTCACGTTCCTTCAATTTTTCGTATACCTAATACAATTATATAATTGAAATATAACTTTAAGAATATTACAGAAGGGTAAAATTTGATTGTATGCACATTTAACATTGAAAAACTGAAGCCGTTTTTAAGAAAATGTGGTTTGAGCAATTCTGAAAATCCGCATTTTAAAGCTCATTTCCATCCAAAATTTATGAGTTGTAAAGTAACATTATCAGATATCACATCAAGCACATGTGTTCAAAAATGAAACAACTTATAAGAAATGCCCGTAATGCAAACATTAACGTCGTGAGATACATTTAAAAACTTACATTTTTAAATTATTTGAAAAAATAATAAACAAAAAACAAGTACTATTTATGTCATGGTGTTCAGGGCATTTAGCACTATCCATACAAAAAATTAAAAAAACAAATTTGAAGCCACTTTCTGAAAATGTGAAATTTTGAACTTGAGCTTTCGAGAATCTTTATTACACGTCATTTAGAGCACATTTTCTCATAAATGCAATAACGTAAATAGATGGCTGTCATTGTAAATATTAACGACGTCAGAGATATGTCAAAAATTACATTTGTGTAATTTTTGAAAAAAAATACAGCTAATTGGCTTTTATAACATCAAGCATTATTCGTACAAAAAATTGAAGAAAAAATTTGGAGCGTTTTTGAAAAAATCTTGTTTCGTAATGTTTTTTAATACTGCCCATATTACACTCAAAATTACTGGAAAGCTACTAAAATTATATATATATATATATATATATATATATATATATATATATATATATATATATATATACACATGGCGTTAATGACAGAACTAATTGTGGAGAACAAATTTTATTATTTTCTCGCAACGAAGTAGAGAGAAAGTTATATAATTCTGCCCGAGAAAACGGCGAGTTTTGAGTTTGAAAACGTACTATAGGACCCTGGTAACTAAAAAGTGAATAAAATCAGTTGTTAAATTTAGAAAAAATATCCTTTAACACTTGGTGTAGCAAGAATTCATATTTTGTGGGTCCTTGATGCCGAAAATCGAATAACTGCAAAACGTCCGTTCGTCCGTCAACAACGATAGCAGCTAAAACGTTCAGCCTATTTTCTGCAAAATTTATATTCCCCAATCGCTCTGGTTGATGTCGCGGCCCCTTGAGTTTGAAACCGATATTTCAATTTTGGGGGAACTTTACATGCAACCCCTGAGACATTTTCAAAATTTTCAATAAAATGGCTTCATCGATTGTAATTAAATTTTGTTGTTGGATAGTGTAAAGACGTTTGAGAGAATGGTGCAGGTCTCATTTTTGTTTAAAAACTCTGATTTTCGAAAATTTTTAAACTAGTTCTTAAATTAGTTATTAAACTAGTGGTGCTAAAACAGCATGTGCTTTCTCGCCCGTACTTTCACGCAAACTACGAGAAAAGTACTCAAATTTTCGAAAAACTGTACATGACCTTATTTCAAAATCTATATTTAGGCAACATACTTCATTAAAGGAAAAATCTTCCTTCGTTATTGTACCACGGCTCTGTAATACGTTATTATGCAGAAAATTCGCCATTTTTCGCGCAGCGTTACATATCTTACTCTCAACTGCGCAAGCGGTGGCGAAAATGTAAAAATCGGTGTCTTCAAAATTATAGTTGTAGGAAGACGCCAATAATCGCTGAAGTGTTCGCAATTTTCGAAAATACAGTTAACACTGAAAATCGGACCTACGCCATCTTGTTAAATTCATTTCTTGCCGTTATTCATTAGAAGTAATTTTAAGAAAAAATTAAAGAATGTTTCCCAAATTCCCAAAATTTAAAGAATGTTTTTCAAAATCGCAGATGTCTGAGTCAGGCAAGATCGACTGCGAAATATTAATTTTGGAAAACATCCCACAATTATTTTTGGCGCGCGTATTGTTCACAGACGGATGGATGTTTTGCCGTAAAACAACTCTTCGGAATCAAGGACCCACAAATTCTGGATTCCGACTACACGACGTGTTAGAGCAATTTACTATACACTGGAACAAGATTTATCCACCCTTCCGCTATCAGGGCCCGGCAATAAGATTTCTTTTCTGTCGAAAACCGCCGTTTCCCGGCGCAGGATTACAATACTGTCTGTTCTTACGAAGGAAGGGCGGGAAAGTAAATATTAACGTACACATAAGGACAGAACGTGTACTTAAAACATGATGTCCATTCACGAAGATGTTATCGACATCATTTATCGATATAATAAAGTATTGATACATTAAATATTCCGCCCAGGAAGTATGTGTACAATCCCATGACAGATCATTCTAGGGTGGCAATTATTTCTGCTTTTACAAAACACATTTACGTCAGCCTAACATAAACAATAGACTTTTCGACTTCGAGACACGATCCATTATTCTGAAATGCAAACGTTAATACTTGAAATTTGCAAACATCCACGACTACGTCTCCTTTTTACGTTAACTTTTATGTTTACGTTCATGATCCCGATTACCCTGTGAATGTATCCGTCGAATGACACAGACCCAAACTATAGCGCTGTCAGCTCATACGCAGGCATGTTGAAGTCGCCGGCAAGAAAACTAGCCTACTGTGTAGAGTTCCTCGATACTGCATTCAAAGCAACTGGCGCGAGATTTAAAAGTAAAGGATGAACAAATTGCTCGATTTTGGCGGTGCATCACTGGATACCTGGTTTACGAGACTCTTTTGGATAAGTCAGTTGACGTTATAGCTCCCAAACCGATATTAATTGGCATTTCCTCTGCTAAAGTAAAGAAATGACCCATTAGAATAGGGATTTAAAGTTAGGTAGAGGTTAAACCAATAAAGATTATTGTCGGTCGAAAGAGCTCTCCGCCCGTAAGGGAAAATTGTTAATCAAGAGACTTGATAAATTATTTCACATTTTGCTACATACAATAAATAACTGAATGATGTAATAAAACATTACACAAAAAGAAAACAAGGAAATAATTCGCCATTCATACTCCTGGCCCTTGGCGAAAATGTTCAAATAAGGCAGAATTTAATACGAAAATAAACATTAACTAAAATAATAAATAATAAAATAAACAAACATAAATCGGTTACTCGATAGGAAATCTCAGGCAAACATTTTCTTGTGAAGCCCTATTCTTCGTGCTACTCCGAGCGCGCTTTGCGCTTACCTTCCCTGCTTCAATTAGCGCTCGTGCACCTTTTTCTTGGTATGCGGCTGTTATATCCAAGCTCGCGGGTTCAAACCCGATGGAAGTCGTGGATTTTTAAGGGCGAAAAAATCCTTCGTACGCCTTCCTTCGGAGGGGAAGTAAAGCCGACACTCCCATGTAGTAGATTTACTGCATGTGAAAGATCCTCAAGCCTAAAAGAAGCCTCTGAGCTAAATTCAAATTGCCTGTTTCGTCGCCTAAGTGAAACCGTCTTTCTCCCATGGTTGGTGAAAGAAGCGTAGCAAAATTTGCGTGGTCAGACGGAAGGCCTCATGGCCTGAGTCTCGCCACGCAAAATAAGGCATTCATTCATTCATTCAGGTCAGTCAGGTCAGTCAGGTCAGTCAGGTCAGTCAGGTCAGTCAGGTCAGTCAGGTCAGTCAGGTCAGTCAGGTCAGTCAGGTCAGTCGGGTCAGTCGGGTCAGTCGGGTCAGTCGGGTCAGTCGGGTCAGTCGGGTCAGTCGGGTCAGTCGGGTCAGTCGGGTCAGTCGGGTCAGTCGGCTCAGTCGGGTCAGTCGGGTCAGTCGGGTCAGTCGGGTCAGTCGGGTCAGTCGGGTCAGTCGGGTCAGTCAGGTCAGTCAGTCTTTCTTGATTCGAAGGGGAAGCCCGAGCGGTGGGAGGGGTGCGGCTGCGCATGCTCCGTGGGAGGCGGCGGAGCGGCTACTCACCAGGTACCACATCTGCGGCCAGCGCGGGTCGTTGAGGGCGACGGGCTGCCCCCGGCGCGGCCGCAGCGGCAGAAGGTCCCGCTTCTGCCGCGAGTGCGCGACCTGCTGCCGCGCCCACGACACCTGCGCACACACACACGCGCGCGCGCGCGTTACAATAGAGCTCGTCACCCTCTGTTGGGACACTGACGGCGGCTGCTGCGCGAAATGACTTAGTGCTCCAATGCGCAACAGCAGAATCGCATGCGGGCCAAGCGGTTGCAATCGCCCCAACTAAGAAGGGATAGAATTGGCATTATTAAATAGTTTTCCAATTTCTCTATTATGAATTACTATCATCAATACATCTCAACAACAACAACAACAACAACAACAACAACAACAACAACAATAATAATAATAATAATAATAATAATAATAATAATAATAATAATAATAATAATAATACAAAACATGACGTTTGTAAAGTGGTTTATCAGCAATTATGCCTCAATAATAACCTTTTGACGGGTTACCGAACACCATACTATAAGTACACACCCGAACCAGTCATTGACATAAACAATCACAAAATGTACTGGAACAGGTCCATCATAACAGATAACCGGACATTGTACGGCATGACAAGAAAAACAAAAAGGTGTATCTGATTGATGTCGCGGTCCCGCTAGCTCACAACATCCCAAATAAAAGAAGTGAAAAAATTCTACAATATCAACCTCTGGCAAATGAGATAAAGGATATGAGGAGCGACGTGGAAATGGTGACGATTGTACCAATAATTCTAGGCGCCACTGATGAATTCCTAAGTTCCTATATGAATCTCTGGTTGAACTGCAACTGAAGAAGGGGTCATACATCCAGATGCAGAAGATTGTCATACTAGACACATGTAACATCGTGAGGAAGTTTCTGAACATTGATGGTTGATTAAGTGCTGATTTTGACAGTTGGAACGTGTATCTCTTGTTCATGGTAACCGAGATACACGAGTGGAAACAAGTTAAAATATGATCGTGATAATAATAATAATAATAATAATAATAATAATAATAAGAAGAAGAAGAAGAAGAAGAAGAAGAAGAAGAAGAAGAAGGAGAAGAAGAAGAAGAAATAGAAGAAACACGATAAAGGATAAATTCAAATGACATCGCAAAATCTGTTTTCCGAACACACCAGTAATATGACATTTAGAAGACGACCTTCCTCCAGATCAAATGTGAATCGCCCAGTCTACCTTGCCCTTCCGCTGGACATGCGCGGTCTTGCAGTTCACAAGTCGTTTAGGGTGGTCCACTGATGATGAAAGGGGGAAGCAGACGGAAAAAAAATAAACAGGAGAAGCAGAACGAAAGAGGACGGAGTAGAAAACTGAAACAAGTATACGGAGAAGAGAGATCGGAGAAAATATATTACCGTAGAGTAAAAGCATTATTTGACCAGAGATAAATATATTTAAATAAAATAATTTAATACTAGCGCACACGTTAAAATACAAAACACCAAAATTATCAATAAATGACGCCTTACACCCACATTTTTGAAAAAAAAAATAGCAACAGTAAACTACGGGTAAAAAATATCTAAACCGTTCAAGAAATTGATATTCGGTCCAAACCAATTATCGAGATCTATTCGCGGCAGTCCTTGGGTAGCCACGATCTCTAAAGCTGCTTCGGTAGGACCCCGTAGAGCTTTTCGGAGGGCGCGTTCCCACCTGGCCAGCTCCTTGGAGCTGCGTCTCCTGGGACGTCCCTCTCCGCCCCGTCCCCACCGCCCAGCTCCGCCCCGCCCCGCCCCGCCCCAGCCCCGCCCCGCCCCGCCCCGCCCCGCCCCGCCCCGCCCCGCCCCGCCCCGCCCCGCCCCGCCCCGCCCCGCGCCCTCTGGGGACATTCCGACCGCGGCGTGGGCCGCCTCTCCTTCGCGTTGAGTTGCAAGCGCAGCCTCGTATCTCAGCGCCCGAACATTTCTCTTCCCACGAAACCTTACACAGATCTCACAGAACGCTGCTAAAGAAGAAAATGACAACAAGAAAATAACAAACAAAAAATAACAAAAGAAGAAAGTAACAAATCCTTGGGAATATTCTCGTTGCCGCCCATGCTGAAGTAAAACCATTGGTGCTATTCTTTCTCGCATTATCTCTTTTACAATTTGCGACAATTCAGAGGGTTCAACGAGAATGACCGGCTGAGGACATCATTAGATGTTACTGCAGTGCCTCTAACCGGGACGTCCTAGGGTTCGAGTTCCGACGTTGCCAGGATTTTCGACATTAGCTAGGTCGAACTGAGCCGCTGTCTGGAGGAGAATTCGACCGTCCGGCAGCTCTGATCGGTAGTTTTCCAGGGGTTCTCCGAGAAATATCAGGCGGATGCCGAAGATGTACCCTAACAAACGGGCCACGCACCACGCGCGATCTCTCCTTTCTCTTCCATGCCCTATCTTCACCCCATACTTACACACACGCTTACACAACTCTACAGCACATGTCAAGGGATCAATCGGGAGCTTCGGGCTTGTCCTGGTTGAGGCTGGAAATCCGTTGGTAGGAGATACCTGGATCAGTAAAATCCTGCAAGCCAACGTGTACGTCGGCGCTGACACTCCCCATTCAGTGAGGAAAGTATACCGCCGTCTACCATGTTAAAACATGCACTACACTCACGGGACTAATCACCATCGGAAACACGAAATAATCAATCAACGAAAATGGGACGCAAGTTACTATTTTCTCTATCCATGGAAAAAAATTTAAGAAAAAAATAGGAACCAATTTTGAGAAAATATTTTTTTCTATACAATGCATTAAATTCAAGCAGAAATTACGTAAAACTATTCATATTATCAAAAAATTGTGCAGATTGTATTTAAGACAAAGAACTTTATTTTTAATATTGTACTTTTGCATAGACGTTTTTCCGATTTTTAAAAATATAGAGTTCATCGAAAATGGGACGAACACCAAATTTTTTAGCGTCCTTTAATATATTAGAGGAAAAAAATTGGAGCCATTTTTAAGAAAATAATTGTTTTAAAATCGTGTTTCACGTAGAGTTACACGAAAACCACTCATATTTTGGAAAAATTGTACACAATCTTATTTCAAGGTCTGTCTTCGAAGAATAATTTCATTGAGGTAAAAATCTCTATTCATTAAGGTATACTGTTTTGTTAACGTAAAAATCTATATTGTATTTGTAGAAGAAATACAAAAATTTAACTTTTTAAATTTTCGAGAAATTGGGAATAAGCGAAAATTTAACCCACGACATTTTAAAGTTCTTTATGGTATCCCAAGACAAAATTAATTTTAAATTAATTAATTTTAATTAATTAATAGTTAATTAATTTAAAATTAATTAACTATTTTTTGAGAAAAAATTGTTCAGAATTCATGCAAAATAACCAAAAAATTAACATATCCGTTTCAAAGTCGCAGGTCGTCGAGTTCATTCATACTGATCAATACGGATCAAACGGATAACAATTTTAGAAAAAATCGTCTCAATAGTTTACTTACTCGTAAATAATATCGACACATTCCGCTCCATCCTTATTCTTTATTCGTAAGTAAAAAACTTCTATGCTCCGATTTGCTGCAATCACTTTTAGGAATGAGATTACAGTAAAGTTTCTCATACTATGTTAATCTCCTCCCCGAGAATTTCAATTTGCACTACAAGTTCGGCTAAAGTGAAATTTCCTCCTGAAAAGAAGTCCTCAGGGCACTATTTCAGGGCCGTCTCAAGTTCCTAATCTCCTCGGAGCGACCGCAAATGCTACTGGTGAGGTCTTCCCGCAAATAATCAACCTCTTGAACAGATTTTCGGGTTTACGACCTGATTAATTATACGATAAGCAAATAAAGCGAGGAACCAGGATGAAGAGAAGAGAGATAGCGCTTTTACGGTCTTGAAAGTGCCTTCATTATGTGTTTCACCAGACGTGTAAAATAAAAATCCTGCTTCTTCCCTTAAACCAAAACACAATCCAGCATACTTAGCGATTTTTTTACATCATAACTACTGAATGAATTAAGAGTACTTAACCACACGCACATGTGCAAGGCATGCAAATTATCTCATGAAATGCTTTCGTCAAGACTACAAATTATTCTCGCCGAGAATAAAAATGCTCTAAAGATTTTAAATTTTTCCTCCGAGAAAAAATGCTAATGAAAGCGTGGTAGTACTGTTTTTCTGCAATGTTTTTTCCTCATCTGCTTACTGCGTTAAGCGCGGCCTTCCCTCGTGTTCTTTCATTGCAGCCCATTCTATCTTCATTCCTCTTCGCAATGTTTCTTTTATGAAAGGGTTTTGCTCACTAGAGAAAATTAGCTTTCGGATTGAAGAATGGAAGAGTGAAAGAATGAAAATCATCAACTACAGCTATAATATTTACACTCCCTTCTATAAAGAGAATTCGAATATTTATTTCACAAAAGTGTCATTGAATTATTAATAAAAAGTCTCCCAAGTAATGTAATCATACAAACTCGTTTTTCATTTAAAATCATACATACTAATATTTTTATTATGGATATATCGACAAAAATAGTCAAATATCTACCAAGACACTAAAATATTCTCCACCCAAAGTTGTCTCATGGTACGAATAGAAGCCAAATATTTTACGTGAGAAGGATTTGGAGCCACTGAATACTGTATCTTGTTCCAACGTATTCTAGATTTGTTTAAAAAATAAAATTTAATGCAGTATTTAAAAAATTTATAATACATTGACTGTGCAATTTCCTAGAAATCATGAGAAAAATTTTTTTTGATGTACAATCTCACTACTAATGTAGCGTGACTCTTAGCACCAATATTCTCAGGAGAAAATTGCTTAATTCAGAACGATTTTTTACTTTTAATATCCATGCTTACATCAAAGATTCAATTACAACAAAAATAAAGCAAAACTTTTTCTATTCTATGTACTTTCATTATAAAATGTAATATTTTAACTATACATTGTTTCTGTTAAAGAAGAAAGGAGAAAAGCTGAAAATGTGCAATCGGTCCAAACTAGGATACGTCTGTTTAATTTGGACTCAGTCTCCTAAGTGTGATCACAAACCCAAAGCAGGAGTGATAATTAAGCAAACAAGTCTGTTTATTGAAAATAACATTAATACAATATTTCAAGACAATAAAGAAAAAATCATTGTTGAATTCGTTGAAAAAAAATTCTGGAGAAAATATAATCTGCAGTCCACTCCTTTAATCATTTTCACACCTCATTCATTACCTGTCTTTAAAAAGCTTCTCTAATAAAACATTCCATATTAATTAACAGTCTATATAGTGCAAAGTAAATATGAAGTAGATTACTTAGTACTTCACTTTTTATTCCATAAAAACCTTCTAATAGGCTACGAGGAGAAAGTGAAGCGTGATTGCTAATTATATCAGGTCTCATCCCTACAACTCATGCAGACAAATTTCTTAATGTTGGGCTTACTTTGAACACACTAACTGGGAATCTATTAATTCCAGTTATTCTATCATATCATTTTCCTTTCTATTTCAACATATTTCTTAGAAATAGTTAAATTCAACACCACTGCGTTATTTTTTGTGATGTTTATCTTATTATTCTCTTGAAATCGTTTGCCTTGCTTTTAGGATTGTTATACTTCTATTTTTCTTTGGATTACTCGTTAGAGCTGTCCGTTCCACTTCTTCCAACCAACGATGCCTCTGACGCTTTCAAGAAACTTTTCCACTGTCTTGTTAACGTTCTATTGTTTCCAGTGTTTATACATAGAACCATCTGAAGAGGATTCACTTCGATTGTGCCCTATGTTGCTAGAAATACGCTCGCTTGCTCCAACAGTCAAGGCATCAGATGGCGCACAATATCACATTTGATTTAGTACATACATTCCATTCCATTGATTTCTTTTTTTTATTTATTGGTTATTTAAGGTCGCATCAACATCTTAGGTCATTAGCGACCACTATTGCTGTTAACGGTATGGTAACTATGTGGATGAAACGATATGGTGATTGATGATAAGGGGTGAAAGGACGAACACAAATACAACCATGCCCCAGGCATGCCCCCTTCGGTCCGAGATCACTACGACACTACTGCCTTAGCGATCTCGGCCACCGGGCCGGCTCATTGATTTCTGTTGACGTTAAGGAAAAAAATTAAAATAATGCTTACTAACTCTTTAAGATTGAGCAGTCTAATTTAGGCAATCTTCTGTGGTCCAGTTTAGGAAACTTCTCAAATTATTAGAAACATATAATGCCGCAGAACTATTTCATGGAGACATTAGTTTTACTATGCGCATTCGGAAGCTAATGAAATATAGTTGTAACGTGTAACAAGTTACAATTACTCTGCGTGCACACAATGACTTACTATATACAGAACAAAATACTAAGGCATACTACAAAAACTCTAATCTAATTCTGTTCATTAAAATGACTGCTATTCACTGAAAACTGAGTACTAATCCTATTAGAGCGTCCACAAGCATTAGAGCTAAATTGTATGATCGGAATGTTCTTCTGCATAGAAATACTTGTCCGGTCCAATTTAAGCGATGGTCTACGTTCGACAACATTCCCCTATATGTTAATTGACAATCAGTGTTTCGCAGCTCAAATGTAACGTAGTGATGATTAAATTTTATTTGCAAGCGTCATGTATGAACTGTTACCGATGCCATGTTGACATGATGTTATATTGTCAATTTTGTTTTTAGAAATTTAAATATTACCACGAAGGTTTGCAACAACAGTTCACTAGTTTCTTCTCGGCACTAAAGTACGCGCATCATAGTTCGGTGCACTGTATTCAGCTAAGTGTTGTTTTTGTTACAAAATTAAAAATTATCATAAAAAACAGGGATATTTAATTTTATCTCAACAATTTAGCTGAATAATGTCTAATCTGAACGTAAGAGCGAATATCAAAAGCATATCAGTGGATGAAGAAGCTGAGGAAAGGAGGTGAAGGGAAATTTCGTGAGCACAAAATAAATAGGGCAACGAATTGTCTTATTTTTTCCAGAAAAAGAGTAGCTACGATTCTGGTCATCGAACAGAAGTAGCTTTCACCACAAGAAATGTCACTATTAACAAACAATCCACTCAACTTACAAATCATGCTACATTTCACGCACCAAAATTGCCAACTCATTCAATTTAACAATTTTATTTTTATTACTTTTTTTGAGGGAGCAGTGGCACCAGTGAATTTATTCAGATGTGATAGAACATACGAATGATGGGATAGAGGGGATGCGAAGTACTTTCCATTCCCCTCGCCGAAACCCGAAAATAAAAACCTCATTCAGAACCCAAAACTCGACCACAAACTGCGCAACTCGCCGCACGCTATACAAGATGTGTAATCCTCTGTAGTACTAAATCCGGCTCATTTAGAAACTCTCTGGACAGTTTTCAAAATAACATGTTACCCGAAAAGTATTTTATTACATGGGAGTTTTTTTTTGTTTGTTTTTTTCTCTCTTTCAAAATTCAAACTTTATTGCTTATTTATGCTTGAAAATAGATTTTATTACATGGGAGTTTTTTTTCTCCCTTTCAAAATTCAAAATTTAAGTAGTATATGACTTAGTTGTGGGATCACAGAATTTTGAAAATGTGCACACAATTCACTTTTCCCCATAGCACGTCATACGCAGTTTTTAACTGTTTTTTTGACGTAAAATAAATAAATAAATAAATAAATAAATAAATAAATAAATAAATAAATAAATAAATAAATAAATAAATAAATAAATAAATAAATAAATAAATAAATAAATAAATAAATAAATAAATAAATAAATAAATAAATAAATAAATAAATAAATAAATAAATAAATAAATAAATAAATAAATAAATAAATAAATAAATAAATAAATAAATAAATAAATAAATAAATAAATAAATAAATAAATAAATAAATAAATAAATAAATAAATAAATAAATAAATAAATAAATAAATAAATAAATAAATAAATAAATAAATAAATAAATAAATAAATACATAAGTAGTTACAAATTGAAATGTTGGGAGGTATGCAATCTCAAATTGTAAGTGAATGTGAGGCCGTATAAATATTAATTGAATATTAAGTGAATGTGAAATTGAATATGAATCATATTGATAGATATTTCTCCTTCCTGTGCGTGCATTTCCAATAATTTTAATTTTCTATTCGCGCATGTAGAAGAGCGGAAGACAGACACAATATGAAAGCTCTCCGGATTGAACGCAACACGAAGCCCAACGCTTGCGTCTCACTTCTTGCTCCAAGCTGTCTGTCTTCATGAAGGACGACAAAACTTGTTTTGGCAGCCGTCGACAGAATATTCCAAGAACAAATCGATATTAATAGTTTTGTGGAGACGCCATTTATACTTCCTACACGAATGACATTTTTAACTGTGCGTCACATCAAGCATTAAAGGAGAGAGAACAGTTCATTATTTACATTTCACTCTAAAGATTATTGGCATTTCCAAATCTCTTTTTAATTTTTTTTTTCAGTTTAGATATTATCTTTTTTTCTGCTTTAAGTATGTGCATCATTTTTTTAAGGTCGCTTTTCAACTGCTCACTTACAGCGACAACTGTAACGTATAATTTTGGGGGAGCACATACAAATAACATACACAGCATCCATGCCCGGGGCGGGATTCGGACCCGCGACCCTCCAGCCTTGACAACCTCAACTATCCAGGCCGGCTACATGCACCTTTCTTATGCCTTTATCATATATTAGGCAGGATTCTACGTCACATCGACATTCGTCGTCATACGACGACAATGTTTCGCCCCTTTTTTCTGTTTCTTTAACTTATCTATATCTTTAACTATCCAGGATTTACATTACATCATTATGTGAGTTTGTTATCTTTTGTATACGTATGCAATCTCTACTCGGTAATCTTCTGAAATGAGAACATATATTGCGGAATCTGAAATTTACTTAGCTATTTCCTAAGCACAGAGCAAACAAAATAATGACGTCTCTTTCCGACACTATTACGTATCCCTGCGTCTGTTGTTCGTAGGGTTGCCAGATCTTCACTATTTAAGTGACCTGTTCACTATTTCTATTTCTGATTCACTAATTAAAAATGAAAATAGTGAACATGTAAGAAAGATCCAATAACGAAAAAACTTATTGATGTGTGAACAAGTGTTAGTAGAGGCATTAGTGCTTATTTTGGTAAAATTTTAATCACTATTTGAGCTGACTTCACTCTAATGCCAATCCTGGCTATTGCGTAGATACATGAAGTCTTCGTCTTTTTTGGTAACTATTCGGAATACGTATAATATTGATCAAGTGCATAGCAGTGCGAACGTAAGCTAAAAGTGTTTCATAAATGCCTTTCATGCATATACTACTTTAACGAACTGCTGATGAGTGCTGGCCCTAATACTCACAGAGAATTTTATTTGAAAATTTAAATTAATGTATAAACGATTTATTTCATTCTATGTAAAAACAAAGCTCATCGTCACGCTTGACTGTGTTTTAAATAATAAAGAAAATGTATCATTATTATTCAAAGATCCCCCTCCTCGGTTCACTAGTTTCTGGAAACATTTCTGGCAACCCTAGTTGTTCATTTTCTAGTTACTGAAAAAGTTTCAATAAGTATTTATTTATTATATTTACAGTTGGACTTTTTACATAAACTGTTTTTTACATTTTTTAACAATTGATGTCTTTACAATTGTGTATCTATACCAATCGATTCGCATCACGTTTGAGCGTCTGCAGACGCGCAGAAGATCGAGATTGCAGTCGATTGCTGCCCGCTAAAACGTGCAAAAACTCCCTAATTTCGATTTGTTGATTATTTCGGCGGTTAGCAATGCTTTCGGATATCGCAACGCGCTAATCGACCGAGGTCGCGCGCCCGAGACACGCGCTGCCGCCGCCGGCCTTCACCCAGACGCCGCAACACAAAGGCCGCAAGAGCGCGCGCGGGAGGTCACATGTCCGGCCGCTCTCTCCCGCCGCCGCCGCCACCGCCGCGCCACCTCCACAGGACGCCACGCCCCCTCGCGATTTCGACAACGCGATCAACGGAAACGAGTGGATCTTCACCCAGCCTAATAGGAGCGTCGCAGTTTCCGGAAGTAGTACTACCGAGAATGAAACAGTTTGGAAAAAGGGGAATTGAATTCTCCAACTACAACTTCCAGCGTCCTGTTTCCAGACGTGTAGCTCCTAGTCGAATAACTAATTTATTAGTCGCCTGTTTCCCTCACAATCACTTCGAAGAGGGTCGAGACCACATGCTAGGCTACATCTAACTTGAATTCTACCTATGCTTACCTTAGCAATTCTACCTATGCTTGGATCGATTTTAGCTGTAAGGAGCCTGGTTGAAACCACATGAAGCTGAAGTTTTTCCATTGGCAATAAGAAGTATAATAAATTTTTCGTCACTATTAATATCGGTATCAACTCCAAAGCATTGTAAATATATTCTCGCAAGTGAAATAATAATAATAATAATAATAATAATAATAATAATAATAATAATAATAATAATAATAATAATAATAATAATAATAATAATAATAATCTCGAATTAGCGGAGACTCAGGCCATAGGGTCTACTCTTTCGTCTAACCACTACTAGCCAATTATTAAAACATTTCTGGTCATTTAACGTTAGGTCAAGTATACACTTTCATAATACAGTAAACCCTCATTAACACGAATTCCGAGGAATCGAAATAATCGGAGTTCGTGTTATAAAAATTCGGGTTATCCAAATATTATAAATGAAAATATTATCGTAACCCCTTGACGGGAGCGAAGTTTTGTTCGCGTTACGGCGAAATACGTATTACGCGAGTTCGTGCCAACGAGGGTTTATTGTAGTTAAATAGACCTAGGAATCATAGATACTCAAGGTTCGAAAATCGGCGACTCAGTACTGGGTTAGCATCGACAGGCAAAACTGCATCAAATTCACGCAGCAACGTCCAAAGGCAAGAGCCAGGAGTGAGAGAGATACCTAGAATGAGGTGCAGTTAAAAAGTAACTCGAAGAGTGACAGACCGATGAACCGAACGCGGCGGCTCTGGAAGCGAATCGTGAAAGACACTCGCGACAATAAGCGGATTGTGCCAGAGCGTGGCATTATACTAATGGAGACAGCACGGCATGCGAGGGGAGGCGGGCACGTGGTTCGGAAGTAGAGAAGACAGGAGCAGGACAGCCAAAGGACGCATCTGAATAACGCAGGGCGCGTCAGGAGCGGGGCAGGGGGGGGGGAGACACGAAATGTGCCGTGCGGCGGGCGAGTGGTGTGCCTAGCGGAACGGGCGGTGGCGGGGCGGGGCGGGGCCGAGCGGGGCGGGGCGGAGAGCAGGTGGGCGGCCGCCGCCGGGGCGGAAGCGGCGCGGGGCGGAGGCCGCCGGAAAGTGGGTCCGGCCCCGGAGGCGGGGTAGGGGCGGGGCGGGGCGCGGCGGGGGCGGGGCGGCGTGTCCGGAGCGGACCGGCGGCCGGACGGCGCCACCGGAAGAGGGCGGCCCCGTCGCGGGAAATGAGAGACAACGCGGCGCCGCGCCGCACCGCGCACACAGCCCTCGGCCACGCCCCCCTCCGCCAGGCCCGTCCACCTCGCACTCCCGCCCCCCACACTCCCGCCCCCGCCCCCGCTCCCCCCCCCGCCCCCACCCCCCACCCCCCAACGTCTCGCCCCAGAGTCCACACCGCGCCACGCCATGCCTAGCGCCACCACATTGTGTATCACTACACCATTCTCCACCTACCCTTACTCCATAGAATTCCGAAGCCCTCTACCGGGAGCGATAGCTCAGTGCATCAACTGATGTCACTGCAGCGCCTCTGACCGGGAGGTCCTAGGTTCCGCGGCAGGATTTTCGACACTAGCTTTTCAGCTAGGTCGCATTCAGTCGCTGTCTGGATCAACACCAGGCGAATGCCGGAGCAGTACCCTACCAAACGGGCCAGGGAACGCGCGCGATCTGTCCTTCCTCTTCCTTGTCCTATCCTCTCCCCTGACACACACACACACACACTTACACTAACTTGCACTACACTACCACATATTCTGGAAGACCGGTCGGGAGCTTAGAGCTTGTCCCGGCTGGGGCGGTGCCCCGCTGGTGGGAGAGTCCTGGTTAGGGGGAAACCCCACTAGTCGACGGCGCCGGATCTCGCTATCGAGCGAGGGAAGATCACCGCCATCTCCGGAGAAAAAACATGCACTACACTAACGGGACTAATGACCAAAGCGGTTGACTTGCCCGGAAACACGAAATAATCAATCAATCCGAAGCCCTCTAGCTCATTTAGTAGAATATACGTTCTGAGAGGTCTATCTTCAAAATACATTAACAAAACAAGAACTACACCATAAGATAGCTAACAAACACGTAGCAAAAAAGCAGACGTGATATCAAACGCCCTAATGCAACTAATACATACGTCCTAATGAAACTATTCTCAGGCTCCCGTTTGCATGGATAAGCACTTTAGAACATAAAATAAAAATGTACCTAGTACCTCCTGGTGTCCATTCGTAATAACGCGCAGACTGGTGTCAAGGGGAAGAGGCGAAGATGAGTGGTATTCAGCTGCTGAACTTCACCGATGGCTAATGTCGCTGAGTACGCCGGAGATGAAAGAACACGGTAAGGAGAAGCTGACTTTTCCAAAATGAGAGTAAAGCATTTATTTATTTATTTATTTATTTATTTATTTCTTTATTTATTTATTTATTTATTTATTTATTTATTTATTTATTTATTTATTTATTTATTTATTTATTTATTTATTTATTTATTTATTTATTTATTTATTTATTTATTTATTTATTTATTTATTTATTTATTTATTTATTTATTTATTTATTTATTTATTTATTTATTTATTTATTTATTTAGTCAAAAACAGTATGTGACGTATGGGGGAGAAATCATCTGCGCACGCTTTTTTGAGTTTCAGAACCACTTCCCAATAATTTAACTATTAATAGTTGAATAATAATAATAATAATAATAATAATAATAATATTAATAATAATATTAATAATAATAAAAACAAATTTTAAAAAGCGAGAGATTAACATTTCAAAAACTAGATATTTTCGTTGCCATTGCGAGCATGCGCTCTCTCTCGTGTATTACAGAATTTCTGGACCTTGAGCGAAGCCTATCACATTTTATTTTGATCCATTGTCTTATCGCTTTCCCTTCTACTCACGGAAATGCACAGACCCTTTACTGGAGTCGAAAAACTCGGGAAGAAACAAGTAATACGATATTACGATATACAACGATATTAAACGTGAAACACCTATTACAACATGGAGTAGAATACAAGTTTGCTTTCATAAAGAACCAACGCTGCTTCTACTTGTTATCTAGCGAAACCCTCGAACTGTAAGGAGCAAAATATTAACGTTACTCCTAGCACATGATGAAGGCAGTCAACGAGTGTTTATATGCGACATCAACAAGACATTCAACTCGTCACCACTGTTTGCTCTCTCCTTGCATCGCATTAACATTTCCTAAACAAATCAAATGACGTCATTTCTTGTAATTCTTCATTCCTGCAGTTCCAACCGAAAAGCTGCAAGCCTTTCGCGACATAGTAATGTACGTTGTGAGTAATTTTAAAATTCTACAAACTTCGTTTTATGTGCGTTTTATGCCTTTCGGAAATTTTTGTATTTTCTTCTTACCTCTATTGCGTACTGTATTTTGAGATCTTTGTACTATCAAAGGATTTAAAAATACCCTATACGTTACTCCATAATAACGATTTAAATTATCATTCATTTCAGAGTATCAGCCACTTGGGTAGAGTCGAGAATGGTGGTGGTGATTATCTTACGCCTTCGTGTGTAAAATAATTATTAATAACTGCATTCTTCTTATGAACATTAAAGGTAGCACGAGAGTGCGAGTATTTTTTAGTGTCAAACGTCAATTACGAAAGTTATGGAATTTTTCAGAACAATATTAATGACACTGATCAGATGAACACAAGACGATCGTTTTGATCGCATCGATTGATTGCTGCAAAGTGGATGGTATGTGTTCATCAGAGAAGGAATTCCCGTCGAGGGATTTCGTGCTTCCCGTCGGCGTTGAAGGAGCACTTGTTCGGGCGCTGAGGAGCGCGGGTGGGCGCTGCGGAAAGTGACGAAATTGTGGTAACTGAGCTCGGGCGACCTTCTGCCCTGAGCCGCTGGAGCCGCCGCCGCCGCAGCTGCCTCTGCTGCCGCCGCCGCCGCCGCCGCCGCCGCCGCCGCCGCCGCCGCACAAGCGCGCGCCTGTTCGCGCGGGACCCCGCATGCACACGCGGCGCGGGCGCCATTCGCATTGCGATGGCAAAAAAAAATCCATATTTTTAATGTTTTCCACCAGAAACACCCATGTATTAACATATAGAATACCGATATTTATATCTATATAGAAACATCGATATTTTACTTTCGACGTTTTCTTTACATAGATATTTTGTTGCAAAACATCGATGATTTTTAATTTTTTTAAAATTTCTTTTTTAAAATAAAGGTGCTGTAGAGGAGCAGAAATTCGCAACAATATCGTTCTTTTGCGTCATCCTCTTTACTACACTGCACATTTCGCCTGAGTAATCTGAGGTAGTGTGGGAACTGCTCGTGTTATGAAGGTATGTTATCGCCAGGCGTGTCATTGACTGAATCGACAGTGAAACACGAAATTGATAGCAAAACACCATGTTCTTTATTGTTAATATTATTCTTTACATTCAATAATAATTTTTACGTACTACTAACATGCTGGTAACCAAACAATAAAATATATCCCGTTTACGTACTATATTTAAAAATGGGTAGGACAATAGCATGTTTATTAGTCTATAATTAAAACATCCATGTTTTATCGTTGATGTTTTCATCGACATCGAAAACCTTTTAGCAATATATCGAAACATCGATGTATCGATGTTTTGGTAAAATTTGCATTACTACATTCCAGCAACTCAAACACAAAGGAATATTATGTAAATGTGTTTACGTAAAGAATCATACCAAGTACGCAGTAGCGTGGGCACCGGTCCGCCCCCAGCAACTATACTGCGATATATTCATAGCTGCCTGTGATCAGCTGTTATGGTGTCATCCACTTCGCATCGAGCCTCGGTCGGGAACAGTCGTCCCCAGTGGAGCTCCGAGCAGCGCGGCTAACGGAAATTCTGCCAGTGTCGAGCTGTGTTTTCACTCTCTCCTCTCGCGGTCTTCCAGTCTGGCAGTGTGTTACGAATTAACAGTGCTTCTTAACTAGTTCAGTACTTTCTATAGTGATTTAGTAATAATTCTTTTCTTCAAGTGTTAGTACCTAAAACATAAACAGTGAAGTCACTTCGGCAGGCCTTGGCCTCGGCCAAGCCGTAGCAGAATCAATGGCACTTCTCTACAACCCAGAGAGCGCCATGGAGGTAAACTCCACTCATCAACTTCAAAACCTACCCCCGGCATCGACAGCATGGGACTCCAACACCATAACAGCCATCCCAACGTGCAGTTTCACGGCAGCAGCATAGTCGGTACAAACGTTTCATACCTTGACTTGGCCACAGGTGGCCCCCATCAGGTTAGTAACCAACCTCCGTGCAATGGCGCAGTGAACGTGTGAATTTGAATTCCCAGTGAAAGTGAATTTGTGTTTGTAAACGGAAACTTCGGTAAGAGAGGTCATGCAGACTGTAACCAAACAGAACAACCTCTTAAAAAGCCCACCAAAGACGCTGATTACCAATATTCAGTACCAGTTGACAACCCATTCGGACCCCTTGAAAATATGGAGGACCGTGACAATAGGTTTTCGTTTGTCGATGCCAACCACCCGGAAAACTCTGAAAATGTGAAAATCCCCCCAATTTATGTGAAATTCGTCTCAAATGTAGCTGAGTTTAATAGGGAAATAAAAAATAACATAACTCCACAATTCACCTCTGATTACAACGACAACAAACTTAAAATTAAGTTTACAACCGTTGCAGACTTTAGAACAGCCATAAAATACCTCATCAAAACAAAAAGGAACTTTCATTCATACAAGGATCCGGGGAACAAGAAATTCTCGGTAATATTCAAGAACGTGCATGTATCTATTACCCAAGAGGAACTATACCAAGACCTCAAATCACAACACCCCTCCCTGCTAAGTGTCACCAGACTTTACAAAAACAATTGTGCAATACCGGTGATTGCCGCGGAATTCAGTGGCTCTCAGAACATAGAATCTATTCTACAAACCAAACAAATCTGTAACCTGTGTGTAAAGCCGGAAAAAAGGAACAAAACTAAGGGCCCGATTCAATGCCTGCGTTGCCTTGATTTCGGGCACACAAAAAATAATTGTAATCACGAACTAGCTTGCATTTACTGTGCAGAAGGTCATTATTCAGTTAACTGTCGGAATAAGGAGAATGCTCATAAATGCAAACTGTGTAAGGGCGCTCATCGGGCCGACCTACGTACTCCAGAATGTTCTTACTACAAGAACTTAATAGAGTCGGCAACCAAAAGCCGTCAAACCAGAACAAAAAAAACTAGCGAAACCAATGATCCTCCTCCCACACTCTCAAACCAAGGCTTTCCATCTCTCCCTCTCACAGGAAATATTGCACACTTCAACCCCGCCCCTCCTAACCCCAACAATAGATATACTTCTGCTCGAGAAAATAATGGAAACACACGTAGATCCCCCACCCCCGACACTACAAATTCAAACAATCACAACTCCCCTCTCATCAACTCAATTGTAAATTCCATCTCTAGCTTTATTATTAACTTACTAAATTCAATCATCCCCTCTTTAATCAGTAATATTCAAAATTCAATTTCGTCAGCGTTGATCAATAACTTTGGTAATGCACCAACACAACAATAACTTTGTCCTCATGAATTGGAATGCCAATGGAATCTCAAACAAGAAAACTGAACTATTCTATTTCTTAAGAGCCAACAATGTAAAAATAGCCGCAATCACCGAAACGCATCTAAATCCTAAAGACAGCTTTAAAATATCCGGATACAGCACACAAAGACAGGATAGACTGTCAACTACAGGCGGAGGTGTACTACGCCTAATACATAATTCGATCCCATATATCAAAACGAACCTGCCTCCTAGCCCAGGTCTCGAGTGCACAGCGATAAACCTACCAATAAACAATCAAATTCACACTCTAATAGCTCTATATAAGCCACCTAAAATAAAGCTTCATACAACAAATTTCATCGATTTAATTAACCAATCAGTCCCCACTATTATATTAGGTGACTTCAACGCTAAAAACACATCCTGGGGCTGTAGAACTTCCAATCCAGCCGGTAGGTTTCTTCAAAAAACCATCTCGGATCTTAATTTGCAAATAATAGCACCAGTCGAAGCAACGCACATCCCGAAGGACATAAATAAGCTTCCGGATATCCTTGACATAGCAATATGCAACTCTCAAATTAAATTTTTCACAAACACGCTTTGGGAACTCGACTCTGACCATCTCCCCGTAATAATCTCGACACAGCAACTCCCAGCTTCTCACTCACCCTCACATACTTTAAATACAAAAAATATCAATTGGAAAACCTTCAAAACCATATTAAGCAAGTCTATGCCAAAATTTAAAATTCTAAACAAAAAAATAGAAATAGAACAATCGATAATCGTACTAAACAACTTAATTTCAAACACAATCAGTTCAATAATAAAAGAAAACCCGCCGGCTAAATACAAAAAACCTCGCAACGATCTACCGAAATCCATCTTAAACATAATCGAAACAAGAAACAGAACCAGAAGACTTTGGATTAAAACCAAAAGTCCTTTAATTAAAAAAGAACTAAATACATTGACGAATATTTCCAAAAAAGCCATTAAGAACTATTACCACACTTCGTACGATAACATGATCCAATCGTTAAACACTCATAATAATTCACTCTGGCAATTTACCAAACGAATTCTAAAGAAACGAACAATCATACCTCCATTAAATTCGCCCACAGGCAAGTGTTACGTCCCGTTAGCAAAAGCCGAAATATTAGCAGATCACTTTGCTCAATCGTTCTCATCGCATTCAGCTCTCAATCAGCTCGACCACAACTCTATAAAACAATCAGCCCTCGCACCCAATTTTAATGTTCCGAACAGAATCAAATTTTCCACCCCTCAAGAAATCAAGGCCCTGATTAGGTTGCTACCAAATAAAAAGGCCCCGGGACATGACAAAATTTCTAACATCATCCTCAAAAATCTCCCAGAAAACACTATAGCTTTCTTAAACAATATTTACAATTCAATTTTCAGATTAGGCTACTATCCACTAAACTGGAAGTACTCTATCATCATTCCGATACCCAAACCCAACAAAAATCTTAACAATCCGGAAAGTTACAGACCGATCAGTCTTCTACCCACACTAGCTAAATTACTAGATAAAATTATCCTTAAAAGATTAAAACATTACACTAATAACACTAAGGCTATTCCCCTCCATCAATTTGGATTCACCAATTCCATCTCAACCTCGCATCAATTACTAAGGATCAATGAATACATTCAAGAAGCCTTCCAGAAAAAGCACCACACAATCGTCACATGTCTAGATCTAACACAGGCCTTCGCAGAGTCTGGCACATTGGTCTCGTTCACAAATTAAAATCTATAGGCACCCCAGTATATCTACTCAACACAATATCTAGTTTTCTATCAGACAGAACCTTTGCGGTCACAATAGATAATCACACTTCAAACCCCAGAAACATACAAGCAGGCCTTCCCCAAGGTTCTCCGTTATCTCCCATCCTTTTTAATATCTATGTAGCTGACATCCCAGTTGCACCCAACACAAACATCGGGCAATTCGCAGATGACACCATCATATACGGGTCCAGTTATTCATGCAACATCATAAGAAATAAGATTCAAAGACATCTTGACAAAATAGATGAATGGGCTTCAAAATGGAAACTCAAACTCAATGCCGTAAAATCTAACGCAAAAATTTTCACACTCAGACAAATGTTCACCCCTCCCCCCTGCAAATTAATAACTCACCAATTCCCTGGACGCCACGTAATCAAAACATCAAATATCTAGGATTAAATCTGGATACTAAGCTCCTCTGGAAAGACCATATTAATGCAAAAACACACCAAGCAAAAGTAAAGATTCTTCAACTAAAACCGCTCATCAATCACAAAAGCAAACTCTCTCTAAACAACGCAATAGCCCTGTACAAGAATTACATACGTCCTATTATGACCTATGCGTGTCCCATCTGGTTAAGTGCCTCAAGAACCAATTTAAACAAAATCCAAATAGTTCAAAATAAATACCTCAGAGCAATCACTCAAGCCCCATGGTTCGTTTCAAATCATCAGTTGCACAAAGAACTAAATATTCCGTACATTAACCCGTTCATTACCAAGATAT
>BLKR01001803.1:0-247372 GCA_011170035.1 Teleogryllus occipitalis | reverse complement strand
GAAACAACCCGCAGCCTTCAGCTGACCGTCGCCATGCGTTCTTTAAATATTTTGCATGACTCGGTTAGTTTCAGCGTTTAATTTTGTGATGAGAGATGAGAAATGTTTCCAATGGCTATACGTTTTTGCATCCTCAAACTGTTACTAACAAATTGCATCAGTTGTTTCTGGAAAGTATATTTTTCATTTATTTTTCATGAATCTGTATTTATATTTTATGAGTATTATCGTCAACTCACTACCATCAGTGTGTAGCAAAAAGGTGTTGGTGAATTTTTACATTATTCTAATTACACATTCTTCTATAATTACACTATTCTTTTTACTTATAAATAATAGCTTTTTATATTACATTCTGTTTTCAATACTCATCTCTATAAATGTATGCATTTTGGTGTAAAAGGTTTTAAGCTGTTTTTGCTTCGCGAACCTTTTGTTCTCTTCCGGCTTAACGCAATCCGCTCTAAACGAAAAATTCCACCTCCGTCCCCTCCCCTCTACTCTCACTCCATCAAGCTCCGCCTTGGGGCCCCCTCCACTGCTCCTGCTGCCATAGTCACCTTCCACCAAACGCACAGGCACCTCCGTCACTTCTCGCACCTCGGCCCCAAGTTCGAAGAAAGACCTCCTGGATCGCCTGCCATTCTAGCCAGCGGAGCACCTTCTCTCCCCCCATTATACTCGTATATACACACGTTTATGTTCATGTCCCGTATAGGGCGCTATTTCGCTGACGTAGGTACGTCGAGGAGGGGAAACCCCACGGAGAAACGTTTCAAATTTCACGTTCCACCGGGTGAAGAACACAAACACCCGAGAGATGACATGCGCCACTCTTGCGGGACTAATGAAACCTAGAAGTTGACGCATCCGGAAACAAATCATCAGTCTCTCCGCCACCTCTATCTCCGCCTCTGTGACTGGTCGCCGTCCACCCCCGTCCCCGCCACCCGCCACAGGTACCGCGCTCACAGCCCCATTCCGCTTCCGCCACCGCCACCGCGACTCGACTCGAGCATTAAGCGCGACCCTTTGCTCCCCCAGCCAGCCCTTTCCGCCTCACCCCCTCCAAACTTCGTTTTCAACGCTTCGCCCCTGTTTCATATCGTCCTCTTGTTCCTCCGACTCTGTTTCTTACCTCGAACAGTGTGATGAGCTCGTTTTCGGATTCTGAATCGTTTTGTAAATAAATAAATAGTGATTTGTTGCTGCAAATGAGCATACGCTTGATGGCAGTTGAGCGACAACCGGAGAAGTACAAATAAAAAATTGAAAAGAAACAAACGTTTATGAAGTTATAAAAATCATAATCATATTACACATTCACAAAAAGCGTAAAAATGCAAATAAAATAAAAAAACAGGTAAAATGTGCACCAATTGCCCCCTTCTCTACTAGATTCCCACCACTTCATTTCACGACCCTCCGCTACGTAATTTCGACATTTAAGCTCCTGACATATGGCAGAACTTTTGGTTGCCTTTTCTTATCCTGAAAAACGTCACTGCGCTCTGCGCATCACTGCACTTGATAGTTATGCTTTTGAGAACCCTCGAACGCGCAACTTGTGTGCTCCTGGGACGTTTTGCGTTAATTGTCACGCTCTACAATCTCGACGTCTGAGTTCCGACCTCAGCTGTTTCCGAACTTGTATCTGTTCTGCTCCCGTGCGCCTCTCCGCGAGGCTGCTTCTGCCAGCTGTGCCCTAGCCAGGTCTCAAAGCTCGAACCGCAAGGACGCACGAACACGCAGCGGGAAAGTGAAGAAGCTTGTTGCCTGCCCCGCTGCCTTTATTAAGCGGCTGCGCTCCCACTTGTGGGAACTTCCTTCTCGGGTGTTGTATAACCATTTGGGAAATCTAGCTGTGCGCACGTCGCAGACGTGTCTAATATTTGGAAATGTCTGGAACAATGTAGTACGTTCACATTCCGTCCAGGATTTCTAGAAAAATGTCCTATTTTACTTGTTATACCTATATACTAGTTCTTAAAATTTAGAATTTTTACTAGTATTTTAAACTCGTGTAATTGTTATTTGACTATCAAATGTTGGTCATCGATAGTTGACACAAAACTAAACAATCGTAGAAATAAAATTAAAAATTCGTTTCTACGTTATCTTTTATTGTATTTATTTTTGCATTTTGCAATTTCCATGTAAACATTAACACTGCAGTAATAAAGATAATATGAAGACTGACAAAAGTAGACCATGTATTTTGCGGAAAAAGCAAACAATCTAGGCCAACGATGTAAAGTATGGAAAAGTAGTTGTTAAGAGAGGTACGAATTCTTTTTAAAAGTTGCTTTAGCTTGGATCTGATGAGAGTTCATCGTTTAAATCTGCAAATGCAAATGCTCGGATCATTCTGGCTGTGAAGCACATGTCAGTTTGTTTTCATTGATATGTGAACTCATTACTTTTCTGTCATTCTCACATTGCAATCACTCTCCAGTTGTAAGAGCTGTGTAGGAAGCGATATATATCATGACATGATTAAACTTTGGCATATGTTGTTGATAGTGTTTACTCTGGTGTCGGAGTAATGCTTCCCTCTAATATACGATTAATTATCACTGTGTCTCACTAGAGGATACCATTTCATCGTTTGTTACCTTGTGTATAATAGATAGCAGCTATAAATCAAATATTAATCTTCAATCTAGTGCGACCAAATAATAGCTTGCTAGTAATAATTCTGCCGGCAAGCAAACATCTTCCCAGGAGTGCCGTAGTTTACTTTCAACCCAGCGCTTCCTTTTTGCGATGAATGAGGTACTCTAGCGTCTAATTACATTATCGATATGATAAATAAATAAATATTTAAAAAACACGGGTGAAACAATTTGATATATAACAATCACGAGGAGCTTTAATATAACACATTTTATGACATAACGATATTTAATCATTTTTGAAATATTTACTTTGGATATCATCTTGATAATCTAGCAGTGAAATATTCATTTTTAATAAACGGGGTTATCATTTGTGGAGTAATTGAACTGAATTTCTTAAGCCTTCATTGACGTTGGATTATTGTTGCACACTAGCTTTAAATTGACCTACGGTACTAAATTCGGAATTCGGATTTGATGAGGCGTGTAAATGATGTTGAGGAGACGTTTATGAACTAACATTCTCATAATGATTTCGATTTAAGAACGTGGTATTACCGGTGAAATAAAACTCGTTGCAGTGAATTGCCCTTGCACTAAAGAACAATAAAACTGTATTCTGTAAACATTAAATAACGCTTGATGCTGTTATATACCTGAACATCTTTTAGAGCAAAAGGGTGCTTTGTTGCTCAACCGAATAATAACCTCTTTCTCTAAGAGAAAGCACGAATTCACACCCGTCATCCTCTTAAACCACGAGCCCGTTCCCGCATTTGCACCCGTTCGTTCCGATGAGCCCGGCTGTCGGCCGGCGCGGCCGGGCCTTTCCCGCGCGCTGTTAATTTTTGCGTTGGCGCGCGATTGAGAGCGCGAGAGGTCGGCCAGTAATAACTTTTCGGGTGCGGATCACGCGTGGCGTCGCGTAAAATTCCCATCTGCCGCGCTCCCCTCCCCCTCACTCCCCGCCCAATCAAAAACGCGCGGCGCGGGCGGATTGCGATTCCCGCTCGGCGGCGCGCGATACGCGGCGCGTGATTAGGTGTGGCCGCGTCGCGTCGCGTCGCGTCGCGTCGCGTCGCTTCGCGGTCGGCACGTCCGATTGATCGCGTGTTCAAACGCCCGCGAAGGCGACGCACTGCGCAGGGTTTTCTCGTGGAGAACAAATATTTTGGGACGGTTGATCAATTTGGACAAGTCGTTTGAGTTCAAATTTGTTGTACTTTTTAAAAAAAAATTATTTAGTCGCATCATTGGCGCAAGTGTTAGCGAATATTCAATAGTTTGACTATGGGTATTGTTACATAGTGTGTTTATAGTTTTACATAGTTATTGTTTTACATTTTTTACTTGATAATGATGATATTCTATTGAATATTTATTATACATTGTTCCACTCTGCAGTTATGTGGTAATGCCTTTTCGAAGTAAATGAGAAAATCTTAATATAATCTAAACTTCAACTCTGGTGGAAGAGAACTGGGATGTGACTGACAAATTCATTACGAAATTTCGTACGTAAAGAGTCACGTAATTGTAAATCAGGTAATAAACAAAAATAATTGTGAGCAAAAGTAACACGAATGTTTTCATAGTTATTTAATATGATTTGCAACGAAGATGTACAAAATGAGCAAAGACACAGGAAAGTTATTAGTGGCTGTGTTACCTCCAACAAATTTTCATTTCCTCACCATATTACCATTCCTTAAATCATTATTTGCACATACGCACGCAAATAAGCCTTAAGTACTAATGTATATTACTAATGTGTCTTTTATGTCGTACTGAAATACGTATATTATTTCGCCCCCAAAATTTCTAATATATTTTAGTAAATAAACACAAGAATAATAAAAAAATTAATTTTAATATTTATAATGTTAAGTTCCTCTGTCTGCATGTATCTTTAAACTTTTTTAAACTTATTTTGTATTGCTTTTCTTTGATGTTTGTTATTGACTTCAGACCGAATATTGAACACAGTAATTCATTGTTTGTTTGTTGTTGTTGTTGTTGTTGTTGTTGTTTTTATAGTAGTGTGTTTGGTATATGTGTGTATGTGTATTGCATATTAAAACATTAAACTATCCTTTTGTACTATGTAAAATGTACTATTTGATATTTTTATTTGTTTTGTAGTAAACAGAACAATACTATATACCTTTTTAAAATCCTCAATTAAACATTAAAAAACACAAAGAAATCGTCTACTTCTTAGGCTTCTCCCAGCCGTGAACAACTAGTGAACCGCATAACTTCGTATACTAAGTGCCAGTCATGTAGGATGACGAAAAGAAATTTATATTTTCGTTCGTCTAAATCAGAGATTTTCATTCTGCCCTGAGGATTTGCGTCGTTCTTTCCGTGACGAATTCCTATGTGAAAGTAAAAACAGCGGTTGCCTCAGGCATTCATATTTATATTCAGAATGTTTGCAAGTGAGTTGCGCTTCCGGGCGAGTTTTGTCGTGTACGGTTTGTTTTTGAATCTGTGTGCCCTTTGTCCAGACCTAACACAGCTTCATTCTGATGCCATTTCCGATATCCGTTTTCTATTCCTCCCGACATATTAATGCGAGGCGCCCTACAATTTCGTACGAAAAAGTAACTTTTTCTTTTTTCGGTACAGTAATATTTTTCTCATGAGTCTCTTAACTTCACTGTCACTCTGAAGAATGAGTACGTATGTAATAGCAGGATGTCGATTTTAAATTTATTATTTCTAGTTGTTGTTTTGGACATTTTAATTTCATTTTATATGTTTTACAGTTATGTGTAACCAGTACTAATTTTTAATTTGCATTTTTTTCAGGTGAGAATGCGAAATTGTGTGCGACGTCTGGAAAAATGATGGATTATGCATTCCTTGAAAGGTTTGAAATTTACTGTAATTTGTAATTCAAATAATTTAAAAGAAATTTTATCAATTTGTGCAAAGTTTACTATGGTAACGCTTGGTACCTGCGTCTACATCATTTTACTTAAAGTTTGATCATCGTACATCAACTTGTACACGTTGTACATTATAAAAACGTTTATGCCTACAATGTTTTCTTCAATGTTCTGTTTCGTTGCATACAAAGCATATTGTTGAAATTATAAGAAGAAAAGTGTGTTGAAATTGTACGAAGTAAATTTCTAAATGATCAACATTGCCGCCTTATTATTATTATTATTATTATTATTATTATTATTATTATTATTATTATTATTATACATCGGCTGTTTAGGCATTAAATATCACATTTTAAGCGCCTAAAAAGGCACTGAAAATATCAAGAATAAGGAGAAAAAGGCACTGTCATAAGTTAGACAATAAATTGAAAAATTCTTTGTAATATTTGTCTATATTATTTTGTAAACAAGTACGTACACTTTAATATAAAACTAGAGTTGCATATTTATAACTCTTTTATATTTTATTCTTAATAGTTTGCGTTGCAATATTTTACCTGTAACTATTCGAGGATCACAATTTTAAATTTGCGACGATTGGGAGACAAAATCACATTGAATGCGGAGGACTTTTCAACGTCTATTAATGCGACTGTCATGTACGAACTATACTGGTATATATACAGACATATACTGGCATATTCTCGTATTTTAGAAGTCCAACATTAGCAACTCTGAAACCTTCTGGGAATTTACATATATTTCCACTTAATATTTCGATGCCCTCGGAGTATTGTCAATCGACCAAGTTCTCAGAACATGGCTGGTATTTATGGAATAGGGAAATGGAGAAAAATCTGTTGGTATACTTTTAGAAATTCTCTCGTATTTTAAAATACATACACGCGAATCGAAGGTTTCATAATGAGTGGTTACGTTGGACCATGGCCGATTTTCTTATATCTTAGCATTGTTTTCAAAAATAATGTGTAAAAGGCCAAAAAGTCCAATAATTCTAAAAAAGATATTTGTGCAAAAAAAGCATGTGTGCTTAAAAAAGGCAAAAATCAGCATTATAAAACTTCCTCATATGTCATCATTAGACATGATTCGTGCACCTTTAAATAAGATCGCTAGAATAAAATAGGCATTTCACCAAACATCCGATGTTTAATTATTATAATTGAGTTTCGAATCTCAATTTTTTTTAGTGTGTGGTCATCAGTAGTATGATATATTTTAAATATCGTTAAATTGTCGCAAAAAAGTTTGTAATATGAATCACGAATACTCATTACAAAACTTTCCTCTCACATTTTAATTTGTTCATACTTTTTATCATTTTATCCAAATCATAAAATATGCACGATTTATTCATTTTATTATGATAAAGCCGCCGACTTTTTCAGTACTCGATAATTCAGAAGCAACGTTTTATGTCATTTACTTGTTATTTTTGTTTACTAATGAAAATGTTACATTCAATAGGTTCAGTTTCATTATCACTCTTTTGCTAATTGGTCGTGGGCTGGTTTGGAGAACGAAAATAGTGGGAAGTCCTACGCCAGTGACGATGAAGAGCGGTCAGCGCGCAGTTAGATCAAACGATACGAGCGCCAAACCGCGAGGCGCGTGCGCCCACGCAGATGTGCAAAAGCCGCTTCCTCCCTCGCGGCGGCCGACACGTCAGTGGCCTCTGCTTTCACTAATTGGAGCCCATCTGCAGATTGCGTGAAGGCCCCGGCCACCCGCCCGCAGCGCCGCTCGCGAGGCGTCGCCAAAGCACGCTCCCGCGCGTGATGCACGCGGCGGTGCATCCCTTGCGTGCGCTGTCCCCCTCCCACGCCCCCAAGCCCGCCCGCGCTGGGTGCTCTGCCGCTTCGCAGCCGCCCGTCCCTCGCTAGATGCCCCTAAAGGGTACGAATGGTCGCGCCGCAGCGCAGTCGCAGTGACCGCGCATTGCACTTTCCGTGCGTTCACAAAGCTGCACAAATGAAACTCGCCACCTCTCACCGTCGCCTTTCGGTGTCACGCGGCCCCGTTGCCGCCGCCCACTTAAGTTGCGGGCGACGCGGATCCTTCACGCGCTGCAAGGCTCTCTCCAAACGAACGAACGAATAATGCTGATGTTTTGCTGTGTTCTACGACCCCCTTGTGGGGTTTCTTCGAACTGGGGGCATCGTTGTTGGGTTCGTACTTTACGTTTCCGGACTCTTCCCCGTGCGGGGACGGGGATCGGGAGTCTGGATAGGGGATTATTTTGTTCATGGAAGGATGGGATTTGTTTAGGGTGTTTGGGAGACGGGGGGAGGGATGCCGATGGGTGGGAATGGGGGTAGGGTGTGAGCAGAGGGTGGAGAAAGGTGGCAGAGATGCTGTTGTCGACGGCGTTTTTAGCTGGTTAGATCTGTCTATTCTAGTAAGTCGTTGTCGTTAGCTCATCTGTAGTTAGTTTGTCGTTAGCTTGTCTTTGCCCTGTGGCTTAGGTTATAGGAAGGAGGAGTTGGAGAATGGCTAGGGGATGCGTTTTTGGGAGTGTCGGGGCGGGTTTCTGAGAATGTGATGGTGAGGAAGGAACACGTCGACGGGCTGGAGCTTCCTATTGTGTACAAGTATTAAGAAGTATTCCTTGGTCACTGAAGATTGCGAATTCTGGTTATTTCTCCAAAACGTTAAACGTCTAAACACCATGACAATCTGTAGTGTTATGTATTAGACGTACAATTTCTGAATGTGGGGATCAGACAAAAATCGCGGTTGTAACGTAATAGTATCTTGTTTAAGATGATCGGTATTTCCTATTATTGTTTTCTGCTGTTGCTGTCGGCACAATCCTCCAGTTCGCGGTAGATTACGCCTTTGAGTTACTGGCAGAAGGCCACTTCTCACGACCATTGGAAGCCATTCGGAACAAACAAGCATAAAGCAAAATTTAAACAGTTTCTTAATGATCGACAAGATTTTAATTATTCGTAAACATCTTGTGAATTTTTGTTACGATAAATTCAAGTTCTGTGAAACACCTCTTACATTGAATACCTTTTTCACGAAAACGTACAATGTACTGCAATGTAATGTAAATGTACAAACGGATAGTACAAAATGTACTATCCCTTTGATGTGGTTTGATGTACTATCCTTTTGATTTTTGTAAAGTAGAGGAATGATCTGAATGTGAATTTATTTCGATGTTCTGCTTTAATTAGGAACATTCAGACAGTGGAAAAAGAGTTGGGTTGCACTTTGACACCTGATTGCCAGAGACGTGCATCCGTGGGTAGTGCATACACGTTGCTGTGCAAACCTTGGTTGAGGAGAGAATATACATCTGATTCATCTCGTTTATCTGGGATTGAAATTCTTTATAAATACCTGATGATGAACATCTTTCTTCAAAGCGGTGGTTTTTGTTACAATAAATTAGTAAAATTGACTAAATAACTTCAACTATCTGATTATCTATATTTATAGGAGAACATGGGAATAAAAGTAACAAAATGGGAAAATTCTTAATATCATAAATCTCTGAATGTGTAGTTTGTGGCATCGTTGTCTCGGGAAGATCATTTATAAATGCTCGATTATGAAACGACGACCGCCCAATTTAATTTAACCGGTCAGCATAAGAGTTTGTTTCAAAATACGTTTTGATTTATTAAAACATAACTGGCGGTGTAGCCGTACTCGCGGGGCAAAGGTGCAGCAGCAACTCAACGTGTGCCGCATTCAGTCTTTCGCCCTTTGGGCGTGCTGTCTCCGCCCGCTGCAACCCCGCTGGCGCGCCTCGCCCCATTGGTAGTGCGCTCACGACTTCCATCGCCCGCGCTTCCGCCGCTCCCATGCGACGCGACTCGACGCGTCGCGACGCCCCTAATGAACGAGGCGCGCTGCCCTGTCGCCGCACCGGCCACCGCCTGCGGTCCCCGCGGCGAGGCCCGGCCCACACGCGACGAGCGGAGAGCGGCTCTTTCGCCCCGTGCATTTTGCATTTATCGCAGATTGAAAACCTTCAGAAATGTATTCCATCGATCGCCAAACATACAATTACTAGTTTTTTCAGTATTTGGTAACATTTCGCATTTTTATCAATTGCTAAAATCTACCATCTCAAAGAATTTGTGACTGCATTGGGAATAATGAGGAAGGAAGATGGTGAGAGACACCCGATAACAATAGCTTGCAAGACCCATGCAGCGGTTAGTTCCTGGAAGGGCTCGTCAACCCCTCCCAAGGCCACTCGCCGCGCCGCCTCGGCCGGCCGCCTCCTCCGGATTTTATTCTCGGGGAAGCATTCCGGGCGGATCTGGGCGGGTCGGGGCCGGGCCGGGCGGTCGCATTGGGTGGCGTCTAACTGAATAGCATGCGAAACATTTCGGTTAAGGCTGTACCGCGCGGGGCTGCTCTGTGCCGGGCGGGCCGCTCCAAATGGGTTCCCTACTTAAGAATAAAGCGGTTGTCTCTGGCTATTCCACGCGTGAAATTAAAACCAATAGAGTTTGACTATACGTACAAAATGCCCCAATCAGAGCGGTGTATCTCAAAACGTTTATCGCTTTTTCTATCAGATTTTTCTTACCCCTTCTCTCTCCTGGCCAATCATAAACTGAGACTCGTCTACTGGAGGCGGTATACAGTGATCACTATGTTGATGTCCAATAACCCGCGTATGTACTAATGTGACATAACTTCTGATTTTATCAGAGCTTTCAATTATTTCCAAAATTTGGCGCACTTAGGTACTCTGTTGGTCATAATTTTATTCGTGGAGCAGTCTTATTCAATACCACTCGTGCACTGGAAATCCACAGATAAATCCCCTCCTCGCTTCGTGAGTCGGGGATTTATCGAAATTTCCAAAGCACTCGTGATCTTACTTATGAAAATTCCACGAGTGCTTTGAACAATCTCGAAATAAATTCACGAACAGCGAAGAGAGGAATTAATTTATTTGAGAATATCCAAAGTGTAAGTGTGATTTACTAAGTCTATTTTACGAATGACGTTTCTTGAATATAACACAATATAATTTTAAATTAACGTTCTAATAAATAATTAACATTTATTCACACATTACTTTAAATAGAAATATACGATTAAAAAGACAAAGAAAATAAACGTAACATAAGAACCGCAAAATTATACAAGCTCAGCTTGTAAGCAAAAACGTTTAAACAATTACCACCTCCAAGGAGATGACAATTAATAACTAATAAATTTGCATCTAATCATTTGCAAATTTGCTCTGATCGGTTGTTTTCTGTGGTTTCTCCGATCAACACCAGATGAATGCCGGAGCAATGCCCTAAGAAATGGGCCTCAGACCACGCGCGGTCTTTCCTTCCTCATCCTTGTCCTACCCTTACCCCTTACATACATATATGTTTAGCGCGGCAGAGATTAATGTGAAAGTATAGAATAAGCAAAGTACGGCTCTGTTCTTGCTCTTGTACTCGCACTGTAGCCAAAAAGCTTATTGCAGCTATCACTGCCTCGTAAATCTAGGAGGCATCTCAAGCATATATACATATTTGATTTAAACACCAAAAAAATAAAGTGAGTTTTCTTCTTCGTCAATAAAACTTTCCGTACACTTATTACGTAACTGTTATTTGCAGCTAAATAGAAAATACAATGATTTCCAAGGTGCATTCTTTATTTAGAACGTCACTCATCACAGCATGACGTCGACGAGGAGGTTCGTGTCACGAATTCTCCTGGTCAACATTTATGTTAAATCATTCAGAATTCTTTAAAATATATTTTATAGCACTGTCAATCCCATTCGTTTTTGACTCGTGAGAAAAATCTTACATAGTAAAGAACAAAGCATTTTGTGAAATATATAGTCATCAGCGTACTCGTTTATAACCTTGGTTAAGTGTGCGGGCTTTTGCACTAACTTCACCGTTTCCACATCGTGGCTTCGATCTGCGCGCACCCAACCTGCTTCGGAAACCGGTGGGAACCGCCAGCCGCCAGTTCACGCCGGTGAGCTAAGCAAGCTTGGGCACGGCTTGGGCGGGCGGCTGCCACGGAATGTCGCTGCAATCGCCGCGTGGTAAGCATTAGCTTCTACATGCGAGTGCCAGTATCCTCCGTAATTCCAGTAACAGCATCACAGTCAGCACTACTTTCAGGGACACGATATCTGTGGATTTAGTAATTTGCTTAGTTTCACGTGACCTGTATCAATCTCGCTGCGATAATTAACATCTTCGTTTTCATAGTACTCTGAAGACTATGATAACTTAATCTCCAATGTGTGCACTGTAGTCGCAGTAAACACCACTGCCACCTCCACTTTTACCACCACCATCACTACCACAACTACTATTACTAAAACTACTATTACTAAAACTACTATTACTATTATTACTATTACTATTATTACTATTACTATTATTACTATTATTACTATTACTATTACTATTATTACTATTATTACAATTACTATTATTACTATTACTATTATTACTATTACTATTACTATTATTACTATTACTATTATTACTATTACTATTATTACTATTACTACTATTACTATTACTATTAGTACTATTGCTACTACCACTATTATTACTACTACTATTTCTACTACTACTATTTCTACTACTGTTACTACTACTACCACCACTACTACTACCACCACGACCATCTCGGCCACTTCCAGGACCGCCACCGCTTTAAACTCAATTATTACTACCAGCATTCTCATCCCCAAGGCTTCTCTCCAACACGATCGGCCCCTTGTCCGTGGTGACAACCTTTCTGCGCCAGCATCCCTTCCATTAAGGTCGCTGAGAGCGCGTCGCTGGACGGAACGCCCTCGCTTCCCGGCGCACTCCAAGTGGCCGCGTCGGGTCGCTGAGCATTGCCACGCTGTGATCTCCTCTTCTGTTTACTCGAAGCCCATCGAAATATAATTACTTCGCACGGTGCGTTAGTCAAATGACATGGACGTTTGTGGTTTCGCCTTTGGCATAACATATCGGGATTGAGGCACAGGATATCAGTGGAATGCTTTGTTATCATTGTACTTTGCCTGCTGTGAAGCTGTTATTTTGAATTAGCGAGTCATAAAAACGTGTATTGAACATTGATTGAGTTTCGACTGATTTATTGTATTTTAATTGTATTTCTCTTTTGCTCGCAATGCATTCACGCAGTTCTGAGAATTTATAAATTAGAATCGTAGGTATTTAAAAGTCTGATTTGAACTGTACATTTGAGAGGTCAGTGCTAAATTATTATTGCAAAAGGAAACCAGAACATACATTACACATTATAAAAAACACACTAAAGTATACGGTATTCCTCAATAAAAATTGATTAATTTGCACAGCTATTGTCGATAAGATTTCAAAAGAGTTACCCAAAATACAAAATAAATAAAAGTTGTGTGCGTAATATCTCTTAAGCAGTGTTTTTTATTTTATTTTTAAAAACGCTAAATTATCTCGACATTTTGCGATGATATTCCTGTTCGTAGAAAGTTTGCATTTTTGATGCGTCCGTAATGTTGCTGTCATAGAGACTGGAATTACGGTTAATGTATGTTGTCAATATTAAACTATTGCTACAACAGATTTACGTTATGAAAATTTATTCGAAATTTTGAAACGATAAAAATAGTTTAAGTTGTTCTAGTAAACCAAGTGTCTTAGGTAGAGAGGAAGTTGAAAGAATTACATTTTATTCGAGCTATATTTATGAACGACTTAAAAGGAACTAAAAATCCCCTCTAATGCTTGGAAACAGCTAATCCAACTCTGCTGACGTGCAAACCAACATTCAGGCTGCTTTGTAACGGTTTCTCATCTCACATAGTTCATATTGCGGAATAATACGAATTTCTCATATCGCAGTATCTCAGGACTGTTTCACGACAATTCCTACAAATTGCTTCGGCTGTAATCAGCCGACTCAGTCGATTCAAGCAAATCGCTCGTTTTCCACGGAAATCCTCTTGAAATT
Organism: Teleogryllus occipitalis; assembly: GCA_011170035.1. Lineage (NCBI taxonomy): Eukaryota > Metazoa > Arthropoda > Insecta > Orthoptera > Gryllidae > Teleogryllus > Teleogryllus occipitalis. The sequence goes on along the minus strand of BLKR01001803.1, from coordinate 233,883 downwards.
GAATTCATGCGGCGCACGGGCACGTGAGGAATGAAATGCCGCGGATGACCGCTCGCCCGTTCGGAATGACCTGCTAGAGCGCACACGCGTCGCCCAAGCACAGATCTTCCTCGCGTCGCCGTTTTAAATGCAATTTGCGAATGGGAATTCGATATGTGGAACTTTTTGCGTCGCGGGGACGCTGCTCTCTAATCTAATAATTTTCTCATCGATAAAACGACAGTTTCGTATATTTGGGTTTTACAATTCCGCTGTGGTCCGGATTTTTTGATGCGTAAAGAAAGGAAGAGTGCGTCAATGATGAATACGAATGAAGAGATTTCTAATTTTAAATTTTCAGTTGTTATGGGAGATATGTCGTAGTTTTGTTTTGATGAGTTTATCCAAACTAAATCAATTACCTTCAATACTTCTGGGGGAGTATCGCAGACATTTCATTAAACACAGACTTCCCGAAAATGGAATCAGCAGAAGGGATAATAAATAAATGACATCCAAGACAAACAGTAAATACACGAAACACAGCTCGTTCCCCGCGACGACTTTCTCATACGTGAATTCGTATATTCGCACAGTGGCATAGATTCGTTACTCCAAGGGACAATCTCAAACTAATTATGTTAATGGATTTTTTTTTACAAAATAATTATTACTGTGCTTGAATTGCGAGAAAATCACACAAGGCCTCACAGTTCCTCAGCCAAAATCACGAACGAGATCCTCAGTTATTTCCCAGACGGGTGGCATGCTTGTGTGGTGATTTGGACGTAAACACAGATAGTGGATTGTGTGGTGAAAATGAGATGGAAATCTACCTGAATACCTGTGTTGTTCCTTATACACTCCCAAAACTTTGAACCTCGATACATAAAGACAGAAAGTTAAGTGTATTGACAGGGACAAAGTGTCATTTCACACATATCATCGCGAGTGTGTTCTGAACAATATGATGATTTAATTCCCCCCCCCCCTGTCCATAATTCTCCCAACTTCTCATAACTGCTACGTTTAGGGTTCCGATTTTATCCAACCTCTGACTAAAACAATCATTCTTTTTTGTTACTGTACAATAATATATTTGTTTATAAATTCTACTAACATAATACTCAATACAACATTCGGAAAGATTTGATAATTGTTATAAAACATTTAATATGGCCTCCTATTGATGGTTATACAAGTATTTGTTAATAGTAATAGTTGAGAGTACATCTTGCGTATTCTGGCAACACAAATAAGTTGTATATACCTTCAGCGTCTCGTTGTTTCTGATGTGTAAAGAATTGTATCCCTAAGGGAACCGGGGTCAAAGGACACCATCAAATTTTTAAAATTATATTTATGTTGACTTCTTTGCTGTAGATATAGCATACAACAAACTGTTAATCGAAAATATGGAATGTAGGTAATTATTACTTTATTACGTGCGTTGTTAGCGTTGTACCTTGTTCTTGTTTTGTATCATTCTAATTATACATTTCTTGAAATATTACACTTATTAGTACAAATCGATAACGTTCATGTATATGTGCATTTCCTTCATTCTGGTACCTATAAACTTGAATGGAACAGACATTTTTTGAAACCGTCACACATAAATAACTGCGCTGTAATGAACAAATACGGAAATGCGATAATATATTTGCAAATGAGGGGCGTATTTTGGAACGCCGTATTTCTTCGTCCATTTCCCTTTCCTCTCGTCGTTCGTAATTGACACATCCCACCAGCGGCCTTCTGATCAACAAAAACAAGCATGATTTTTCGATTCGTCCGTGACACGTGCGGTGTCGCATAAAATCCCGGTTTTACTGCCGGCGGCGGCGCGGCATAAAGAACGCGGCTGCCGATGCGAACACAGCGCGCGGGCGGAAAGCATTGAAACTACCACTACAATCCCTCTTCCAAATTACTTTATTCTCTTACACGATAAAATACCTCTATAGGACGTCCATAAAGGTTACTGCTATTTTGAATGGGAAAGGTTGTCGCTGGCACTAAGATACTAATTGGGAAAAGAAGCTCCGTTCGTTAACGATTTTGGGAAATGATAATTTCTAAAAATATTATTTTACAAATTTATTTATTTATATTATTTTTATTATTATTTTTTTAAGGTCGCATCAATATCTACGTCATTAGCGACTACTAAAGTTAACGTTATGGTAACTATGAAAATGAAACGATGGTGATGATAAGGGGTGAAAGAACGAACACTAATTCAATCATGCCCGAGGCGGGACTCGAACCCGCGACTCTTCGGTCCGAGATCACTACGACACTACTGCCTTAGTGATCTCGGTCATCGGATCGGCTATTTCACAAATGTTGTTCACTGCTCAAATGATTTTTTTTTTTTTTTTCAATTACATAATATTTATTTTCTCCGCTCGTTAACGTAGAATGTGTTAACAAAGAACATTAAATTGAGGGAAGGGGAGCCATATTTAGTGGAAACGCCATTATTCTTTCGAAACAAAAGAACCTGGGTGCTTCGCAGGCGAGCTTCGGTCCGAGCTCCCGTTGCTCCTCCGTGGCCCAGGTGGCTCCGAGCGAGCGGCGGCTGTGGGAAGCAGCAAACGGGGCTGGTGACGGCTCTTCCGCCACGGTGGAATGATACTATATGTGCAGCAGGGGGGCTGAGTATTCCAAAATTACTTGTCGGATAGGCAAAGTTGTTACACCAAACGTGTATTCGCTAATATCAAATATCTCGATTAGTTAATAAAGAGCTTTATGTTTTCTCCAGAAATTTTGAATTTTTCTCAGCGTTGGGCAAAATAATTTAAATTTAGTATTTAAATTCTTCGGCAAAATACTTTGTAAATAAGTATTTAAATAATACTCAACATTCATTAGGTTTGGAACTGCTAAATACTTATGTATTTAAAATACTTTAAATACTCAAAATACAGTAAATACAATAATGTTGTATTATAATTTTTATTGCAACAATGTATTGTAATTGTCAACTACAATAAATTACTAATAATAGTCATAAATTTCTGAACAATAACTAAAAACATTCAAATATAAAACCCTTTGCCTTATATTTTCACAAAACACTTTCGAATATAAAATGATACAAAAAGTATGTGTAACTCAAATGAACGGAATTTTCTTTTAAAACGACTAGTTTTTTAAACCATTAGGCAATAAACTCCTAGTTGGCGAATGTATAAAACGCACATAGGAAAACTCGTTGAACTGGCGCGGATAAACATAAACATAGTGTTATAAGAAATAAACAGTATTTTTGTTGTCAGATAATTGTCCATCATTTTTAATGATTTAGATTTATCATTTAAAAATGACGATTCAAGTTCAACAGCTGAAAGGTGCTTTTATTTTTCTTTCAATGTGGTCCATTCACTAGCGGAATCAAACAAAAAGAATTTTTCTTCGTTATCTTCACCTATATTTAAAGTATTTTAAGTATTTTTTTTAAATACGCCTAATGCATGTATTTAAATACATCTCTAAAACATATGTTCAAAAAGCTCAAAATACAAGAATTTAAATACTGCCCAACCCTGATTGTTCTATTGATTGGAAGTTAATTGAAAGTCAAATTTTGTGTCTTAATAAAACTGGCCTTCTTGAAGATCATGATACATCGTGACTGTACAACATGAATAGGAACGTTGTTATTCTCTCAGTCTTTCCTCGACGTCTGTCCACTTTTCTGATTATAAAGATAATTAGAAACCAGTGGCGCGCCCACGGGGGGAGGGAGTAATTTCTGTGGTAACGAAGTTCATATCTCAACTGAATAGGCTCCAAAGAACTAAATCAAGAAATAAAAGTAAATTCAAATGAACACAAATATTTTTTAAAGAAAAAGTCATCTGAACACTGTAACTGATACCTCCCAATCCCGTAGAATATCCTGATATTCTCAACTGCTGATTCCACTGCTACTATCCGCGTTGAAGTGTCATCGCCAGCTCCATTTCGGTAAGGATCTCCGGAAGGCGTAATGCTAGAAGTGAAAGGAGCGTAACGAAATTTGCGTGGTCAGATGAAAGAGCAGGTTTGATGGCTGGAGTCTCACCTCGTAAAATAACGGATCATTGAACTGAATTGAATTGAATTGAATTGAATTGAACTGAAGGTGAGCCCTGTGGAAGCGCTTGCTGCGCTGCCAAGGTCGCCACCCACGCAACGCAGGCTACCTCACGCGGCCACATCCGGCGCGGGCCGCTCTTGCACGGTACGGCTGCCAACCGCCTCAATGGAGGAGCGTCCATCCGGCGACGCGCCTGCTACAAAAATACCTGCGCCCGTCGCACGGCCGTTGGCCGCGAGTAAGAGCGAAAGTAATTTTAGATTGCGTGCTCTTCTATCGAGTGGCGCACGGACAACCATCGCGAGCCAATGCGGCAAGTAGGAGCAACGCACTGAGGGGTCAACAATAAATTACGTAACACCAAAGAGGGACAGGAGAGGGTTTGAGGCGGCGGCGTTACGATGCGTTAAATAGGGGTGGGGTGTTAGTTTAGTGGTATGTAACGCTGATATTTTTATTTTTTTAACATTCCTGATATAATTTCTTTTACGGTCAGTCTTACACCAAAACATTAAAATGTTAACAAATTAAATTTAAAACTATATAATAAATTTAAGAGTTATGATGTATAAAGTGTTATAATAAAAAGTTTTTTATCAGTGGTGTATTTATTGAATCTGTTGTATTACGAATAAAATATTTCAAATGATCTGTATTCTACAATCCAATGAAGTTGGTGCCGCAGACTCGCCAAACGTGCATCCATGACGGCGTGTGCACGGCTTGTCAGAAATTTTCTTGCCTGTGCGTTCGTCTTTCACCCAAAAATGGCCCCCAATCTTATTGTCAGGTGCAGTCTGTATCACTAACTACTAGTTCTGACAAAAAAAATATCATAAATTGTAATATGAAAGGCAAATAAGCTCAACTTAATAGAAATTATTTTTCCTGCTGTTTATTTCATATTTATTTATTGTAGTGTGTGTGTGTGTGTGAGAGGGAATTGTCGCAAATGTTACGTAATTATTTAGGTGGTTTGAAGTGCTCATTACAAATGCGTTACAGGGAGAGAAGGGTTATTCAAAATATTTCAAATTTGCGTTAAGTAATTTATGAGCGGTTCCTTACGCTAAGCTGCCCCGTTATTATTGTCAGTATGAACCGCTTTTTTTAACCTGTTGTTACGGAACTGTTGCGACAATGTATACGTTACTATAGTTGGTAAAAGAAAGTCGTGATTTCTTGGTTTAGTTGCATGAAGTACTGAGCGAGATGTATTCTCAACAAAGAAACGCACTGCGATTGCCGCTCTTATCCAGTAGTGACTGTTGTGTGGAAGCCTGTCTGGAGGGAAAAGTATAGCTCTTCGCAAATAATCCAGACATTGGAAGACTGAAACACAATATTCAGGATAAAAATTTTATAATTTATATTACAGAGTTCCACAAAGACCACAAGTTAAGACACTCTTGATGCATTCCGCGAAGTTATTTTCAGAACCTGTTGTAAAAAAATAATGTTATAAATAATTAACAATAAGAAAATGAGAAAATACATTTCATTGGCTGGTTGTTTTTTGTTGTTCGCGGTTATGATGATTACGACGACGATGTTAGTGTGTGTGTGTGTGTGTGTGTGTGTGTGTGTGCGCGCGCGTGTGCGTGCGTGTGCGCGCGTGCGCGCGTGTGCGCGTGCGTGTGCGTGTGTGTTTTCTTGGCGGGCGGGTTTTGGTGCGCGACCCTATTTTTAGGTGCATGACACACGATGCGTTGAGTAGGTCGCCTATGGCAAGCAGCAGGCCAATGAAACGATCACTCATTATATTACTTGTACTCCAAATATAGAACATAATCATTGTATACTATTACTTCTCGTACCCTCCTTCTTAGTGTTTACCTACTGATTGTAGATGATTAAGTACAAGTTCAGCGGAAGTAAACCATTGAAAGAAAAATCACCTAAAAATTCGTTCAGTATTCACGGGACAATATTGAGTTTCCTTGAAATTTATAAACAAATTGCGTAATTAAAAATACATTGGTGCTGTAAAAGTCATATGTTATTTTATATTTCTGATAATAACTTATCAACATATTAAATTACTATTTACTGCGAATAATTTCTAAAATATTCTCTTGAATATACTTGGTACAGAAAATTCCTAAGAACATTTGCAAATCATAAAATTCAGAAGTGTCTTTCAGAAATATTACCTGAAGTGAATTGATTGGTTGATTCCGTGCGCGTCTACTCGTAAGGCCATTAGTCCTGTAACTCTTGTGCATTTTTTCATCGCCGAAGATGATGGTAATCTCGCGCTGGCTGGCGAGATCCAGGTGGGCTTGCGGGAATTTTCTGCAGCCAGGTATCTCTCACCAGCGGAGCACCGCCGCATCCAAGACAAGCTCCAAGCCCCCGACTGCTCTCCACACAAGTTTGATAGTGGTGTGCATGTGAGTGAGTGAGTGAGAGAGAGAGAGAGAGAGAGAGAGAGAGAGAGAGAGAGAGAGAGAGAGAGAGAGAGTAAGTAAGGGATGAAGATAGGACACGGAAGAGGAAGGAAAGATCGCGCATTGTCTGTGGACTGTTTGGTAGGGAACTGCTCCAGCATTCGTCTGGTGTTGATCAGAGAAACCACGGGAAACTGCCACTCAAAGCAGCCGGCTGCGAAAGTTCTCCTCTAGACTGCGGATGAATTCTACCTAGTGTAGCGTCGTGATGAGTAAAGACGACAAGATTATCAAATGTGTACATTTAATTTGTACATAATATACAAGGATAGCATAGGGTTTGTACAGAGCATATATCACCCGCGTGTTGGTTACGGAAAACAGATGATTTTCTAATCACAACCTTCACATTTTGATATGGCACCATGGTAATCTGTAGTCATGGTCGTCAGGCGGGACCGTCTCTCATAAATGGATGACAGTCTGCGACGTTACACTAGCTCTCTAGCTAATGTCAAAGACGTCACCGTCGGGACTCGATCTTAGGTCCTCCCAATTAAAGGCACTACAGTGACATCATTTAACGCCCTGAGTTACCTTTCCCGGGCTGAAGTAAACATTATGTATATCACGAAGAAAAGTAGCTGAAAATTCCACCCGCGTTGAATGAGAAACATGTTTTCCAGTTGCAGAAATGTGGATATAATGCGTTACTTTCGTTTTACGCAAAGCCGAAAGTATTCGTCGCGACGCTTTTGTACAAAAACAGAAGAAGGTATTACTTTGCTCACGCTCTATCCTTCCCTTACATACGGGAACGTGCAGAAAGTTTCTCCTGAGCTAAAATTGCTCGTTGCGTTTGTAGCCCGGTTTTGCTTCTCTTGGTCGCGTCGCCGCGGTCTTTTTCTCTTTAGCGCTACATAACAGCCTCCCCGATCACAGTTCGAAATCCTTGTCTTCCATTGTGTTCCTCGAGCGTCCATATCCCGCGCTTTCATGCCACCCTTACGCGCCGTGTCCGAAACGAAATATCACGTTTTGTTGTTACGCGCTCTTAATATAATTGAATATCGTGGTTCCAGAGCCTTCCCTTTCCTCTTGAGCAGTGGTAAATGACTTTGTGGAGTGTCCTTTTAGTTAATTGAAAAGTTGCCCGTTGCGCCCCCGCTCGGGGTCATTTTGCGAAAACGTGATGCAGACGGAAGCTGCACTCAGTGGCGAACACGTCGCAGCAGCGAGCTGTTGGGAATGAGAATGAGTTCGAGGGTTTGGAACTCTTTCTCTTGCAAATCTCTGAAACCGAAACGAGAAGAGTTTCTCTTTTAGAGGAAATCTCTTCGTCGGGTTGGTTGAAAATGTTCGTCGTAGCGCTGCGATGACCGTTATAAATACCGGTAGCGGTAGCTCAGTGCATCAACTGATGTCACTGCATCGCCTCTAACCGGGAGGTCCTAGGTTCGAGTCCTGACGGCGGCAGGATTTTCGACACTAGCTGTTCAGCTAGGTCGAATTCAACTGCTGTCTGGAGGAGAATTCTAGCGTCCGGCTGCTCTGATCGGTAGTTTTCCGTGGTTTCTCCGATCAACACCAGGCGAATGCCGGAGCAGTACCCTACCAAACGGGCCACGGACCGCGCGCGATCTGTCCTTCCTCTTCCTTGTCCTACCCTCTCCCCTTACACACACACTTACCTTAACATGCACTACACTACCACATATTCCGGGTGACCGGTCGGGAGCTTAGAGCTTGTCCCGACTGGGGCGGTGCCCCGCTGGTGGGAAAGTCCTGGTTAGAAGGAAGCCCTACTAGCCGACGGTAGGTCGGCGCCGGATCTCGCCATCCAGCGGGGGAAGATCACCGCCATCTCCCGAGAAAAAACATGCACTACACAAACAGGACTAATGACCGAAGTAGTTGACGCGCCCGGAAACATGAAAAAATCAATCAATCAAACCCGTTATAAATATTGGCTAAATGGGTGCTGGAATAACATATTTCCGTGTTTCTGTACATGTTAATGATCGGTGATGGGGTGTGGCGAATGCCGTGTTGCCCAAATACAGTATCTCACTACAATGCGATATGATCTGTTTTAGAAGAGATTGTTCGATTCAGTATCTACATTTTAGCAGATGAGCTTCCTTCGCTTGATGGAGACATCGCATTCTAAGCCCTAAAATTTAATTAGGTTACCAAATATTTGTAGTTCTGTGATTGTAATATGCTCATCATTTCTTAAATGTGCCTGCGAGTTAGTGTGATCGTTTTGCGTTTTTCTTCCCGTTTTGTAAATAATGTTCACTTTCAAAGTCTATCTCAGACGTAGATTTTGTTAAGATTTACATAACTTTTTATAATTATTTCTTTTTTGGTGCAGGAGCACCGGTTTCAGATAACCTGTTTCAAATAAGGCGAGTTACCTCAGCAATACATAAACGATGAACGTAAAGTACGAATTCGTAATACATGCTTAGGAATGACTGCTGAAAGTGTGACCCATAGAGATGAAAATGAAGTTGACATATTTCTTCGTAGTGAGGAACAGCCGTTCAGTCGCACCACAATTAGGAAATTTATAACTGTATGAAGAAATAATGGAATAGTAATAAAATTCTAATAATAGCGAGAAAAATCCCTTGATATATTTTGTGGGAAAATAGTTTACGGAAAAAATCCTCTCTTCTATTTATTTTTACCGTATCTGAAAAATTGTATTGAAAGCATTCGTGCATCTGATGGCATTTCATTTATTGAGCTGATCTCTTTTCTGATTTTTCAAAAAAAACAATGCATACATTCTTACCGTGGTAAAATATGAAATCTGAATCTATATAGAAATCTCGTAACATATTAACATGATTGTAAGAATTTGTGTCATGAAAAATTAACCTAGTGTATTTCATAAGGTTCGTTTCGTGGAAGTGACACGAAGTGCCACGTAAATCATGGAATTTTCGTGGCGAATGCCTATCAATTTGTCATCCAGTTAGAGTTCAAAATAATAAAAATATTTGCTTTGAAAGAATATTCCTCTCCACATGATGGCTTCGTTCAACAGCTCGTCTGTCAGTTTTTTGTGTTTCTTTCCATTCGCAGCGCTTCCGAGTGCACCCCTCCCCCCTCGTGCTTCCGACAGCCATCGGCGACTCTTTCGAGGGCGAGTGGCGCGCTCTGTGCCGGCGAGGGCGACGGAGCCTCTCTGCGACCGATGCGACGCACGGGGCGGAGGTGCGATTCAAAGCCCGGCCGACCTTTCATTTGTCCTGTCAACGTCCGCCGCAGCTTGACGTGTTATTTGCACCCGCCATCGCCGCCCGGTGACGCAACGCGGCTGTTGGGTGACCGATGCAAACGAGGCCCAGGGAGTCCGCTTATTCTTCGATTTATTTGTAGTGGCGCTTGACGTAAATCAGCTGTAACGGTATCAACCAATCGTCACACGTCATTTTGGTGACGCTCAAGCTCCCGATTGAAATCATCCAATTCGATCAGTTCTTGAATCATCATCCAATTGGATTACCCAATTGGGAGCTGGAACGTCGCATGTCACTGTGGTGATTGGATGACACCGTCAACATTTGATTTACGTTAAGCGCCACTACAAAATAAATCGAAGTATAGCCTCGGTCCGGAGTTGTCTCAGAGGCAGTTACCGTTGTCTTTGCAACGATTCTGTCTGGGTCCTCGGGTTCCAGTCCCGATGGTGATGCATATTCTCAACAATTATATCGAATTCAGTCGCCAGGAGGAGAATTCTAGCGGCCGGTTGCTCAGATCAGGATATCCCCGCAGTCTCTCCGTTCAGTACCAGGCGAATGTCGGAGACGTACCCTAACGAACGGGCCACGGATGACGCGCGATCATTCCTTCCTTTTCCTTGCCCTATACTCACCCCTTACACACACACTTAAATGTACTACACTACCGCATGTTCGGAGACCAGTCTGGAGATTCAAACTTATCGTAATTGCGGCGGTGTCGGCCGGGGCAGATATCTGGAGGTGAAAATCCCCCGACATGTAATATTACAGAGCCAACATGTAATTCGACTGTGGATCTAACCACCCAACGAGGGCGGAACACCGCCACCTCATAGGGTAAAAAAATCACAAGACTATCAGGACTAACGATGACCATAGCAATAGACGAGCTCGTAAACTTAATTGCCGCGAGATGTTTGGTGACGATGTACTATGTGTAGACGCGAGTTGGAAGCTTCGTAGACCATCCAATTGAAGATTCGAGTGCTGACGGTGACCTAGTTTCTGCTTACGCTTTGTTGCTGCGACGAAGTCTGCCTTTGCCTACAAGCGAAGTTTGGAGCCAGACTACTCTGATTGGTTGTTTTTACTGATCAGTCTCTAATCACTGCACCACTGCGGATGCCTAAGCAATGCACCGTGATCCAAACTGGACAGTTCTTCCGACCTCTTGTGCCCACTCACAGTTTTAGGGCTGGGCGATGTTGATTTTTGTGTTTGTTTTTTCCTTCCGAGGGCCATTTCCAGCTTCAGGGGATGTCCATTTTCGACTATCGGCGCCGGGTAACCACTGTAACACCTATAGGGACTCACATTAACATTTACACTAGACACTGCGGGCTCCTCTGTCTGTGGCCAGCAATCTCACAAGGCCTTCCGCGACTACATACATACATGAAAGACAAGGGATAAACAACCGTGCTCACGGCGGGACTCGAACCCGCCACCCTTCAGACCGAGGCGCTGAGTCGGCTCACTTTCTGGACGTGTCGGAATTCCCCTTCAGAAAAGATTCTGACTGTCGCGAGTACGTCTGTGTCAGGCCCAAATCCATGAAGGGTTGTAGTGTCAGAGAGAGAGAGGCACGTTTATGTGGAGAGTCTAAAAAAAACAAGCGGTCTTTCGACAGTGAAAAGTCTTTTCGTAATTTAGGAAAAAACTTTACTTGATCTTTTATTTAAGATAGGTTCTCTTTAAAAATGATATTAGCATAATTAGTCATAAAAATACAAGTTCTGCTAACTAACCAGTAACACATTCTATAATTGATCATTCTAGAATTCGGGCTCATGACATTATTGAATACTTCACAGTTCACGTTCTAGAATGCATGACACTTTTTCAGAGATTTCAAAATCTTTTTGTACACATTTAATATGGAAAAATATTATAACATGCACTGCAGTATTACTATTATTCACTAATGTTTTCCAGAATATTCCGATGGGTTTATTCTATGAAATCGTAACTCCAAATATAAGAAAAAGTTTCAGAATTAAGTCAGGTATGATCCAAATCAAACAGAAACACAATGATTCTTTATGAATTATTAAATAATAAAGTTTAATTTTTCATATTACATTTGGAAAATTTTATTTTATTTTGCTTGTCTTCAATAGTACCATTTCGCTTCTTTTCCTCGGCGCTCTAAGGAGTTGCCTTCTTTAGTACGGTAGACGTTGACCATTGTCATGGCCTCTCCATGTCTCGTAAGTGTACCAGTACGAACGTTTGTGTGGGAGAGAGAAGGTTGTGTGAGTGGGTAATGCGTTGATTTGCAGAGTAGAACGAAATGACGTTCCTTTCAAGAGAATAGCGTGTTACTGCTTTGAAACGAATAAAGTATACAAGCATTGGGTTTATAGCTCGTTATTTCGTGTTTTGTGAACTCGGGATTGTCCATTTGAAGGGATATTCGATCTTTATTCCGCTTTAACTGTCCCTGACTTTCTTGTAGTGCTTTTGATGCTATACCACTGGGAACCGCTCTGAGCGTTTTCGAAATTTGTTTATTTATTTTTTGTGAATTCATGGAAGAGAGGATTTATTACGTGAACGGAAGATTTTCAAAGTCAACGTTTATTTTACTGTTGGATTTGAATCTGAAGTTGAAAAGTATACTTTATTGCTTCGGGGCGAACGATCGCCTGAGTGTTTTCATGAACACGAATTGACGGTTCGCAACAAACCACATCATATTCAAAAGCCTATCTCAGCTCGCCTCGAATGTCGAAGGTTTTGTAAAACAAAACATAAAGCCAAGAAGACTTTCAAATGCTTTTTATTGGTTGTCACTCTCGCTGTTACTCGCTTCACAGAACCCTGACGATCTAACCTCATTTTTTTCCTCTACACGTTTGAGTTCACTTGAATCTCTGTATTAAGCGTTTTGTGTTTGTTTTCTCGCAACATTCCACGAAAACTAAGCATGCATGAATACTCACCCGCACGTTTGCCGCTGATATCTACTTTGCATCGCACATCAGAATATCCGACGTAACTCAAATTGTTCTACCGCCTGGAAATGAATAATGTCAAATATAAAAAAAATAGAGAAATGAAACGGTGCCAAATCCCTGTAGCAAAATATTGTGATGTAGCGTCTTGTCGTCCTGGCCTTGCGTGTGCGACACAACGTACATCCAGTGTCAGATTATGAAGATGCGCTGAAATAATCGAGGCTCTCAGAATAATAACTGCAGATTCCAATCGAAGTTCATTTCCTGAAAAATTACTTTTTTTGTTTTCGTACACATTCACTTTCGCTCTAGAAAAAACAATTGAAGCTGGAATTTGAGGGATTTGCCATATCCCAACTCATTTGGTATTTCAGCTTATGATAGGTATATGGCAGGAATTTACCGTCATATTTCTAACTGAAAATCGTGAGCGCCTCGACTGAAGTGGGTGTCTAGCGAGGCATTCGACTGGGAGTGCGCTGCTACTAGTGCTCTTAGCGACGAGCGTCGGAGTCGGCTCGCGAGAGGGCGTGGGCGCGAGGCCGGCCGCCAGAGCGCGTGGCGTCCAAGTGGGCGTGGCCAGGCGTTCGCCGGCTGCGGAGGGCGAGAGATTTAGTGGCATTGGGAAGTGAGAAACATTACCGAAGATCCGAAGGAAATCCGGAAGAAAGATGGGGCGAATCGAGCACCTATTGAATATCACTCCATTCTGGTCACAGATGCTCCACCCTGAGGGTTCGATCTTCTTCGAACAATGTGGGGTTCACTAAATTGACCACGAACAGCGAGTGAGAGATGCGATTACTCACTCCGTAAATGAAGAATGTTTGGCACACCGTTTGTGAAAGTGATTAGATTACATTACTTTTAGTGACAGTGAAGACTGTGAAGTGGCGAACAAATTTTGTCATTAAAATGTGACGTTATGAAAATTATTTACTTTATGATTTTTTAATTCTTAGTAATTTACTGTTTTATTGCTTGTTTTTTGTTTGCTTTAAGTATGTCTTGCACTGAATAAATTGAAAAGTACATCTCACTGACTTAGCAACAGGATACATTAAACAAATTCTTGCGAATTCTTTCATACAACAAGTGCCGTCATCATTTATGTAATTTTATTTTTAGAATTTACAATTTAAAATCAGCCGCAGTGACAATCACCAAAACCGCAGCCACTTTTTACCAAACAACTTCCTTGGCGCGGTACCCGCTTTCGAGTGTATTGGTAGTGAAGGTGCCAGGCTCTGAACTTCATACCTGTCGGATGGCGAGGAGTCGCACCGTGTGGCAGGCCGCCAGGGCCACTTTTGAGGGCGCCCGGAACGCGCCTTCACGGGGTGGCTGCTCGAAGGATTCGACTGCCATCGCAGCCGTTCAACCCGACCCCCCACCCCCACCCATTCCCCCACCGCTTGGCGTCGACGCTGTCACTACCCCAACGATCGCAGCTTTACAATTAGTTCCCAGTGCTTTAAAAATGTTAATATCAACCGCCGATACTCGTTTGCAGAATACGTAATACATCGGCGACAGTGACAATTACCGGAATTTAAAAAAGTTTTAAAACTGTCAAATGTTACCGTAATGACTTTCGGTTTAGTTGATTGGGAAAGGACGTAGGCAAATAATGTCTGCCAATATTCCCTCGTACCTGTAGGTCGCATTCAGACCTATCGTAAGATGGTCCGCTGCCTGGACACTGACGTGAGGACACCCAGAAAGCTGTCGCTTGGAAGCCTACAAGAAAAGAGAATACCAATATTCTGTACCACAACGTATCAATACCGTATTGTTCGTTGGGATGGACTCTGGTAGTATATGGCATAAAATGCCCCCGCCCATGTGAGCGCCCTTAACGCAAAGATGTTTTACTTACGGTTGTGTTGAAAGGGCACAATGGAAGAAAGTGTCGATCCTGAATTTTAAACAAGTCATCAGCATCGGATTATTCGAACGACTTGGTGGCTCAGGCCATCAACTGATGTCACTAAACTGCTTCTGACCGGGAGGTCCTAGGGTACACTCCCGTCAGTGGCAGTATATTCGACACTAGCTAATCTAGATTGGTCAAATTCAACCGTTGTGTGCAGGGCAGTTGTAGAGGCCGGTTGCTCTGATCAGTAGTTTCCCGTGGTTTCTCCGATCAACACCAGGCGAATGCCGGAGCAGTACCCTAACAATCGGACCGCGGACCTCGCGATCTTTCCTTCATCTACCTTGTCCTATCCTCACCCGTTACATACTTATACGCACTACACTACCATATATGTTGGGAAATACCTTAAAGCTTGTTCTGACTGGGCCGATTGGTGGAAGATGCCTAGTTGGAGAAAAAACCGTAATCAGACGTGTAGGACGGCATGGTCTGATCACCGCCACCTCCCGCTAAAATAACATGCATTGCACTTATGGGACTAATGACTTTAGTAGTTGACCCGCTCGGGAACACCAATCAATCAAGCCAACTATTCTGTTCCGGCACGTACGATTCGGTGACGGCTCGTGACCTCCGTCAAACCGCCAGGAGACCCTTTGGCCCGCGGGAGGCCGCGTGGGTGGGGGTGGGTGCGCTCGCGGTCATTCTCCCCGCCCCGTGGCCTGGCGCCCACCGCGGCCGCCACCACAGCGACGCGGCGGCGGCGGCTTCTTAACGCAACCACAACAAAGTTCCTGCACAAAGCGGTCTCCGCCCGCAGAAATCCCGCAAGTTCTTCCCCTCGCGCCGTAAATTAGTCTTCCGGCTTGTAGTAGGTCTTCCTTCGATACAGACACGAAACATCTCGCTGCAGGGCTACAAGGAAACTCTCAGAAGTTGGAGAAGGCCCAAAGGGGGAGCGCGTAAACTACTGGCGGGGCCTTCGGTATTCTCCCGGAGGCTTTGTGAATGCTGTAGATATAATTTTCAACTTCGGGTCGTGTGTCGAGGACGCGGGTTGGTGGTGAAATATGTCTGAGGTACGTGTAATGAGTTGATTTCAGACGTTGCTTTTATGACTTATGTGCCTTTCGCTTAGATCAGAGAGGGGTACCGGGAGAGGTGGCTCGAATTCAGTCGGTGTCTGGAGGAGAATTCTAGCGGCCGGCTGTTCTGATCGGTAGTTTTCCGTGGTTTCTCCGATCAACACCAGGCAAATGCCGGAGCAGTACCCTAAGAAACGGGCCACGGGCAGCGTGCGATCTTTCCTTCCTCTTCCTTGACCTTCACTCACCCCTTGCACACACACACACTAATATGCACTACACTACCAAACATGCCGGGAGACCGGTCGGTAGCTTAGAGCTTGTCCCGGCTGGAGCGGTGCCCTGGTGGTGGGAGATCACTAATATCACCAGAATCACTAATAACCAAACAACCAGAGAGGGGTAAAGAAATATATAAAATTTGGTACTGCACTCCGTATGAAACACCACGGTTCGAATGCCTGTCGATATCCCCATATGATAAACGTCAGTGAGGACTACTACATACAGTGATTGTTTCATAGCTTTCTTCTCTCTTGTTGTTATGTTCCTTTTGTGTTTCTCCTTCTGATAAAGCTACTGCTCAATTGAAGCCTTTCACTGATACCAGCGTAAACTGAATACATCCTGAGCCCTCTTTCGAGATCATAGTGGTTCCGAAACGGATAATTAAAAAATATAATAGAATAATATCTTCTAAGAGAGAACACTATTAGAGGGCATGTCAATGTTCCTTAAACTTTCCCTGAAGAGAAATACTTCATTAATGTCTGGTAGAAAGAGCAATGCTTTATATCGCTGTTCTTTACTAAGTGATGAATGGTGTTCACGCGAACACCTATTCACGTCAGTATATTGCCCTGTATCCATCTTGACGTTGACGTGCCAGCCTCAATGAAAACATCACGTGTCGATCAGTCATCCTCAGAATCTTCTGATGAGGCGCGACAATAACCCGCTCCAGAGCGGCCTTCTCGTGCAACGCAATACTTGTGAGCCGGGCGGAATACGCTCCCATTCAACTCTGACATAGGTGCGCGTAATGCGTCACCCGATAGCTCTTATCGCACTTCCTTTGGATCATCGCGCTCGTTCGGGAGGAGACCTGTCAACCCCTTCATCGCGCGTGGAGTACCCGGGAGCGCTTTTAACCCCTCCGCGTCGGCGAAGGGGGCGGGTTGCAACAGGGCCAACGAGCTGAACGCTTGCGAACGCCCGTCGCGGCCGAGGGCGCGGAATTGCCTCCCAATACACAAGGTGACTCACGTAACTTTAGCCCTCCTGCAATTTTCGAACGGTTGAAGTTATTACAGTGCAGTTTTTACAGACGGACCTGAGGAGATGTGGGGCTGGATTATACATGTATTCATTTCCATTTTATCAATTGCATTTGATGAAATGTTGATGAAACTTTGTTGTTTTCAAATGGAACTGTCATGACGAGGGGAAAAAGACAAATCCAATGATATACGTATTGTCATATATTAGATAAGAATTTTTTTTTTTTTTTTTGTAATTTTGATTTTTTGCGACTCGTGTTGAACAGGCATTGCAACACCCCGAGCGCTTGTTAGCAGGGAGAGCGCTGCATGACCTTCCCTGGTGGACTGTTACATTCAAAATATCCGTTAACTAAGAGTCGCAAAAAAGTCAAAATTACTCAAAAATATGTATATCTAACATATGACAATGTATATCATTGGATTCGTCTCTTTACGCTCGTTATGATAGACTAAAAAGTATGTATAGTTCCATTTCGAAAAAAGGTACCTCAATATCTCGTAAAAGTGCTAAAATGGAAACGAATACATAGATCAATTAGCCTCATGCACTTCCGTGAAAACTGCATTGCAATAACTTCTACCGTTCAAAAATTACAGATGATGCTTAAGTTACGTGACTCAGCCTGTATATCAATGAGTTCTTGCAAACCGACCTTCTGAAGAAGTGCGTTGGTTATATATTCAGCATATCGCTTACGCATATCAAGTGAAAATTTGAGAAATACACCATGTTGAATATTCCTGCTCAGTTGATTTTTGAAGCCTACCTAAAAACTTCCTTGAATCAGGGCAGAGAATCACAGAACTGGTCACAGTTGAATTTAAAGTTCCAAGTTCTTACTGTGCACTCAATTTAAATTACCACACGGCATGGCTGAATAATAACATGTTTTCCAATGGCTGCATGCAGCATGCGTGGACCTCAGCTGTGCTGAGCCGGGTCGATGCTGGAGTGTAGGCCTCCCACATAGTTGAGGGACGCGTCTGTGGGCCCGTGATTGGACTGAGGAACTGGTCCAATCGCTATTGTTCGGACCGAGGTGGCAGTAGTACGCCAGCGGCACACGAGGTCCACGTGCGCAGGTGAATGAACAACCGCGACTTTTTACGGTACGTGTAATGTAAAGTCACACAAAGTACGGTAAAGTAAATCGATAATTGTACTTGTTTCTATGTCCAAATACTGAAAACTTCATTCCAATTTCGTCGCATAACGAAAGTATTATTCATTTTTTTATTTTTCGAAAAGAAATAAAAATATTTTCTTATGTTCGGGAACGAAAAAAAATGTTACATTTGTAAGCGACACTATTTGTTTATAATTTATCGCGTTTGGAAACGAAGGAATTTGAGTCTATTCTGTGTCTCATCCCTGGTGCCGAGCGCGCGCGCCACGACTTTCTCGGAGATTGACGAGAGAGCGTCCCGGCCAACTCCCGTCTTTGTCTCCGGCCGGCGGCGGCGGTGGCCTGTTAACACCGCGCAACGACCCGAATAAGAAGTTGTGATGGCGCCGTAAACGCCTCGTGGCTGCGCCTCGTCGAAAAATGGCGTTTATGGATCTCCGTAGTCTGCTCCAGTTTCGGCCGGCGGCGCTTCGCTGCCTTCGAACGACGTGAGGTCCAGCTGGATCTTTTGTGGCGGCGCAGGTGTCTCGGAGATCTCTCCTCTATGATGTAGATTAAGGAAGAAGCGACTGCAGTGTCGAGCTCCTTTTGGCTTCTTGCTTAAGTATGATTGAAAGGACCCGTAGAGATCTTTTGAGGTTAGGACTTGGAGTTGGCGAATTAAGGAGCTTAAGAATAGAAAAGTTAAGAGGCTTTGAAGGTGTATACGTACAAGACTACTTTTATGTTGCTATGTTATTTTGAAATTGCCTTTTACTCGATAGAATAAACTCTGACATCCATAATGAACCTTTTTTAATATATATATATATATATATATATATATATATATATATATATATAGTATATGGAACGTCTTCAAATGGTATGGTAATCAATTCATTTTGAAAGATTGTCACTCGTTCGCTTCTAAGACAGCCTTCAAATGAATGTATTACTTCATTTCTTAAGCGCGAAGATCTTTCTTTTAATCACTAGAGTATTCTTCAAATTCCTTAATTTGGGTTTAATTTTCCCAAATTAAGGGTAATAATGGGTTTAATTTTTCAATATATTTCGTGAAAAGACGGCATGATCTTTGTCATTCATCATTCTCTTGATGAAAAATAGTGTAACATTTAAGGAAATGGTATACTTTATTCAGTGGGTTTTTTTAGAAGTAGTACCGTACTTCAGTGTCAAAACTCTACACCTTCTCTGACTGCGAATACGGCATCAAAATAGACTCTTCCTGTACACGGTCTCGCACGCAGTTGTGCATTTAGTCCGGTACGCGCGAACGCCACTTCGCGCTCTTCGCCGCGCGTTGGATAAATAGCTCGCCCCACCGCGCGTTACGCCGCCCCGCATCGCCCCACCCCGCGTCTACCGGCCCCGCCCCGCCCCGCCCCGCCCCGCTTCGCGTCCTCCCGCCCCGCTCCGCGTCCTCCCGCCCCGCTCCGCGTCACCCCGCCCGCCCCGCTCCGCGTCCTCCGCCCCGCTCCGCGTCACCCCGCCCCGCCCCGCCCCGTCACGCGCCTCCCCCCGCGCGTCGTCCGCTCCGCGTCTCCTCGCCCCACGCCGCCCTGTCACGCCACGTCATGCGTCGCCCCACCCCGCCCCACGGGGCCCCACCCTACGCTGGCCCGTCCCGAAACGCGCCGCCCCGTCTCGCTCAGCTGTGGCAGAGGAGAGGCCCCGCTGCAGGTGCATTTCCGTGCGCCGGTGAGCTTTTGCCTTTCCTCTCTTTTCCCGCGATTCCCGTGTAACCCGCGGCATTAGCCCACACATATTAACATTACGCAAATGGAAAGGACGCGCGTCCGGGATCCATTATGCAGGCCGATGATGCTTTTATTGCGGAGCGCCGCCGTTAAAAAGTAATACTCATTGGATTCCGCCATCTGTAAATATGGGAAACCAACCCTTTAACTGGTGAATTTTTAAAGAGACGGCCACAGGTCACCAATGAATATTTCAGCCTCGTGCGAATTGCACTCGCGGCGGCGGGCAGAGGACCCGGTGGTCGTGCGGGCGGCGGGGGGGGGGGTAGACAGCGATTGGGCGGCGGGGTGGGCGTGGTCGAAGACGAATTGAACGGTGCGCCGGAGACGTTCGCCGCCCCCGACCGGCAGCTTTGTAGCCGCGGCGGCTTTTAATTCGTAATTCCACCGGCGAGCGATGGATTGCGATCGGTGAAAAATGCACGGCCCTCCTGGCTGCTCCCCGGGGGATCGTAAAGGGGCGAAGGACGCGCCAGCACAGTCTAGCGGCGTGGCCCGGAAGCGCGACTCGTCCTGCCCCGCCTGGGCGACTGGGTCACGCCGAACAGGGTTGCTTCTCAAAAACCTCCTCGTGTGCTTCCGTTTCAACTCTGTACAGGGATGATTCGGCCCTCCTCAATGTGTTATCGCCTCTTCGAAATAAATATTATTGCTGAAATTCAATATTAAATATGTTCATATTTCCTTTGATATCACTCATGAGAACCCATTCCATTATTTAAAAATATAATAGACCACGTATTGGGTTCCAAAATAAAATTTTGACAGTATATTTCTAAATGCCACGGATTTTTTTAAGAAAGATCTTCAAATTAATTAAAATAGTCGCATGTTTTTAGAAATAAAGTTCTAATGATTACTAATGACAGTTTCGTATGTGTCCATGCAATGATGTACATAGCTTACTTTTATAACAAACTCAAAATGTGGTATCTCCAATCTGCGTGTGTAGTTAGGAGTCTTCTAGCAGCACCATCCTCCGAATGGTCCTTCAAATGCTGCCCACCGCCTGGATGGTCCAGTGGTTCCCTCAGTGGATGTTTCAGGTGGACTACTTAAAAAATCTTTATTCAGATACTCCACACTACTCCAGAAGGTGAAAAATCGTGTTTAGAGTAATTAATTTGTTTTGAATAAAACGAAAAGTTTATACTATGTGCTATAATTGATGTGATATGACTTTTCACAATGGATTTCAAAATCTGCAGTTTTCGTCAGAAAACTCTTATTGCTTAAATAATTGCTCGTAACTTTTATTGGATAAATCTTGTTCCTATATGTAGTATATTACTCCTCTAACACGTTGCACAATCGCAATCCATGTTCTGAGAGTCCTTTGGTTCCGACGTGGTTCGCAAGTCAGTCCGTCTATGGCCAACGCTGGCGTCTAAATCGTTCCAAAATCGATCTCAACTAACTCGAGGCCTTGCGAGTTGGAAACGGATATTTTGTTTTTCGGGACTACTGTACATAAACCCTTAACATTTTCAAAATTTTCCCAAAAATAGTTCTGAATTTTTTAATTAAACTTTGTCCTCGGATAGCGTGAAGAACGCTTAAAAAATGGCGCATCTCATGTACGTTGAAATCTCAAAATTTTCGTAAATCTCAAATTTTTCCAACATTTTAGGGGTCTTCCTACAACTACAATATTGAAGATATTTTCTCCTTAATAAAATCTTAAATAAGGTTATGAACATTTTTCACGACCATATGAGTAGTCCGCGTATTTTTCCGTGGAATGTAGGGAAAATTGAAACGATCATTTTCTCACAAACGGTCCTCTATTTTTCTTTATTTTTTCCCTCGGATAGAACGTTAGACACTTATAAACGGCAGTTTCTTTTTTCGGCTATTTCTATTTTTAAAAATTACAAAAATGTAACCTGGTACAATGGACAATGGACATGATAGAGACTTCTTTCTTTAACGAAATAGGTTGTAAATATAATGTTTAGAGGTCATATACAATCTTTTGAAAAAACGAGTAGTTTGGTGGTAGTTTCTGCCTTAAAGATATGATATTTATAACTTTTTCTCAAAACAGCTCCAAAGGTTTTCTTTAAGCTTTTCCTCGGATAAAGTAAACTCAAGGACGTCGAAAAATGGTGCAGATTTCATTAACGGGGAACTTTCTGAATTTTGGAAAATTGCAAAAGTTAGAAATAACAGAAGAAAGTATGTCCTGTTGTACACGACTAGTTTTAAGGAAGAAGGATGAATGATATTTTAGTACTGCATATGAAGAAGTAATATTTTTTTAAATTTTAATAAAATTGTATAAACTGGTGGAAATGTTCAGTATCATCATGGATACTGGAGACTTTGTGTCAGGGGTAGTGGTAATAATTCAAACGATAGATGTATAGGTGTATTTGCCTCTTTTTACGGCGTTCTCACCTCGGCAAATGGAGGTCAAGACCAAACGGGGAAGAAGAACTCTCACTTCTCACCCCACCCCTCTTCCGCACTCTCGCCTAGGAGCATCTTTTTATTTATTTCTGGGGTCTTTCGGTCATATTGCCTGCGTGCTCGTTTAGACTTCCAGATAGTCGTGGGCAAAAAACTGAGGATCGCGGCATTGGCGGTCGTCCAGGGGGCGGAGGCCGCAACCCTTCTGCCGCTCCGCTACCGATCCTCGATCTCCAACGACCCTCCAACTCTTGCGCCTCACTCCTGCCTCCCACCTCGCCGCAAACCAGTCCATCCCGCTCCGCGCCGCCCGCCTCTCTTGCTCGTCACCCAGTCCCGCTCCGCTAATAGATCTGTTCCTGGCTCAGATCCGCTTCTCACACAGACACGCTTCCCGCCCAGACCCTCTCCTCTTCCCGAACCGATCCTCAGCCTCGCCTAGACTCTGCTTGCTCTTCGCCCAGACCCTTTCCTCGTCCAGGCCAGATCCTTGTCCGTGCTCAATCCTCGCCCAGTCTCGTTTCCCGCCCAGTCCCGTTTCCCGCCCAGTCCCGTTTCCCGCCCAGTCCCGTTTCCCGCCCAGTCCCGTTTCCCGCCCAGTCCCGTTTCCCGCCCAGTCCCGTTTCCCGCCCAGTCCCGTTTCCCGCCCAGTCCTGTTTCCTGCCTAGTCCTGTTTCTGCCCAGTCCTGCTTCCCTGCCCAGTCCTGTTTTCTGCCCAGTCCTGTTTCCCTGCCCAGTCCTGCTTCCTGCCCAGTCCCGTTTCCCGCCCAGTCCTGTTTCCTGCCCAGTCCTGCTTCCCTGCCCAGTCCTGCTTCTGCCCAGTCCCCGTTTCCTGCCTAGTCCTGTTTCCTGCCCAGTCCTGTTTCCGCCCAGTCCTGCTTTCCTGCCCAGTCCTGTGCTTCCCCGCCCAGTCCTGTTTCCTCCCCGCCCAGTCCTGCTTCCCGCCCAGTCTCGCTTCCTGGGCCCAGTCCTTGTTTCCCTTGCCCCATCCTGTTTCCTGCCTGTCCGCTCTTCTGCCCAGTCCTGTTTCCCTGCCCAGTCCTGCTTCAAGGTCCAGTCCCGTTTCCTGTCCAGTTCCGTTTCCCTGCCCAGTCCTGTTTCCCTGCCCAGTCCTGTGTTTCCTCTGCCCAGTCCTGCTTCCTGCCTAGTCCTGTTTCCTGCCTAGTCCTTGTTTCCTGCCCAGTCCTGTTTCCTGCCCAGTCCTGTTTCCTGCCCAGTCCTGTTTCCTGCCCAGTCCTGTTTCCCTCAGTCCCGTTTCCCCAGTCCCGTTTTTCGCCCAGTCCCGTTTCCTGCCCAGCGTCCTGCTTCCCTGCCCAGTCCTGTTTCCTGCCCAGTCCTGTTTCCTGCCCAGTCCCAGCCGCTTGAACCTTGGCCGCTGAACCTGCTTTCCTGCCTTTAGGCCCTGTTTCTACCAGTTCTTGTTTCAGTCCAGCTTCTCTGCCTGAACTTTGCTTCTGGTCCTGTTTCTCGCCCAACCCTCCCACGCCCAGTCCTGTTTTCGCCCAGTCCCTTTCCCGCCCAGTCCTGTTTCCTGCCCAGTCCTGCTCTTTCCCCCGCCCAGTCTCGTTTCCCGCCCAGTCCCGTTTCCCGCCCAGTCCCGTTTCCCGCCCAGTCCCGTTTCCCGCCCAGTCCCGTTTCCCGCCCAGTCCCGTTTCCCGCCCAGTCCCGTTTCCCGCCCAGTCCCGTTTCCCGCCTAGTCCCGTTTCTCGCCCAACCCCGTTTCTCGCCCAGTCCCGTTTCTCGCCTAGATCGCTTCCTCTCCTCCCCTCCCCCCCCCCTTGCCACGACCCAGTCCCTCACGTTGCCACCGCGACCAGGCCGTCGCTCACGCCGCTCCGTCGGTTTCCTCCGTCCCTCCCTCAACGCCCTTCGCCCCGCCCCCACGGAGTCCCCCCCCCTACTTAAAATCTGCATCACGCCGCCCGCTTCCGTAGCGGGGGCGGTCTTTCGCGCTCTTCCGGAATATTTATTGCGCCGCGAACTGCGCGCGGCTGGCGCGACTTCTATTCTATTTTTTTTTTCTCGGTGACCCTCCCTCTTGCTCCTTCTCCGCCTCGTTGCCTCCTCTTCCTTCGCGCAGATCTTTGGTTATTTACGCGGAAGCTAATTTTCTTGTCTTATCGCGCCGCCGCCAGCCGCGCGCGTGGGGTCGGCCCGCGGTCTCTTTGCGGCGGTGGCGCGAGAAATTGACTCCTCTCCCGAGGTCTATTGGGTCGTCCGCGGTCCCGGGAAGTTCCGGAGAAGTTGCGCTCCGTTTTTGTTGTTTGAGAAGGAATGTGATGGACGATCGGTCCGGCGGGGGCCCTGCGGTTTATTGCCGCAGGAAAAGGGCGCGGAGAGCAAGTGGTGTTGGACGTCGTGCAAGAATGTTCACGGGCGTCTTTGTTTCTTGTTTCTGCGTGATGAATTGCCCCCTGTCTGTCGTGTGCTACAAGTTTTAAGTGAGAGTATTTAGGACGATGTTGCTTTTGCCGTAAACACGTTTTGGCAATATCATCTTAAGGCGGCTCCACACATTCGTTATTCGGCGAGTAGCGAGCAACTGCTCGCCGAATCCGGAGAAGTGTGGATGAGTTGCTTGCTATTTGCTGGGTGTCGAACATTCGGTGCTCGCCCTACCTTCCGCGTGTCTGTCTTTAGGACACGTCAAAGGGAGCGAACATTCGTCGAAAACATCAGCCGTCGGGATTGGGCGAGCAGTAGTCGCTGCTCGGCGAATGCCGAATGTATGGAGCCTTTAGATGAGCCACGTCGGTTTATTGGTACATCTCGTCCTCTTTTTCAGTAATTTAAAGTCCTCTGATGGTACGACAACTGTTAACTGTTCCGAATTTTTTCAGAAGAATAAAATTTATAAGTTATCTCTGACACTCTAAATGTTTCTTTAATCCTGAGTTATTTTGATCAATAACGTGTTAATGAAATCAGATGCGAAAGTGTCCGTATTAATCATGTGTTGGACGACATTATGTTTTACAAACAACCTCATTGATGCTAATTTTCCGTGTTGTTTATACTGTTGAAATGAAATGTTCTATTTTCAATGGGGTACGACTGTTTAAATCCTGGAGGTCCCTTTAAAATTAGAGAATTGTTGATTAACTCCATTGTACACTGAATTACAGGTTTGTTGAAAAACATATGACGTGCAGTCCTTTTACTGCGTGTGAGTGCGTGTGTGTGTTTAACTCATATGTATTCGAAAATATCAATATTACCCTAAGCAATAGTTGTTGCCATAGCCTTTTCAAAATTCCGAATATATGTAAAATATTTACTTGAGAAAAGTAATCTTTTTGTGAATTTTTAAATTAATATATCTGATTCGAAAGACGTGGCTCAACATGTCCTCGTAAATTTATGTCAAATGAATTACAACGTAAAAGCCTGTTTAAATAGGGCATCTGATTTTATGAGTTATATTCCCGGGATGTCATCGTTAAAACCTCGATCGACGGTAATTTGTACAGTTATAAATCCATCGACGCGCAATTTTAAATAAAATATGGATCGACAATTTATTCTGTTGTGTGAATTAATATCAATATAATGCGAACGTTTATGAGTATGAATATTCAGTACCTATCAAGGGGAGTTTTGTTACAGACCGCAAGATAAATGATACAGTTCTAAAGGATTATTATATGTCAGTTCGTTCTTCAATGTGCTTATATTTTTAAAATGACAAGAGCTATTCAAAAGGTATTTACATCAAACTAAAGTAGATTTTTTCAGCAAAGTTTTCATTTATTTCGAACTACTTGTTAGTATAGAAACAAAGAATCTTCTAAAAAGTGTTTGGATGTGATCTGAAACCTTTGTTTCAGTTTTAAAACTGAAGTACATTTTTCTGGAAACGTAGGTAATTCAAAGCCAACGAGTTACGACGTTAATGATTATAAAATGTGTTATTTGCATCTTAAATTATGGGCCAAATTCTATTTTGTGTCATAGTCTTCTGTTAATAACTGATTGAATTGCTTTGATTTACCATGAAATCCTGTATAGTTCATAGATCCATATGTTTGTTCATTTTCGGTAAGCAAAAATTGTTAAAAAATTCCTGAAATCATCCAAAGCCTTTGTAATTTCGCCTTCTTACGTAAGAGCCTGTTGTTGCACGTATTGTACCTGTGAATTTACCTTATTGTATAAAGAGTACCCTCTAGATCTAGAAAAAAATGATGCAAACGTATATTTAATCGTAAAGATTGTCTTCCTAACAGTTTATTTTCAGGTGTGGAGTTTTGCAGCGGGAGATTTTGAAAATATATGTATTTGCATATTCTTACCTTTCTGTTGTGGGAATCTAAAAGTATAGTGGTGGGATTGTACTGAAAGTCCAAGAGCAACAATGCAGCAATTCGTAGGCCGAGTCTTCCAGAGGGCAGACGTATTTCTTGCTCCGTGTTGCTTGCTCTATCGCTATTCTACGACTTCCTCCAGACGTCTGCTGAATTTCGCCCGGTGCTCTCCGCAGCACCTGCGGTCGTTTGCAAGCGGAACATCGCTCCACTGTGCTGTCTGCCTCCTCACCTCGCTTCACCTCGTCCTCACTCGCTTTGCCCCTCATCCCTGACCGCGTTGCGCCACCCCGTGAGCCCTGCGCTACGGCGCCCTGCCTCGTCCCGAGTCTCCTCGCCACGCCCCGCCCCGCCCCGCGCAGACCCGATCCGCCCCGCCATACGCCGTCCGGCCAACCGGGAGCGGTGGCTCAGTGCATCAACTGAAGTCACTGTAGTGCTTCTGACCGGGAGGCCCTAGGTTTGCGTCCGGACGGCGGAAGGATTTTTTTATACCAGCGTGTCAGCTAGGTCGAATTGAATCGCTGTCTGGTAGAGAATTCTAGCGGTCGGCTGCTCTGACTGGGAGTTTTCCGTGGTTTCTCCTATCAATACCTGGCGAATGCCGGAGCAGTACCCTAACAAACGGGCCACGGGCAGCGCGCGATCTTTCCTACCTCTTCCTTGCCCTATTCTCACCCCTTACATACACATACTTACATGCACTGCACTACCGCACAATACGGGAGACCGATCGGGAGCCTAGTGCTTGTCCCTGCTGGGGCGGTGCCACGCTGGTGGGAGATACCTGGTTGGTGAAACCCCGCTAGCCGACCGTTGGTCGACGCCGGTTTTCGACATCCAGCGGGGGAAGATCACAGCCACCTCGCGATGAAAAACATGCATTATGCTTACGGGACTAATCTCAGTAGTTGACGCACCCGGAATAAATCAATTAATCAATCAATCAACCGTCCGGCCACGTCCTGCCCCGCACCTTCCCTCCCTGCCCCGTCCCGACACACCCCTCATCTTGCCCCATCCCACTCAAATTGTCGCCTTGCCTCGCCCCACGCCTCCCCCTTCCATTTCCGGCTCCCAGTACCTCGCCGTCGCCCTCACTGCGTCTCAACTATAGAGAAAGGAACTATACGTCCTTAGTCTGTGGCTCAACACATTTGGCTTTCGGCGCATAGCGAGCGACTGCTCGCCCAGTGTCAAGTAATCGAGATGCTCGGCGAATGTTCGCTTTCTTCGATGTGCCCGAAAGACCGACACCTTGCGGATACAGCGAGCACCGAATGTTTGGTTCTTGGCGAGTAGCAGCTCATCCACCCTACTACGGATTGGGCGAGCGATCACTCCCGCCTCTTCCTCGAATGCCTTGTGCTCCTCTGCTTCGCTGCTCGTCACTCCACCGCACTGCGCACCCATCACTCGCGTCTGTTCGTTCGCTTGCTTCTGCGCTCGCCGTCCACCCGGGCGAGGGCGAGGGTGAGCGCAGCGCGCGGCCGCCGGAAGCGCCCAGACGAGGGGTGACAGCAGGCGGGGGGGGGGGGCGCCGGGCGGCCGAGGATTGTGGCCGCCCCTGCGGTGGAGCATGAGACGGATAGCGCGAGGTACAGTGAGGCCCGGATGGCCTTGTGGCTTCACCTAGCTAGGGACTAGAGGGAGATGATGCAGTATTCAACTGAAGCGACGAGGAAATTAATGTATAAACTGTGCAATATCAAGGCTTAAAATACAGTGTGATTCAAAATTGTGTGCTTTTTAAAATTAATATTAGGAGAGAACCTTACCCATATAGTATTCTAGAATTTCACAAACGTTTTTACGTTTTCATAATTTGTGTGAAAATTTAAATTTGTTCAACAAAGGAGAAGACAGTATAAGAGAATCATTGAAGAGTCATATTCTGTGGAAGAGAGGGAGGCTGGCGTGATTTGCTGGCAGCCCTGCGTAACCTCATCAGAGGAACAGAACCGACGTTTGTTTTTCCTCTGCCCCCTGAAGTGAGGACGCACATGAGATGAAAATTGATGAAAGAAGACTTTATTCTCGTGCTCTTGCGTCTTTTTATTCGATCAACATGGCTAAGGGAACCGGGTGAGTGGGTGTTTGCCGCTTCCAATAATTACATTTTAGGACCACTCTACTTACTCGTAAGTTACTTCAAACGTAAAATTTCATTCGAAACTTGTAAATGAGAGAGAGAAGCGAAAGGTGATTATTTCTCTTCTTCCGTTTGCTCGAATTAAGTCATTATAGAAAAATCCTTTATAATGCATAATTTAGATTGTACATTTTTTTCGTTAATCAGAGTCTCCCGGGTATATAATACAATTAGAGACTATACCAAGTATCAAAAAGGATAATAATATTAATTTTAACAATGATATTGAATTTATTAATTACCATTTGGACAGTATAAAGAAAACATATACAGTACACACTTCTCCCCATAGTATTTCACACACAGTTTTAACTTCTTTTAACCTTAAACAAATAATTAATAATATTTATATTATTTTTCTTGTACTGAAAAAATATATTAAGTTGAGAGATTTCTTTCACGGCGGTCTTTTGAATGATCTGCCACTCACCTCTCTGCGTTACTCCTCGGAACGCCACTTACTGTCCTCTTCTCCCATTACGATTAATCCTAGCTACGACCGCGCTTGACAAGTGCTCGAGAAGGCAAGCTCGCAAGAAAAACCGGCAGAATTTGTCTCCTTGACTGTAGTTTATTGCACAGTGCAGAACCGGCCCTTCATACACGCACATGCCGAGGCTACTGATGATGATGATAATACGCAAGTGCCTAGTTGCGGGTGCATTACTCATCGCAAAGGGAAAGTGTAGTCCTCGTTCCGTGGACGCAGGGGCGGATTAATGCCTTATGAAGGCCTAAGCGTGACAAACTGTGGGGCCTTCTGGTAAAATTGAAAAATTGAACTCAAGTTATTAAAATGAATATGAAAATGAAAATGAAATCATTAGGTTCGCGATTTAAAAAACTAATAAAAATAATAAATACATTATAAATATAATTTGAAAGAATTTCATCTCCTCGGTGGTTTTTTGGCTATTGTTCTGGCCTTCCGTTTTATTTGACAGTCACGAGCATGTAACGTTTATCCAGAACTTCACGAAAACTTCATCTTACACTGAAGAATGATTACCGGAAAATTATAAAGCCTTTTGGGACTAGATTCTTCTATTTATTAATGGAAGCTTCAATATCTATATATTTAAATATATCTATTTAAATAAAGGAAATAATTGAGTACCAACTGGTGTTACAGTTTCCTGGTAACTAGTATTAAGTGTAAGATATGTTCGTGAAGAATGGATAAATATTATATGCTCATGGCCGTCAAACAGAGGACTCAACATGTTATCGTAAAATAATTTCATCTCGATTTATGCACGGCAACGTTTAAAAAAAATATTTTCCTACTTTTTTAAAATGTGAATTAAATTTATTAATTCTCTTTTTGAACTAAACCAAATTTTATTTAAAAAATAGAGGAGTCCTAAGCACGTTCTTGGCCTTCTTATGTCCTCTCCCCGCCCCCGCCCCCGCGCACGCGCCAAGTGTGGCCAGTGCGCATGCGCGCACCGCGAGCGCGCGCGCCGAGCCGCAGTCCATCGCATGCGACCGCGCTCGCGACGCGACGCGACGCGCTAGAATATTAACGGAGAGCCATGCATCCGCGCGCCGCCCGGCGCCGCGTGCCGCCGCGTGAATATTTCAGGACGCTGTTTGTGCGGGTTAAAGGAGAAAGAGGCGCGTCTGTGACCGCCCGCCACGCCCCCTCGCTCCGCCTCGCCCCGCCCCCTTGCCACGGCCGCGTTCGCGACGCCCAGTGGGCGCAATCGACACGCCCAAGGGCCAGCTGCAAAATAGTCGACGACGGAATTTTCAAAAATCTTCTCATTATTTGTCCTCTCTCAATTTTCTACTTCCACCTTCCCTTCCTCGTCCTTCTCCTTCTTCTATTTCCTCTTTCCTCTATTTCCTTTCTGCACCTCTTTCACTTCACCTCCTTCCTCTCTTCCTCCTCATTTTTTCCTTTGACCCATACTCCTTTTCTTCTTCTTCTTCTTCTTCTTCTGTCGTTTACGGAATGCTATGTTGACGAACAAGAATCGCTAGTTGTCTCAGGACTTAGTTTCACAATAATGAATTGATGAATGGTAGTTTAGAAGTCTATAAGGAATTCAAGATACTCGTTCTTGGCCTTCCGCATCGAAATATCTGTAAATTGCGTAATTCAGCAGCGCAATTAAATCCTTGACTGTCTGGGTATCAGAAGGATTGCCCTCTTCTGAGGATTCAATCGCCATCTTCTTAATAAATTTTAACAAAATAAATGATGTAATCTTTCATGAATGAAACTTGACGTTTTCAAGCAAAACATAAAGCATGTGTATTGTATATAAATGAAAATGACATGAGATAAAATAAATATCCTGTATGAATGAGAATTAAAATGTTTCAGTTACTCTGATTTGTTCTAATTACTGTTTTACTTTCACAGATTTTTTTTATACTTGTGAAATACGTCCAAATGTCAGTTGGTATATTCGCCTTTACGTACATCGTGTAATATGTAACAAAAATGTATTTTGTTTAGCTTTTCTTTATTCAATTTTTCCGTGTCTCTTTTGTCGCATTCCGGGTGAGTGTGCGCCGCTGACGCGGCGCGACGGCCTGACACCGCCCTCACGCGCGAATGACAGACGGCTGGCGCGAATATATGCATCTGCTACGCGCGATAAACTAAATGACGTTTCTGAGTTTTGAGATGAGAGTGAATTAGGGATTCTCGTGGAGCTGTAACGAGAACTTTTTGTATTGCCGTTTAATTTTATTTTATGTGTATTAAACTCTTGTGATTTTTTTTTAATTGAATGTGACGTACATTTGTATCACTTTAAATATAAATGGATAGATTTGTTATTCTTGTTGTTATTTTTAGCTGTTGATGTTAATAATTTCATTTAAATAGAGTTTTTATAGGAGTGTTTTCTTTTAATTTGATATCATAGTTCCTCACATGTTAAATGTTGTATTATTGAAGATGTATCTCTTTGAAATATATTATTTTATTTTATTCTATATGTATTTAAAATAAGATTTTCTCCGGTGGCAACATACGTGATTTGTGTTCATTTTTCATGGAATTGCAAATGTAAATAAGCTTTGAACAAATAAACAACAGGAGGAAATGTTTCTCTCTGAACCGTCAGAACTTGCAATTCTTTATGTGTAAGGCTACGTTCCAATGCCTTCCTTCACGAAAAGTGAACGTATCGTGGTCAGCTCATTGTATATTTGATACTCATTTATTCTTGTATGTGTGATTCAACATTCAATTCTTAATATAAAGCGTTTGAAAAACATTTTTTTTTTTTCGGGAAGCAAAGTATATGGCTCTTCTTTTATTGAATTGTTTTCAGTAATGTCTTAATTCATCTCGAGCTTATTGCGTTACTGTTACAGTTTTTGCTAATGTTTTGTTTCGTATACTATTCAATTATTAACGAGAAGTCTAATAATAGATTGGTTTTGATGCTGAGAAGATCGTTTATAACTGCGGGAAAAAAGCGACTTGGGGACACAACCTTCAAATTCGTATTCCTCAACCAGAGAATGACGCATAGATTCACTGTACTCGACCTTTTCATCCCCCGTATTTGAACCCCCAAGTTCTGCCAAGAACGATGTCGTAAAATGACATCAGCGCATGGACCCTCCTGTTTGTCTGTCGTAAAGTTCGGAGACTCGTAACTGCTTTGGATTATGGCTCTCATATTTTGAACTCAATGTTCTTTTGTGGAATTGTCATAAACTAGTGATAAATAAATGTTCTGTGTTTGTTTTTACGCTGTCCAACGTAGGGCACGGAAACTACTTTCCGCAATGTTAGCATTTTATCAATAGTACACGTTGTTGCACTCTGTCGCTTCCGCTGCGCATGGGCTCTGCCACGAGCATAATGTTCTTTGCCCTTATTTCTGTTAATGAAAACGGGTACGTGATTTTTTATCCATGTTATTTGTATTCTTCTCGAACTATAATTAAAATTAGAAAATGAAATCTTAGAGGTATGTTGAAATTTGGTTGTTGTTGCTTCTAATATGCTCTCGAAAATAAAGTAAATACTTATTATTGTATTATTATTACTTTTAATTGCTATAATTAAAGTAAATAATATGAAATACATTTTAATCAATTTATACAAGTTTTGTCGCAATATAATTTACTTAAAAGTGCATTCAATAAAATTTGTCGGCTTTAGTGCAATGGAAGATTCAACCAATCCTTCAAGTGGTTTCAACAACCAGTTAGGAATATTGCAACTGCTGTAATCAGATCATCTTCATCTCGTACCCGCGACATTCTGACCGCATTCAGGCTTCATTATTCTTTTCTTGCCTTCGTAATTCCTCAAACCGTCACTGGAGCTCTTTTAACTACAGGCTTTGCTTACGAGTGTCCTGACCGTGAAATACGATTTTTCTTGCTCAAGCCTCTGATATCTTCTTCGAGCAGTAAAATTTGAGTATCTTTCGCCCCTACGCTGGCTTCTCTCACCGCTGGGGTAGATGGTACTGACAATACAATGACGAAAATGTAAATTTAAAAAGAAATCTTAGATAGAGGTCGCTAGGATGCGAGCGCCCTAGCCATCTCGGTTCCCATAGGTTAGAATTGGAGTCACAATTTGGTCACGGGTGTTGAAGTTGTCCATTCATCTTTCGTAGCCATTATTTCTTGTGCAAATTACTTCTGATTCTAGGAAAAGTTGATGAGTGTTGGTAACTTAATTAAACTCCTAGTTAGCCAAGATTTCGGAACTAATTATTCCCTTTGCAGGGCTTACTATGGTTGAAACTCGACATTACGACTCTGCCTTAAACATGGAGTCAGAGAGTGTGGTGTTGTGGTTGCAGGTATCCTTGATAACATGGTGGTTCAATTGTTGGTAGTGGCCTTCAATATTCAACCTTAGTGAGCCCTAAAAAGGGAACAATAAAGTTCCGAAACGTTGGCGAACTAGGAGTTTGATTAAGTGACTAATGCCCTTTAAATATCCTAGAATTAATAGGGTGTTCGTGAATTCAACAAGTATTACTTTTTATTGTCGCAGTTGTAGTGCTGGGCCTTGGAAAGCCTCCCACCCTCTCAAATAATCGCAAGTAAATTCCGTGTGTAGATAAGAAGAACATTTTCAATCTCAGCGCCTTGTATCTCTGTGCGTCGTGGGCTCTTTTTGGCGAAATCCAAAAATTAATTAAAATATTGAAATGTAGAATCCTAATTTTTCTATAATGCTGCTTTGTTATAGATAATTCTTCCCTTTCTCCCCATTTTTTTTTCATTTAAATACAGTCTCTTTACTCACGAGTTTTTGTGTCAAGAGCTATTTATTTCTTCACCAACAAAGAACTAGGGACTGCTGAACCCCATCGCTGCTGCCACTGTGGCTTTCTCCACCCACTGTAACCTTTCACCTATTTCTCTACATGCCTCGTTGCCACCTTCTCCCCTCTTCTTCGCCTTCACCACTGCCGCCATGGCTTGGTGCTCTCTCCTGACGGCCTAAACAATCTGCTTCCTTTTTTGCGGAAAGGGCAGACTCCCGAGCGCGGCCCAAGCTGTGGCTGCGCTTGTCTTTGCACTTAATTATGTTTTTGTCGCGTTTTAGGCGTCTCCTCCCGCCGTTTGTTACTCTTTCGGCTCGCAGCTATTTCCCGCAGCCTTCTGGAGCCGGGTCCCGTGCTCCGAATGCCGGTGGCCTTTCTCCGAAGCACACAACCCCCGAAATTAATTTCTCCGCGACAGCTATTACGCATTCGGCTTGGCTCCCACGCGCGCTTGCACTTTCCTATTCCTCTTCCTCAGATCCCATTTTCCGACCGAAGGGAACTATGCCCAGCGGGGTCACGCCGCAGTAATTTTGAATGTCTCTAATGCCGCCTGCCATACATCAATATCCGATATGTGTGCCATTGTGCGGCGGTGACAGGTCGAATTCCATAATAAATAGTTTCATTGAACATATTGGATTTCCGTTGGTTGGGCAGAGAGGGGGCGGCCGGAAGGGGGTGCGTGAGGGTGGGGGAGAGCCTGTTCGCCGATTTTGGTGATATTAGTGAGTGCTCCGTCCCCCCCCCCCCCGCGGGTGCCAGCACAAAGTCGCGAGAGCGCGCCGCCCCAGATCTTATTTGCGCCACGGCGCAACAAAAGTCCATTGACAGGGACAGCGACTTTGGGCGCGGAAGGCGGTCGTAATCCCCCGGTGGTGGGGGGATGAGGGGGATGGGTGGGGGTGACGGCCTTGTGCACAGATGTAGGGCGGCGTGCGCGCGCCCTTCGGAACAATGCGCCCTTCGGAGGGCACGGGGGCGGCCCCGCGGGCCATTGTGGGGCCCGACGACCCGCGTCCGCCTCCCGCCGCGCTCCTAGCGGCGCGCCCCTCAACTGGCCGCTGCCTCGCCCTCCGCGCCGCCGCCACCCCCGAAAAGATCGAGGAGGCTAACCCTGTTTGCTCTCGTAAGTTCTGCGAGTGACCTCCGCGTCGGGCGGACTGGAAATATTGACTTGGAGTCCAAAGATGGAGCTATATTTTGTGGTGCGAGGTGGTCGTACATTGTGGTTTAAATGAGCTGTATTCGCGGAGATTTAGCTTCTGTTACCAAAATTTGGGTTTTAGAGTGAAATGACGCGGTCATTTAAAAGCGTGCTGAGATTGAGAATGTGCTATACTTTACTAATCTGTTGTTGGAAGATAAATATGTTCTAAAGAATGGTGCAGTATGACAGTGACCTCTTTTTCAGGTACGTTTTAACGCATTTCTGTGTAATACCTCGGACCATATTTTCTTACTTCTGGTTTTATTAGATTTTTTATGTGAATTTGTTGATAATTTTACGACGGCGAGATTTTCACATTATAATTCAAGCACCTAAATTATTTTTTCTTTGCACATTTTACGCCTTGCCTTCCTCATTTTTCTTTCCGTTTTCTCCCTTATTTCTATCGCTCATGTTTGCCGCTAGCGCTATCTTCCTGCGTTTTATGAGATCTAGTATTCAGACTTTTATCTTTTACGACACCTCATATCCCTTCGTAATACTGTCGTGGGCAGTCGTAACTGACAGAGCCAGCCAAACCGTCTTTCTTAACGTGGCCGAGACCCGGCCATACGCGCGAAATGTCTAGGAAATGGTGCTATGAGCGACTTCAGATACATTATCTTTCATGGTTTCAAGCATAATCTTTCAAATTTCTTTGGTTATGAGACTGAACGCAAGTACGGATCTTCCAGCTGAGTTGCTGGAATGGTAATGCAGTGCATCATAGAGTACCTTATTTAATGATGAAAGGTCATGGACATTTTATACGCGTGTATTGAATGCTTTATTACTTTTGTTTTTGTTTGAAACATACTTTAAAGTAATGTTCTTTATCCAGTATGACTTTGGAACGTTTTATGGAAAAAGAAACATCTTTCTTTAAACGGGAATGTTTAAAAAAGTAAAATACATTAATGTTTAATTTTCCAATATCTACGTTAACAAGGTAACGAAGTGCAGTTACTTCCGTGATGCACATTTTGGTTTTATCGATAAAAGAACCGTACGTTTAACAACAACAACAACAACAATGTAAATTTAGATCTGAAAAATATGTTACGTTTACAAATGTCAACTGATATACCGTCTACGACTAATTAGTGAGAAGAATTGGATTTGTTTTTGTTCTTTATCTTAAACATTTTCTAATCATTTATTATTATGATCATATGTCAAGTAATTGTTTGCTCATCGAGTGATTTGTTGACACGAATCATGGTGTTTTCCCTACGCTAGACGTTAGAAGAGTTCTATAGTGTAAGTATGTGATCTTCACATAAAACATTCTAACATTCTTCGATTCCAAAGTTTTAGTATTGCGTGGGAACAAATTGCTTCTCTAGTTCAACCTATTTTCAAAATTCATTGCTGTTTTGAAATTTTTAGGATCGTATGAATTGATGTAACTGATGTACTGATGAATTGATTATCTGTGAACATCTTCTAGAATTCAGTGGGAAATATAGTTATTCAAATGATCGTTCTCCATGTCGCGGCAAGAAGTATATTCCTTCAGAAAGGACATGCTGAGGAATAAGAGCCCAAATCTGTAGCTGATTTACCCTTGAAAATAGATTTTGTTACATCGGAGCGAATATTTTGTTAACAATTCTCGCAAATAACGCTCATTTCTTTTTATATTCAAAATTCCACTAGTATATAGCTTAGGGCATGGATCACAGAATTATGAAAACATGCGCAGAATTCTCTTCTCCCGGAACCATGTCACACAGTTTTGAACACTTTTTTTATGTAAATAAATAAGTAAATGATGTTATCAAATTGACGGAATTTTTACGTATTCCAATTTGCGCTTAGAGTGATCATACCAGATTTACCGGTCAGAATTCCTGGAGGGCAATCATATTGTGGTCCTTTTTTGTGAAATGTATATATGAATAAAGGAGATTATAATTTTGATGGTTTATTTAAGGCTTTTGTTCCTTACGGGTCATACTGATTAAACATAAGACATTTGAATTTTGTTTCGATAAAAAAATAGTTTGTATAATTTTAATTTCCCTCCAGGTTGAATACAATTTTCATCTACGTGTTCGTAAGTATTACATTCTCGTCGAAGCGCAGTTGTCATCGCCAATTATTTTCTCTAACAGCGTGAACGGGGCTGCTTGCGCCGTTTTACGGCGTTGCTTGACGGTCATGAGCTTTCGAGAGCTTCTCCGTCTTTTTCGCGACGCCCCCCCCCCCCTTGCAGCGGCTGATGCGAGCCGAGGGAAGGGAAAGAAGTATAATGTGCCTCAACCAGTGCACCAAAGCGCCTAGGGTTAAGTATTCGTTTAGTGTTTTGTTAAGTGGCGTCTGGTTAATAGGACTGAGAATCAGCTAGCTCTACAAATCTTTTTCTCCTTCACAGTTACAAATGCTAGTTTATTGTTATGAGTAACTGGCTAAATAACGTTTCACGTATGAGACAGCAATACTCGTATGTGAAACTACTGTTCAACTTTGTCTCGCTATCCTCAATTGCCTGGGTGTAAAAGCAAGTAGTCATAAAGAATGAGCACTGTACAGCAATCGTGAATGAAACATAAATATTAAT
Organism: Teleogryllus occipitalis; assembly: GCA_011170035.1. Lineage (NCBI taxonomy): Eukaryota > Metazoa > Arthropoda > Insecta > Orthoptera > Gryllidae > Teleogryllus > Teleogryllus occipitalis. Next base: position 196,162 of record BLKR01001803.1, on the reverse strand, counting down.
GTGGATCTGAGTAGAGAGAATAAAATATTGTTATTCATAAGCATTTATGCCGATATTTTTTAACTTCTCAGTTTTTGTCTTTTGCTACTTAGCAATTAATGGAGGGAAATTCATTACATGACAATTCCATTTTCTCTATTAAATGATAAAAAGGTAAAACTTATTTTTCATTTTGACTTCTCTGAACATTTTTAAATATGCGAATCTATTACAAATTATTGTGTTAGTTTTTCCAAATGTTAATATTTTAACTAGGTCATAATTATTTTTTCGTTCTTCATAAAATTCAGAAGCTAATGGTCCTACTCACTTGCCACTATTTTCCTAGGTTCTATACGTTTCCACCTTAGCTCCTTAGTAGAGATAATTTAGTTTGTTTCACTTTAATTGTAGAACCAGTAAGACGAGGGTTTGTGAATTTTGTAAGTGTAGTGAGCTTTTTTAAGGGTTAAGATTTATTTTCTAAATTGAATGAAAGCTTGCGCTAAAACCGGAAGAAGAGGGCTGATTGTGTGTTGTGACAGGCGATCTTCCTAGCGACTCGTTCCCTTTAATGTCGCTGCCCGCCGCGCCGCACCGCGCGCTGCTCGCACCGGAAGCAGCCGAGGGGATTTGGAAACATCAAAAGCCTCACGAACCACGGCCGCCTGTATTTAAAAGTTAAACGGCGAACCTCTGGGGGAGGCGATCGCTTAAAGCGATTTGGAATCCCCCATAACGAGTTTTAAAAAGCTCCTTTTTTACGGCTGCCGTGCATTCCGTAGGGCCCTGTCATTCCCTATTCCATCAGTTCCCCCACACACTCCCACGCGGGGTACCGGCCGGCGCCGTCTCTTCACCCTAGCATTAGAACGATGTAGTTACTTTGCGACTGGCGCATCATTTCGTGCTAGCGATGCTGAGGTACTACTGATCTGTTCCCTGGAAAGACGATTCTGACCATCCGTTTGGACATCTTCTCTAACACAAAACACTAATAAAAACAACTTCGGATAATTTTCTAAAAACAACGAAAACATAAGCTAGAGGTATCGGTGTTTATACTATTAATATTTTCATTCGAGTGCAATTGTCATTAATAATTTTAAACGGTTCATTTAATTTCTAGAATTCTCATCATTTCAGGTTTCTCAGTCTAGAATGTCATTTCAGGTTTCTCAGTATACCAGTCTTAGCAAAACATTTTTGCAAACAAGGCCTCAATGTTCTCGATTGCCCTCCTTTCACATTACAGAATAATTAACTCTATTATCTAGACAGAAGTCATGTGAATGGAGATGAATGTGCAGGTGAAAGAGATGCATCGTTGTCCACGTATCGAATCAGAATGTAGGGCATTTTGGAAGCTTCGGATGAGTAATTTAGTATTTAAAACCTGCGATTAACAATAAAAACAATGTGACGTTTGGAAGAGTTGTACACTTATTAAACCTCTTTTGCTTAAGGACGTACAAAGTAATGTTCGCTAGAAAACTACGTGTGTTCGACAGACTGAAGTGACTTAAAGGGATAAACGTGCTTTCACGCGAGAAACTTTAAATTGGCTTGAGAACATCTAGCTGTGTGCAAACCTATTCGGTTCATCTTGGTACTCGAGTTGATTTCGAAAATGACGATTACAATGGAGCATTCTAAAATTGGAAAGAATCATACAATATCATTGATAAAACAAATCGCAATATGTAGTGAAATATTGATCTCATAGGGTATGAAATGCATTTCATACCCTATGAGATCAATAAAGAAGACCAAATTAAGAACAATTTTCTGCTTATTATCCAACAAAATAAGTAAAAAAATAATGGTTGATATTCTCATTTAGAAAAGGCAAGGTGAACACACGAACATATTTCAGAGTGCAGAAAAACATCACGTGTCGTAGATAAATGTTATTCTAATATTCCCAGCCCACTTCAGGGACATCTCACACTCGTGGAATCTCATCCGCGTAGCCCAGGAACAAGCGGAAGTCGAAAGTACTCGACTTGAGTGACAGCGTCTCGCGTTAGAGACTCGGGGGATGAATGTCCCATTCACCGCGCTCGCCCGTTTGCTTACTTTTCGGCTTCTCGGGAAGCGCGTGGGTGTTCGGAGGACACGTGTTGAACTGCTGAACGACGGCGGGTGCTGAGCACACGTGGCTTTGTGTTGCTCGTGTGAGTGCTGCGACGAGATAAAACTCTTTGGCGCTGACGTCAGAGCGACGCATCGTATCGGCATGGGAGATCCATTTACGCTTTCCGTCAAACGGCCGAAGTGGACCGAGCCAGTGTTTGTGTTGGTTCGCCGCCAAAGCGTCAGAGAGGCATACCATCCATCGGCGTGCTCTTATGCCCGCGTCCATCGACATACATACACATAACTTTTGACACATGCCCCGTCCCTTGTGGAAGTATGAAAGTGGTCGCTGGGTATGTGGTGTATTTTCCATTCCGAATGCTTCTCTAAAAAAGATCCAGAGTCAAACTCCGCCTGACACGTAAGTGATTCATTAAGATTTCCAAGCTGAGAAATTCTGCACAGCGATGTTATTGCTGATGTATTTGTATCACCCCCGGGTAGATTCTGTCACAACAGTAGGTTCGCATAACCAGATATACAAATTGTATATTTCTGCGTTATTATAGATTCGCCTTCGCAATTGCTGAGCTAAGTTACGCACGCCGATAACATGTGGACGATAATTTAGGTTATGAAGTGTGATGTCAGTTTTCCTTGTTTTGTTGCACTTGCTAATCGCATGTTTTAAATACTAAATTACTCATCCGAAGCTTCCAAAATGCACTACGTTGTGAGTAGATACGTGGACAATGATGTATCTCTTTGACCTGCACATCCATCTCCATTCCCATGACTTCTGTCTAGATAATAGAGTTAATTGTTCTGTAACGTAGAGATTCCAGCTACATCCCACAGGTGTCGTGTACAAATGTCACATGTGTGATGTATAAATCGCATTCGAGCTTTCTAAGACCCTTGAGAATAGTATTATGTTTGAACGATCTATTTTCCTCGCTTCCGTACCCTCGCTTTTTTCTCTAAATTTTCTTTCACATGCGCTTGTTATGTCTCAGTCTAAGGTTTTAGACACATGAAAACGTCCGTCTGTTTCACTGTTTTACATATCTGTACCGGACGGATTTGCAAGCAGCTTTATGTTCGGACACAAAACCGAAAGCAATTCCCGCTCTTTGTTTTGCATATGCGCTGTGCAAACGAGGTACGGAATGAAACGTAAATTCGCTACTCCCTTTCTTTGCAAAAAACACCAGTGACAGCGACTGCGAAAACAAAAGCGGGTGAAGACCTCATCATGTGTCGGAAAAACGAACTTTAAATCACCCCCGGGAATAGTACGGCTGCAACGACGTTTTTGGACTGTAAAATTTCGACAATATGTCCGGGCTATAATTATTACATTTTTCAAGGAATATTAAGAAAATATTTCTACGTGAAGTATTTTTATGTTGAGTTTATTATTTATTAGCCGTATGATCTCCAAACAAACAGCTTTCGGTAACGGCTTATCTTAAATCTATGCTATAAAGATGAAGCACCTGGCAGCGGCGATCGCACCGTGTTAACATTCCCATAATCGGTGGCTGCGACCTCGATGGATGGCCGTGTCCCATTCGAACGTACGAGCGCTTCGCACCAGGGAGCGGTCATGTCGCGTCGTTAGCGCCGCGCGGGTGGGGGCGGGGGCGGGGGCGCGTCCCGGAGGCGCCGCGCCGCCCCCAGTCGCCGAACCCCCGGCGGTGCATTAGCGCGGCTTGCGGCTATCGAGCGCCGCCCCCGCTGCCCCCGGGCGCTCCGCCGACGTACACGCTGCCAACATCGCGCCCACGTCCACACCTCCGACAACGGCGCTGCCGTCGCCGACATGCCACTTCTCGCGACGCATGGTGTGCGTTACTTGAAGACGAGGTCACCTAAGTAGTTTTATCATTGCCTATTAAAACTACACTTAATAGTAATAACCTTAAATATAATAATCAACATATTTGTATTGCCAGTATCATTGTATTTTTCGTTTTAATGTATATATTTCCTTTATTTGTAATAATTGTAATCGACGGCCACCAAATCTTACCCAATAGCAGTCCAAATAAATCTAATCTGTAAAAATCTAATCTGTTACTCTAAATAAATCTAATCTGTTACTCTTCAGAGGGTAACTAAATAAGTGTTAGAGTTTCAGGTTCAGAACCCATATTTTTAACAAAAGAAATCAATAATTATGAATAATCGAATCAAACGTTTGTAGTACCCAAATAATGCCACGTAATTCGTATTTATTGATTTGTAAGTGCCATTTGCGAACAGATCTTATAACGGTCTCGCTTGAGGAATTGGTATCGGGTCGATTCATTGTCTCCATCTCCGAATGCTTTTCGGCGCCCATTCTGCGAAGGCAGGTCACAGCCCCTTCCGTTGGCCGCTCCCGGCGGTGCCTGGAGAATTCCACCTGCCGGAATGTACCATCCGCTGATGCTGCTGCTGCCGCCGCCGCCTCCCCCTCCTCCTCCGCCTCCACTTCCGGCTCCGAGACTGCGTCCCTGCCGCTTCCGCTGTCTCCGATGCGGTGCCTTCCCTTCTGCCACCGCCTTCCGTCCGCTGGCCTTGCCTTCCGCGCCTCGCCCCCTGCTCTGACACAAGCCCGGCTGCCCCTGGTTCTGCCGTTTCCCTTTCCCGCCTTGTCTACGCTTCCCCTTTATCGTTCACCTTCTCTGTTGAAACTCAACTTGATTCTATGAATGCTTTCTCTGTGTATTCCGATCCACGAGTAATTCTTGATTCCAGTTTCGACATTCTGATCCAAAATCCCTACCAATGTTGTACACTCTTACCTCGCATAATTGCTGAACACTTCTTTTTATATTTTTGTATTTTGCCTGAATGCATGCTTGTGAATTAAAACCAACAACAACAACAACAACAACAACAACAACAAAGCCGCATACACATTGCTATACTCCCTGTCAGTTTGAAAAGAACTGAACGTGGCTTGAAAAGTTGAATTACGAAAACATAATTATGAACTCTATGATTCTTTCTGAGTACTAGGAAGAATTGCTAACCATCAGCTACGTAAAGTTGGAGTGAGCTACGATCGTATTTTGCAGGTACCCAGCACTCGTAAAATGTGCAAGATACATTATCCGGAAGTTTACTCGGCAATTAGTTATTCGGTGATCGTAGCCAAAGGTCCACAGCGCCTTAGGGCCGTTTCTACGAACAGAGAATAAGAGACAGAAGAATATCTAATTATATTAAATGTAATATAATAACTCCCTAAGTGTCATTATTTTGTATTATTTGTGCGGTTTTAGAGATTCCTTCGCATATTTATGTCAGTTTTCTAATGCACAGTTGCGCTCTTTTTTCTTACTCTCTCCATCTGAAACACTAAGAGTGAATGCCAAGTTCTAATCAGTAGGGTAGCGTGATAATTTTCTTGGGATAGACTCCAGGGCAGATTTTCGTAGTATTAATTGGTTTATATAAAAATAACATTGAGTGTGAGGTACCGAATTGAGTATTAACGGCACTGACATTTCGTCGCACGTCTGAAGACCCACCGTTTCTCGTCACTTTTTCAATGGTCTTCAACAAGAGGTTAGTGATTCCGATAAACTGAGTTGGTGTATGTGTGTGTGTGCCTGTGGTGTGAGTCCGCCACATGCCACGAACGTCTAGTGAAATTTTTCTAACCGTTAGCTGTTGCTAAGTTTTATCCAATCAATATTAGCTGTTGACGGTTTAATCCAATCGGGAGCTTATATGCGCTATAGTGACGTCACTATGGTGACGTTCAAGCCCCCGATTGGATGAAACCATCAACAGTTGATACCTGCCAGAGACACGGTTAGAAAAATTGCACTATACTCGAGAATACACCAAAGACAGCCTAGCTCGGCCTTCGTAAAATCGAGCTTAATATATAGGCTGTCCAGCGAGAGAATGTAGTAGATGTAAATAACACGGAATGTATCCCTCCCGTGAAACGCGTGGTCTGAGGTCACTGAGCTGTCATTTTACCAGCTGTCAACAGTCCCTTGGCACCGCTGGCAGTTGGCGATCTCGAATGCGCGTTGCACTATACCCTTCCTATGGCCACGTGCAGGATGCGAGAGAGAAACCCACGTATCATTGATAATTCGGGATGGAGATCTTAGCACTCGTAAGAAAAATATTGCATTTCCTCGGTGTATTATTTCTAAAGTTATTATTAAAATTGTCGATACGATGACAGGAAACTGTTACATACGATGACATCAAAAAACGCAATCTGGTCTTGTCTCGCATGTCACAACGATTTTTATTACGTGTAAACCCAAAATTGGTACAGCACTGTGATAATGAATCATGAAATTTATGAATGAAATTTATTCATAAAAATGCATATATTATATAATTATTGTAATTAATTAAAATTCATAATTAATTCAAAAAATCATTCTTAATCTGACAATGGTCTTATCTATTAATTTCAAATTCTTTATACTTCTTACATAATGAATTGAATAGGTTTAAAGGAAGTTTAAAATAGCAGTTGTTTCGCCACATTCTGTCGGCTTTTCTCGCGAATGTTTCAGATATTCACGGCGATGCCGAAGATTGTTCATTTTTTACACTTCTGTGAAAAATATATTACATAGAATGTACGCATTAATATCATCATGTACACAATTGAATACCCATAATTTTAAACAACCGATTTTAACACTGAAGCGAAATTTTTTACTCATTCATTCTGCTCATTTTAAACGCCACTCATACAGTTTCACTGCGCTATGAGCACACGTGTGACGCGGCCCGTCATTACATCGAAACTAGTTCTTCACTTGGTATGCATCTTCGTTTACCCCTTTCACTTGCAGTAACACATAATGTAATGTTAATTTACATTTATGCTGTACATTGCGAGCATTTACTTGAATTTTACGGAACTGTTTCATTATGCATGTGCTTAAGAGTCCGAGGAAGAATGTACATTGGGGTTTGCAGCCAATCAGCGACTGCCCAACCACGCGCCAATGTTTATGTCAACTTAGTTCTCTCTCGTAGGATAAAGAATAGTAACTTGCATACTGCGTCTCCCGAGCATACGTGCTGTGCGTGCATTGAAAGCTAGAGCCTTACTCCTAAGATGTGCAAATTCGCAAATAAGAGGAAAGTTAAAGACGCGAAACCTACAAAGGGCTAGACGTGAAACGTAATTGTGAATTAGAAAATTATCAGTAATCACATTATGAAATGAAGAAAATTGAAAACTGTGAAAAAATATTCGTCTCTTTTAAATACGTTAGAATCTGTAAAATGCATCCAAGAATGAGAAAATTCACTAAAAGCTTGAACACTTATTTTGCTAATGAGGTGGTTAGATTACCTAATGTAAGCAATAGTTCTAACATTCAATCTTCTACTTGCCTTTCCGTAGTACATGTACTCTTACAATAAAAGTATAACGTTTCAGTAACGCATGAGTGTCTCCTTAATTAACTTTTATTTTATTTGATTGTCTCTTTGTTATTGAAAAGTGAAAGTAATCTTCGCTACTGTCCTTGTAAATGTCACTTTGCATGAACTGACAATGAACAACAAGTTGGAGACATTCTGAAAATTCAGAAACGGATCATTGCAGTTCAATACAAAACGAAAATATATCTGTACTTTGATTTACCTCTCTTCTCAGCAAATTTTCAATACGACTTTTATATTTTGTTTTAATTCTGCTTCAGTAGATCGTGAGCTTTCTCGTCATTACGAGAAATCGCTGCGAATGTGCGATAGTGATATGCCAATGAAATGCGTGAGAACTGTTACGCGTCCCTAATAAAATCGTTCTGAAAATTTTCATAATCCTGTCGCTGCCAAAGCCCGTGAAATCCTCTTGTGTGTGCCAATCGCGGAAAATAAATATCCAGAAAAATAGCCCGTGAATTCAAATCTTCATTCGAATACTGCATCATTATTTCGACATCGTATGTTCGCTGAATCCCTATTTCACACATACGCGTTTTAAAAAAAAGGATGGTGTTTATTCACTTTTATCTCCTTCATTATCATATCAACCTACCCGATGATTGAATCGTTTTTGTTGCCTGTAGTTTTCTGGCTGTGTTCTGCAGTGGTAAAACGTACGTGGTAGGCTCTTGTTGAGACGCTTTGGGCAGTGCTTGGGCATTAAACGTATCCCCTAGGACCCGGTCCGCGAATTCAGTGCCCGAAGATATTACTAAAAAGTAAATATACGAGCAAATTTAGTGTTCGGATATGAGTGTAATTATTGTATTATTAAGGTTTTAATAATGAAACAATTTTTATAGCTTTATTGTTAAATGCAATTGAATGAGATGGCGATACGCATAATTTATATAAATATATTCCCAAATACATGCACAAAACTCGAGGCTCTGAGAGTTCGAAACGGATATTTGGATTTTTGGGGGTACTCTCAAAAATTGTTCCAAATTTTTCGATTAAACTTTTTCCTCACGTTGCGAAAAGGATGCGTAAAAAATAGGGTAGGTCCCGTTTTTGTCAAAATTTCTGAATTTTCGAAAACAATACGTTCAAATTTTGAGAGTAGAGATTTTCTTCCTTTTTAAAAGTCAAAGACAGGTCGTTCGTTAAAGATCTTTACATGCGGTCATGTACAATTTTCAAAAATATGAGTACTTTTCTCGTAATTTTGCGTAAAATATGAGCAAGTTTCAAACAATTATTTTCTTAAAAAAGTGTCCAACAATTTTCTTTAAGTTTATTCCTTGGTAGAGCACTATCTTGGAAGCAAGTCCCATTTTCGGTGAACTCTATTTTTTTTTCTTTCGAAAACTGCGAAAATTAATATCGCAAAAGTACAATGTCGATGAGAGTTTTTTTTCTTACTGAAAATTTCTAATCTTTAAATAAGGACAAGTACAATTTTTTGAAAACTAGTCATTTTGGCTTAATTTTTGTTTGAAGTAAAGGCAATTTTTAAAAAATTCTCAAAACCGGCTGCAATGATTTTTATTTTCCTCGGAGGATATGAATGATGTTTCAAAAACTGGGAACAAAAAATTAACTTTGTGAAACAAGAATATTGAGATGTTTCGATAAAATATGTTCTTTAATACTAGATCTTGAAATAATGTAAACGGAAATCTCCGAATTCTTGAAAATTGCGAATGAAAAGGTTTCATATTTTTATGCGCCGAGAAATAGTGATCTTTGTGGCTGGTGGTGTCGGAGTAACGTTACTAGCATGTTATGTTGAATTCGAATACCAGCTTGAAAAAAACATTAATGAGGTATTATAAAATTGTGTAGCTCTTGCAAACAGAGTATGTGCTGTTGTAGAATTACATGTTTAGTAATACCAGCGCAAGCAGATCAATAAGTTTTGTCAAAATAAAAAGTTGCCTCTGTGTTGAATAGATGATATTTGAGATTCAACATTCACCCTTGTTGGTCATTGAAGGTCTACTCTAGAATATTGCTGATGAAATCTAGCTTCTATTCAAGCCATTTCAGGGAGATGGTAAGGGTCCTAATATTTTTTATTTTTAAATTTATTATAAAAATGTAAATAAATTTTGCGTAAATAATTTTTAAATTTATTGTAAAGACGCCTTTGTCATTAGGCCGATAAACAGCAAATGACCAACGCAGTTCTTTGGCTGTGTCGTTCAATACTTTCCTACTAAGACTACTACTTATTCCAAGAAAAAATAATTTAAATAAGAAGTATCATTATATCTTGGTATCAGTATATTTATTAGCAAACTTTAGATATAACTCATTTGTTTCAATTATTTTTAATGGCCGGCCTGTTAAAGTCTTAAGGGACGCCGGCCGTTACTAGTGAATTTTCGTTGTTTGAATGTTGGGTTGCGTTGCGTAAAGTCGATACGATTATAGTGTTGCGAAAAATAAACAAAAAATTGCATTACTACCCCACAATCGGCCTGTACACCTTTAACTCGTGTGTCACCCACTCTCTCACGCGTTCATGACCTTTAACTAAAGCCGTTGTTTGTCTCCGCGCGAAATAGGCTTTGGACGGGTGATTATGCGAGCGCACACTGGACAACAATTGCCTTTGAGCGCGACGTCCTTCCCTTCAGGGCGAGCGGCCGAGGAGAGCGATGGGCGCCCCCCCCCCGCACCCCCCTGCTTTGGTGGCTCAGAGCATCAACTGATGTCACTGCAGTGCCTCTGACTAGGAGGTCCTCGGGCACCACTCCCAATGGTGGCAGGATTTTTGACACTAGCTAGGTCGAATTCAGTCGCTGTCTAGAGGAGAATTCTAGCGGCTGGCTGCTCTGATCGGTAGTTTTCCATGGTTTCCCCCCTTCAACACCAGGAGAATCGTGGGGCAGTACCCTAACAAACGGGCCACGGACCGCGCGCGATCTTTCCTTCCTCTTTCTTGTTCTCTTCTCGCCCCTTACTTACATTCACTTGCATGTACATGCACTACACTACCACGCACTTCAGGAGATCCGTCGGGAGCTTAGAGCTTGTCCCCACTGGGGTGGTGCCCCGCTGGTGGCAGATACCTGGTTGGGAAAACCCTGCAAGCCCACGGATAAGTCGATGCCATCCGGAGTTGCTTAACGATCAGGAGCAAATGACACATGAATGAATGCGTAGCACTCCATGTAGTTGTATTGCTACATTGCTTCAACTACGATACTCAGGAAACTGGCACGAAAGGCCTAAAAATATCGTCATTTTTCTCAATCATATGATGTTACGTACTCCATCATATAACGACCACACTTAATTTTTACAGTGGAAGGATTCTTCAAGTATCGCCGAAGCTGTTTTCATATCTGTGATCATGATGCATTTCTAGAGCAAAACATATTTTATAAGCAGTTGTGTCTGAGAATGTCTCGGAAATGTTTGAACATATATTTAGGAATTTTGGTTTTTGAATTTGACATTCCGGTCATAAAATATTTAACAATTCATTTCACTACCTTTCAAAAGTTGGACGTGGTGACTTACGTTGTTTAGAATTTGCTTTTCAGGGTTATTGTTACAGTTACATAACTTTACCCGATTTATGAGCATTGCTCCTTTCATGGCCGTGATGCTTTTAATGACAATAATCGCGAATTATTTGCGGAATATTTTAGTTTCTTCATTTTCTTCTCCTTTTCTTCTTTTCTTCTTCTTCAGCCAGTGTCATTTTTCTCCCGAATATAATTGCGTATTTCCGTTTCCAACATCTGTTCGGGAAGGGTCAGTAGCTGAGGACCGCAACTGACGATGAACGAACACAATGGGTTTGCGATTTCTGCCCTTCGCCGGAAACCCTCTCGCCCCCAGATGAGCGCACGCGGCGGCGGCGAGGAGCTCCTCAGGCCGCGTGCGCCTCCACAAAGGGCCCCTCGGGCGCCGCCACGCGACTTTGCCCACTCCGCCTCCGCCCCAACCCGCATTACACCCGCGCCACCCCACCCCAACCCACCCCACCCCGCGCCGCGCCCCCCTGCCCTGCCCTGCCCTTACCCGCCATTCCCCGCCCCGACCTGCCCCGCCCTGTCCCGCCCTACGCGGCCCTGCCCCGCCCTGCCCGACCCTGTCCTGCCCCACCCCACCCCACCCTGCCCCTCCCCGCCCTGCCTCACCCCGCCCCGCCGTGCCCTTCACCGACCCTACCCCCGTCCCGCCCCGCTCTGCACTGCCCCCCTGCCCCACGCCACTCCGCCCGACCTGATCTCCCTTGCCCCTATGCCCTTCCCCGCCTCGCCCCATCCAGTCCCGCCCCCACCCTGCCCTCCCCCGCGTCACTCCGCCCCACCCCGCCCTGCCCCGCCCCCCGCCTTGCCCGGCGCCGCCATGTCCGGCGCCACCCACCACAGCGCGTCCCGGGCTTTCCCAAGATCACGTCCACTCGACGGCCACCAGAACCCAATCCACTGTCACCGCCATATTCAGGGTCGCCGTTTTCGCTATCGCCACACAGGCCGTCCCCGTCGCCAACGCCATTCCGGCACCGCCACCGGCCCTGCTGCCCTTCTCCCCGCAACCGCGATCGTACTCACTCCACCGCCATACTCACAGCCGCCGCTCTCGCCTCCGCCTCACACGCGGCACCGCTGCTGCCCCTCTCCCCGCCACGGCCCCGCCGCTGCTGCCGCGTCATGCGTCGCTCATTTGCGGTAGCCCGCCGATTGTCGCGGGCACCCTCGCCGCCCGTCCCATCGATTTGTTATTGCCAGGAACATAAGGCCGAAGAGAGCATTCTGCTGGCGGAATGTCGAATTTTCGGACTCGCGTACGTGTCAGATGATTGTTTGTTTCCAATTCTCGCGCTGTTGCATTTCATGTATTAGTTTCTTTTACATATCCTATGATTTTCTGGGCAGTGTTCTGTGTGCGAAGAATCAATCCGTCCACAAACGTGCCGTTCCGTACTTTTTTGCAGTCTGTGCTTTGAATGTTACAGAAGAACTGCTAGTCACGGCTCATTATAGTACTATGATCTCCTTAATTCATGGATCTGCTTCAAATAGTGATATTAAGGGAGAATATTATAGAGAGAATGTAGATTTTTTGGGGAGGGGATAATATAGAATAATATAGATAACATAGAATTTGTCGTATCTACGTATCGTTAAGGGATTGCTCAATTCCATTGCACTGTATAGTGAGGAATCGACTTTCCTTGTTGAGAAAAAGTTGAGAGAAGGTTATACATAAGTGTGAAATAGTGATCATTTTAATACATGTGACGTATGCTGTACAACTACGTTTTCATCAACATTATTTGCATTGTACTATTACCTTCTATAATTGTAAAGAAGTAAAGTATGTTTTGTGTAGACAACACATTTCTGTTACACATGTATACCGACGTGGAAAAGATCATAGCCTGAGGTATCGTAGCTCTGTTATTTCTGAATATTATTTTCTAGAACAATTCAAGAAACCTGCAGAAATTCTTTCCTTCATTTGTATCCAAAGTGTACGCAGGGCGCATCAATTTTTCAGAAGGCAGTGAAAATCAATCTGAAAATTTATCTCTAGGCATTGTTCATTTATAAAATTGGAAATAATTCGTCAGTATTGACACTCGGCGATTTCTGGACGCACGTGCCAATTTCACGTGCCAATAGAAAGTTCATTACAGCAAAATATAATTCTGTTTGCATTATCTATATGAAAGGAAGGGATGTCTAAGAGCACAGGGCTGAGCGTTGGCTGCGCTTGTGCTAACTGGCGTGGGCGACTGCCGCGGTGCGCCGAGTGTCAATGGTTCTCGCCTTACAGAACGCGCTGCTTGTTCAGCCAGGCGCGTCCCCTCCTCGATGATTTATGGGAAGACTATTTGTCCGTAGCGGCGCGACTGTCGATCGCGAAACCCTAATAGGTGTAGGGGGAGCGACTGTACGTCGTAAGCGAAAGCGGTAAATAGCTATCTTCCGTCTCATTGGCCCGGGCTACGTCCGATTTCATGGCCGTGGTTCGGCAGTAAATCCGCCCGAATCTGCGCCTCATGCATATGAGGCGTGTGGCGATCGCGTTGCTTTTGGCAAACAGCCGTAGGTACGCGGCCCGTCAGCCCGCTCGCCGCATTTGCAAACTCGTTGCTGGAACAGTAGCCAGGACTGAGCTGCCAATGGAAGTTGTGTGAACCTACTCTACTGTGTGCACTTTTTGAGCCCAAGTACGATAGAAGAGTGAAGGTGAAAAGAGAAGTAAGACAAGGTCACATCGGCACGTAGATCGAAGTATAGGAAACTACGAAGAGACTAATACTTTCTCTTTTCCAGATTTGATATCGACAAATGAAATGATAAAAGTTAAAATCTGTTTGAGATGTATTGTAACCAAAGGCGGAAGTATTTCCTGAGAAATTTCACTTGGGGAAAAGATTTAAATGTATTGAGTTCTGCTTCCATGAACGCTTCAAAATATTTTGTTTGGTACTGGAGAAATTGTGGATACAGTTTTCTTTATCTAATAATATGGTTCTTTTTGTATATTGCAATGAGAATAAATGAATGGCATTTTGAACAACAGAATTTCAAAAAGATGAACAGAAAGAGTGGTTGCGTTCGATTGATTTTGTGTTGTGGGGCGTGCCAACTGCTACAGTCATTACTTCTGATCGTGTTATATCCCGGCAGGTACACGAGTTCCCTACCCGCTATAACGTGAAATTCTGCGCCTACCTGCAACTCGATTGTGCGAGGGTTTCTCGCCTCCCGGTATCTCTCTCAGCAGAACACCGCCCAAGTCGGGACAAACTCTCAGCTTCCATCTGGTGTCCCGACATGTGTGGTAGTGTATGTGTGTTAGTGCTGCTCCGACGTGTGTGTGTTAGTGCTGCTCCGACGTTCGCCTGGAATTTATCGGCACAACCACTTAACACTGCCGATCAGAACAGCCAGCAGCGAGAAATCTCTTTCATACATCGAGTAAATTGTAGCTACCCTTATCTCTAGCTGGTGCGAAAAATCGTCTGGACTCGAACCCCCCGAACTGTCCGGCTGAGAGTCGCTGCAGCGGCGACAGTTGTAGCCCTGAACCGGTGGCGCAGTGGAGGGAGTGCTTGGAGAGGAGGTGTAGAGTCTGTCGCTGCGCGGTGAGAGCGCGCGTGTCCACCGTCAACAGAGGCCACGCGGCAGCAGTTGGCGCCGAGATGCGGCCGCTCCGTGATTTATGGGCGCTCGATGCTCGCTTGTTTGCTTCGAATCCCCCTCTCCCTCCCTCGCACTTCTGTTTCGCTCGCTCCCCTGCTCATCCGCTCGAGCACCTATCCTTTTGCGACGAGCGCGTTGAGGCGGCGCGAGAGGGCGCCGGCGACGACGTACGGGGAGCGTGATGAACGCACGGCTTCCGGAGAGGCGCCCTTGATGTTGGAGATGTGCTCGGTTGTGAGATTTGTTCAAGGACTTTCGGATGATAAGTGGCTGTTGCTGTTTGAGAAGAGTCGAGTTCACGCGCTGGCCGACTCGAGTTCGGGAGAGGCATTGTATTACACGATTGTGAATATGCTCGCGCGACTACTTTTGTTCCCAAGTTTACCGACGTAGGCGTGACGAAGGCTTTAAAAATGAAGATTGCTTCAGTATAGCTTATTAGTGTGTATTCTCAAAAATATTTTTAATCTTTTCTTTTATTGGATAAAACATTAACAGTGCTGTAGCTACAACTTAAAATGATTTGAGAGGCTCCGCCATTATATCAATAGAGATGGCTTGCGTACTATGTTCATACGTGAAGTAAATACTTGAGTAGCATTAACAATTTCCACATTATCAGCTTTTTACTCAAAACATCATTTTCAATCACGTCATTGATCATTTGGACAAACTGGAAGTGCTATCTCCCGGTAGGAGCGTTTGTTCGGCTCCTCTGCGACGGGAATGACCGCAGCGTGCCGAAGCCGCGCGCGGCCGCCGCTCCGCCGCGCCACTGCGCCGCTGCCGTCCCTTGATGAATGGGCGCGGCCTTCTTGCGGCTGATTGGAACCGCGAGGGCGCGGAGGCCGCGCGGGCGAGTTCTTGCCCCGGCCGCCGCGCCGCAAGAAGGGCGGCAGCGCTCCGCCGAACCTCCCGCCGCCGCCGCCGCGCTGTCATCGCCTCCCGCCTCCCGCTGCGCAGGCGCACTGTCGCGCCGACTCGGGCGCCCCGGTGGCCGCTGCGGGAAACCAGTTACCGAAAGGGAAACTGTCTCCTTTTCGGAAGAAATGCTCGAATTCATTTATGTTATACGATTAGGAGAAAATAACTATAAAATAGCAATATAGAAATCAGAAAATAGAAAATCTATGAAATAAAATAGAATATACAAAAAATGAAACACGAAGAAGCAGAATTTCAACGTATCAAATAAGATGAAATTAGCGATTTCCAAAGCAATTGTTCATCCATATATGAAGCCATTTATACCTCAAAGATGGATCCATGTTTATGTTTATACAACAGACCATAAAAATTGAACGTTACGCATGCTACATTGTTTTGATTCAACATCTTGTGCTTAAGACTTATCAAATGAATGTAATCTTTTTTTATATTGTGTTGTTCAGCGAATTCTGAAATAAATAGTATAACCGATTTGTTCTAAAATATAAAAAAAATGAGCTGTTCTTAAGAACAAATAAATTTTTTTCTCGTATTTACCATTATACTTCATATTACATAAATCACAGCTATGTGTATGTACTAGTATACCATACATGTGACCCACGTACAAGATATGTCGTATTTCATTCGTCTCTTAAATTCTCATACACATTGAATTTCATCGCGAAATAATTATACCATTTTGGAAGTTCAAATTAATATAATGTATCTGGCATCATTATTTTCGCCTTTTTACATAACAAAAATAATGTTTATTGGTCATCGTGCATTGTTATCCATTTGCTTTTGCAATTTTATGGTGATTTTAACTATACTTTCGTTTCTGATTGTAATTCTTAAGAAAGCTGTATTCAAGGCTCACTGTTTTGTTCCGAGAAAATATTTGGGATTGTTTTGAGCTATCTGGTAAAAGCGTATCGTGAGCTTTGGAACTGGCAAAAACCTGCTGCAGTGCTGAGTATGACGTGTGTAGAGGGGAAAATAGTGAGCCAGTAAAGCTCCAACCGCATTAACGACGCGACTATAGAGATGTTAAAATATTGACTGGGATTACTTCTCCTAAACATATGTCATGGCATCAGTGTTTATGAAGCAGTCACTGTCAGTTACACAACTGGAGTGCTTACGAAATACAAAACAATGAATTCATTCTGTAAGGAGTGCAAACCTCTCAAATATTGAGACACCACATACGGGTTTGTTATTTGAGAATTCCTAGATTAGATTAATGGTCACTGATCCGATATCATTTCAGTATGAAAAATATAATTTTTAAACATCTCAATTGTTTCTTACAGCTAGTTAATAGATCTCTTTTGAGAAAAATCAAAAGACCTTTAAAAAGTCTTTGTATTATATGTTCGTTAGCTCTACTGGAACACTTGTGTCGACTTTACTTGTTCCTTTGCAACGTTCACGAATTCGAAATTAAACGTTTTAACCTCAAAATAACGAGCATGAAATTCGAAAATTAAAATTACAGCGAAATTAAAACGAATGGAGATTCTCACGACATTTACGAGAACATTTCTTGACAATCAAGTCCAGCAAAATGCAATTCCCAGGAAATGAGTTCCATTTGTTGTTACTCTAGTCTTTTTAATGTTTAAGTCTTTCATGACGCATCCTCTTTAACGAATAAAGAGTGTATGATTCGGTATTTGGCAGTTGAATGCCTGGCGTTACCTACACTAAAGCCAGTGAACCTTACAATCACAGTGAAGTCATAACTTTTCATTGGATTCGTCTTTGACTGTACTTTTTAAGATGAAGAATGTTGTGACCTTAAAGGTCATTAAGTTCTTGTGGATGTCACTTACGTCCTAACGCTTTGTAGTGTGGTGAGAGTTACCTTTTAGAGGCAAGTAGAATATTCATCATTCTTCAGGCCATTTACCCAGAAATATTTCCCAAGAATACAATAAATTGGAGAATACAATAAATACGCCTAATCTATTCTGCGTTTTAACGACATCCATGGGATCTGAAACTCAGGTCTCCTTGCTGAGGTAATACCTTCGTTCGCTGACAAATTTCCAGCTGTTGACTTCCATGTATACCATAGTCACCAGCGTAGAATTAATTCTTTCGTATCCAAGTTACTCTGTTTATCACGGACGTTCACAGGTCTAGCTGATGTGTGCAACGCAAACAGAAAAAAGTAATTTAGAGTCAAGAGTATGACGTTTTCGTAAGCTTATTGTTTCCAGTTCGCTTATCTTGGTTGGCAAACCACGCGCACAGAGACGATAGCCACCCAGAGCGCCCCGCAGTGCGTTTAATCTGGACTCTGTGGCACATTGTGTGCGCGGCGGGTCCAGTAACGTCACATGTCGTCGCCACCGTCCACACAGCCACTGAATCCCCACCACCGCTACCGACGTCGTCACCACCGCCGCCACTACCATCGCCACTGACGCTGTCGCTGCCACCACCATCGTCGCCATCTCTACCGCCACCACCATCACCATCTCCACCATTATCATCATTGTCGTTGCCACCACTATCGCCGCCACCACCGTTGACGACGCAAACATCATCACCACCATTACCGACATCGCCGCCGCCGCTGCCGCCGCACCGTCAGTATACCGCCGCACAACGCACCGCCACCACAACACCATCGCCGACAAATCTACTGCAGCACCATCACCACCACCACCACCTTTGACGTCGCAGCCACCATCATCATCACCACCACTACTATCATCGTCGTTGCCAGAAGAACCACGCCTCCTTCGTGGCTGCCGCCACCTCTGTCGCCGCCACCACCTTCACCGCCGCCACCATCGCTCCCGCCGCCACGAATCACCACCATCATCGACACAGCGTTACTTTCGTCACTGCTGCCATCACTATTACCACCTCCTCCACCGCAGCCCACGACCGCCCTCTGTCGTTGCGCCGACCGTTTCTTCTTCTCTCGCTCCCCACTCCACCCCTCCTCGACCTCATCATTCCCCGTGCCTGCGCACCCTCCTCCGCCCTCTAATTCCCTCACTTAATTCCCCAGCATGTACTTGAGTCGGCGCTCGCTCGTCGCCCTCCCTCGTTTTTGCAGCCGCCCCCGCCCCGCCCCGCCCCCTTCCGTTCAACCCTCTCGGCGCCGCTCGCCCGCGTGCTCGCGCGTACCCTCTCCCTCCCCCTTTTCTCCTCCGCGCGTGATTTAGTGTTGCCCTCGCCGCCGCCGCCGCCGCCATTCGGTTCATGCGCTTCTCCCACGCACTCTGCCTCCGCGCGGCGCGGCGGGGGGAGGGGACACGGCGGCGGCGGTGGCGGCGACGAGCAAGTTGAAGATGCGAGATCGGAATTTTTCCAAAACGCTCGAGGCACTTCCGTCCTTTTGATGGCTTTCCCCCTCCCTTCAGCTGTGCGTTGCAAAAACATTTTTAACTTTAGCCGGTAATTAGAATGGTGAACTCGTGAAATATTACTTCGTGAACTCGTGTTAACGAAATATCGATAGCAAAAACTGCCCTTCCAGTTTTTCTGTTAATATACCTACGAAATCGCTGAGTGCGTATTAGTTATGTAGTGCCATTTTTGGATTTGTGATGAAAATGTTTATTGTATCTGGGGGATTGACCATGATGGGAATGAAATCGAACAAGTGTAGGAATTAAAGGTGTTAATTGACGTTCGGGGATTTCTTCGGCGGAGACGGAATGTATCGTCTTAATACTCGTACAATGTCCTAACTCATGTGACTCGCCATGAGCGTCGAAGATGGGTGTTTCTATGGCAATAGCACTTAAATAATTCAAGGTTAATCATGCATTCACATGAAGCCTTTTAACGTATGTACCATTTATATTACGTGGTATCTAACAATGTAATAATACAGTTAACAAGTTTTTGAGAAATTCCAGCATTCAGTATGTAAATATGTAATCTAAAAATCCGAATTTCAATACGTAAAACCGTACATCCTACGAAAAAATTCGTGTTTGAAATTTCATACTTTGGAATGCAAATGTAAACAATAGCTTCCCTTCAGATCGCGGTATTGTCTCGCGTTCAGATGATCACCCCTGAATACTACCCGCAAAACAGTGCCGTTTGACGGGTAGGATACGCCTCCGCGACCGCATTTGGTTCTTCGGCGACTGCGAGTATTTCAATTACTTAAAGTGACTGTAACATCCATTGTATTTATTCTACCGTGGTCGAAAATTTTAAGGAAGCTGTTTTTAAAGAACCAATTCTCTTTCATTATTATTTTTTGAAGTTAGACTTTGCAAAATTACATGAAATATACAGCGACGTTAGAGCGTTATTTTCCTCTGTAACATTCACATCCTTGTTTAAGAGTTTGCCTCTACTCAGGATGCTAAGTGAATGTTATACAGTTACATTATTATAGTGAATACGATTTGCATATCGGCAGTGAGATCTGGAAATTATTTTAATATTTTAAAGGAGCGTCTCGTGTGTGAGCCAATAAAGTTTTTAGTTTTTGCCAACCAATTAGAAATAACATGCTTGGTTTTATGTCTAGTTTTTAGCAATTTCTTGTTTTGACGTGAACATCCACCAGCATGATTTTTACACAGATAATATTGAACTTCAATTGCCGCAATAATATAGTTAAATTGTACGTTTTACATTCTTTTGGATACAGAATTAAGCAAGTTTTTAGTCATATTTTTCAGTTTTATTATGTTCATTTGTGGCGAGGGCTTAATAAATATTTCGAGTGCTATTGGTAATTTCCAGAACTCTCATAATAGTATCTTAAAGACAATACTTAATCTTTCATTACTAAGAAGTTTTCAATTTAAGCTAATGAAGGAATATTTTAATTCCAAGCTCAACGACGCCATTCACTTTCTATTAAATGAGCAGGAGAAAAAAAATCGGCCGTGCCAGAAATATATGGAGAATCTCTCAGTTGAGTTAAGATTTTTTTTGTAAACATTGATCGATTATGTTATTGGAATTATGATCTAAAGATCGTACCTTGAGGTGTAATTAAAAGCAGTACACTTGTTTTGTCATTGTTCTCATCTGGGCATAGTGTCAGTTGAAATCGCGTTATCGACTGAGCAGCCGCGTCGACGCGCGGCGCCTCCTCTGGCCGCGTGCTCGCGCGCACTGCCGCCGCCGCCCAGGGGGCGCTCGCGGCGCCGCGGTGTGCGCCGTGCGCATGCGCCATCGCACTGGCACTCGCGCGCACTCGCGCGTCCAGATGAAAGGCTACTCTTCCCTGCCTCCTCCTTTTAATATGCATCCTTGAAAAGTTATGCATTGAAATGTAAATTGCTACGCACAGTGAGCGCGCGCCCCGCGAGCTGCCTTTGCAAGGCAAACGAGCGACGCTCGGCGCAAGTGCACGGCACGCGCCCCCATCCCCTCCCCCGCCCCGCTCCACCCCCTGCCTCCGCCCCCGCTCTCGCTTCATTGCAGCTGTCATTCTCAAAACGACGCGTCGCGCCGTACACTGGTCACAAATGGGCCGGAACGGGTTCGTAGGAAAAATGTTGCTACTTCAAAGTTTCTTAATAACTGGGGGAATCGAAAGATATTGTGTGTGTGTGTGTGTGTGTGTGTGTGTATTATATATAATATACATACACATACACATTCAGGGTGAGTCACGTAACTTTAGTATCTCCTGGAATTTTAGAATGTTTGAAGTTATTGCAATGCAGGTTTCACGAAAGTTGAGGAGGGAATGAGGCTAATTGATGCATATATTCGTTTCGATTTTATCGCTTGTATTTTAAGAGATTTGAAGTAACTTCGTTTTTTAATGGAAGTATGTATATTTTTTAGTCTATCATGACGAGCGTAAAAAGACGATTTTTTTTCAAGGTCGTGAGCTCGTGAACCGATCCTGTACAGGAAATCGAAATGAAAATTATTACTGCTTCGGGAAGAGGTATAAAATTTAATTACTCCCTATTTGCTAGGATATTACCATCTAAAATAACAACTCCATAAAATTTCTATTATGAAACCGAATAAATTTGGTTGGATTTATTCCTTATTCTTTCAGATGTTGGCGAAATTTTCTTCGTTAGTCACAACATCAATATACATATAAAACAAAACAACAATATATACATTTATAATACCCTACTAGCTGAAGTACCCGGCGTTGCTCGGGCATTTATTACAGTAAATTATTACACAGGAAGAGGAATTCAATCTTTTCATGCCCTGCGGCGGGACCTACCTCTATCTCTTCCATTGAATCCCTTCTCCACCCTACTCCCTGCCATGCTATGCTAGGCCACGCCACGATAGCTGTTCTCTTGACCCCCAATTGGAAATTTCCGGATTACCTCGCTCACTTTTCTCCAAAAAATGATATTTTTTTATTTAAAGGTCCAAATTCTAAACATTCACTTTATAATAAAAATCAATAAACAAATCAAAACTACAAAATAAAATACTTGTAGACTCACATATATAATTTTTGAGGAGTTTTATTTAATATTCCAACACTATCAATAAATTGTCACGTTGTAAAACTTATCCTGCTTTTATATTTATTCTTCTATTGTATTCATAAAGAGTTTTGAAATTGATCCGTCAACTCGTGACCTTGAAGGGACTTACTGTTTTAAACTATTACATCCGGAAGTTCATGCACGGGTACGGTAGTAGGTAGATCCGCAGTAATAGTTATAGATGACATAACGTAATTGATGAATCATAATCATAATCATAAAATTAAATGAAAATACTTGTATCTAATCTGAAACATAAATGCCAGTTTTTATAATTCTGAAGACGACAAAAATATGTATGTTTAATGTCCTATGTGCTAGTAACATGTAGTATAAAACTTATTTGTTCAGGTAAATCAATTCATCATACAACTGATATATTAGCAAACTAATGTTCCACCAACAGTACATTAGGTGTAAATAATAAATTGACAATGCACTGAGCCACATAACAAAACAATATTAGCATCATTATTGTATCTCAAGTTATAGAGATTATGGATCCTGAAAAATGAATGATAGAAACCAAGAACTCCCAGATATTATTTGCTTACACAAGAATATTTTTTGACAAATTAATTTTTGCTTATTTGTTTTAGAAAAATATGAATGAACTCATTCATTAGGAGCAAGTGACATCCAAAACAACTGCACAAATTAGTCTTAATATTGTTATGATCTTTGCTTAATTCCCGACCACTGCACTAAACTTCTTCACATACAGAAGAAAAAAGTACAACTGCAATTAATATGACAAACAACTACAGATTAGTCTTAATAAATAAATGACCATTCCTAAATTACACACCACTGTTCCAAATTCCTTTGTATATTGAAGAAAAAATTGTTACTGGATGTACCGAAAACATATACATATTTTCCATTTTACCATTTTGAACCTAAGACATGTGTAAATAGTCAAATTGAGAGTCCTAATGAACAGCTACCCTACTACTTAGAGAATTATTCACCCCATCATTTCTCCCCTTCTTGCAGTATTATTTTCAATGGAGCGAGTGAGTACTTCAGCAAGTCGATCTTCCCTCTGAGTAGCCGATTCAAAATTTTTGTAGACTGCCCATCTCTTGGCATTTGTAATATGTTTTGACAATTGTGACAGTCGTTTAGTCAAACAATTCAGCTGTCACAAATTTCTGTAAAAGAAGACGTTGTTTAGATTGTATACGATATCTATTGTACATTGTACATTACTGTATATTCTGTACTGTATATTATTGTACTTTTTATTCTCGCAACCTATCTCAATTATTAAACACTCTCAAACTCACAATGATTTCTTGCCATTTTGTATATAAAACGGACAAAGAGCAATGCATGAACATTCACATTCTTTACCACTTCAGTTACGGCTTTCTTTCAAAGGTTCACACAGGGACATTACATAACCTTATTCAAACTCCAATGAATTTCGTAATAATTCTGGACATGGATGAAATTAGTAGTAGATCTCAGACGTCATCTTCTGGTGGCGCGCAGCTAAACTATCGGCATTGATGCACTCTTGAATCTGTGATGTAAAGCTAGGCGAAAAATGTCCAGAAAAGTAATTGTTTTGAAAACATATTACGGTTTATGTTTGTAAATCATAGCCTATAGTACTCCAGGACTTGAAAGGATTCTAGCACAAAAGTTTCATAGGCATTTGTTCAGTAGATTAAGAGATTACCGCGCTGTAAGACAACGCACTTCTGTCTTTATATATTAGTATAGATTATTAACATTTACAATACCTACTTCCTTCTACATTCATACAATTAAATGTTCTTAACT
Organism: Teleogryllus occipitalis; assembly: GCA_011170035.1. Classification (NCBI taxonomy): domain Eukaryota; kingdom Metazoa; phylum Arthropoda; class Insecta; order Orthoptera; family Gryllidae; genus Teleogryllus; species Teleogryllus occipitalis. Next base: position 172,317 of record BLKR01001803.1, on the reverse strand, counting down.
TCCATACGAGTGCACTTCACCACTTTGATTAAAAACAATTACATAGATTATGAATAAATGCAGGCATGGCCATGTCTTTCTAAATATCTGGTTCCACACAAAACATAAAAGAATGCATCTTCCCATTACTTAAAACATTTCAACATTTCGAATCATAAACACTTTCAGTTCTCAGCGACTCGACTACACGACGTGTCTCGCAGAGCGTCTCGATCCCCTCTGACGTTCCCTTCGATTTTCAGACCGCGTGGTTTGAAAACAAAAGACGACTTTCCACAATATTGTTACTTTATTTTCGCTTTCTTCTTACGTTAATTTATTTTAATAGACCTTGTGGCATTGCCATAATTCCCAAAAAATGTTCCGAAATATTTGCACTGTTCGTAATCCCCTTTTAAACACTAGTTTCCTATATTTCAATAAATATTGAAATAAACTGCAATTTATATACTCAAACTCGGTCGAGGAATCTGAAAAGCAAATATCTTTCTAATTTACTACTTCATTGCTAGAATTGGCTCAATGAAAAATCATGTATTCACTTCACGAAAACATGGAAATTTATTAAATAATTTAAAACAATTTTTGGTATTGCTTAACTTTACCCAATATAAAACCAAACGTTTGTCATGACCGTTCCAACCTTATGTCTTCGCGCGCTTTTTCGGCCATCTTTATCCATCTCCGACGCCGCCGTCCTCAGGTCCAGACACCATCTTCTCTCTTCTTTTCTCGGAAGCTCACTTCAATCACCGTTCATCAGATCAACAAACTATTTGCTGCTAACATTCCAGTCCAATCACTGACAACTTCGCCCAAGCCCTCAATGTCCCTCCAACTCGTTCACATGAAATATTTTAAGCTCCACTGTCACACTTAGAGTTCCAGTTTTGATGTTCTCTTAACATCCATTCCCTTGTAGATGCTTACAAGTCCCCAAAGAAAAAAAAACTCTTAACATTAATTGGAGCACGATCCGTTCATGAGCACGGCATCAGTCAGAATGAATGTCTCTCGTATTCTTTCAGCCCTGCAAAGCTCGGTTCATAAATTCGATTGTTTATTTGCAGATAACATTTGATGTACTTTCGTACCTAGCCAATCTCTAAATTTCTGGCAAAACGAACTAGCCGTCTTCACGACTGTCACTGCTTTTTCGGCCAATCCCAGAATTCTATATAGAATTAGCTAGCCGTCTCCGCGATTGTCACTCCATGAATATGTTGACCTTGACGACGGCTCGCTTACCGTTGCTATGCTAGCATATTCACATAATTTATCCCCTTTAATTGACGCCATTTAAAATAAATATTGTACAATATTCAGTGTCATATTGGTATGTCACAATATCAGCAGTTTTTGTTCGTCACTTTTTTAGAACATCTGACTGTCTTCTTTTAATATGGAAATTTTTTTTTTTTTACCATTACGAACTTTATTTAATTTTGAACGGCATGATTTTACGACATCTTATCTTTCTTAGAATATGCCCTATTTTTATTTGTTGATATTCCCATACCCCATTTTGAGCCTCGCTCTTGAGAATGCAATTAAATTAACGAAAATAAAATTTCAGTAATGCACTTTCAATTGTTCGTCCATGTTTCCATAAGAAAATTAAGCGTCCTTTTTCTAATTAATGTCTAAATATTGGGCGCGTCTTAATAGACTGTCACAGTACCTACATAAACCATCGAATATGCTACGTTTGAAATATATCTTCTCCTACCCGTAATGCCAACCAAATACTCTCATACTCCCTGAAGCATATCGATTGCCATACTCTGTGTCGTCATTCACGTATGTATGAACGTGTTTTTGAAACAAAACCAAAAAATTAAACTTATGTTTAAAAATTAAATGCGATGTTGAATTTTACAAAGCTATATTCGCTTGAAAAAATATGTTATTTTCTCACGCGAATGAAGCTCTACTTATTTCTTGTCGTATCTACACTACTAATTTCTAATGCGCGTAGAAGAAAATGATGCAGTCTCCGACCACGTGAGAACTGTTCGTTAAAAATCAAAAAACCAATGCAATTGTTTCGATGTTAACTGAATAATGCAAATATTTGATAGAGATTTTCTTTTGATAATGCGTGTATTGACAGAATGCTCATTGTCAGTACGTCACTCATTACGACTCAGCTGACGGCAAGGCTAAAAGAGAGGCCGCACGCCATTCACGCCGTGCGTTATGGAACAGTAACTTTTTTTTATATTAATGTTGTGTAAAGAACTTTGGTAAATAGACATTAGTGGTTTCGTTACATACACAGGAACTCGGGAAAACAATAAACAATCAAACATATTCGATTTTCACAAAAAGATGCAAACACTTGATTGTGTTATTCTGTCTATCCTCATACTCTTTGCATCACTGCTTACGACATAGCTGTTATGCGACAGCGAGGCTCCAAGGAAGAGGGCGCCCACCATTAAATATTTGCTATTCACTTGTATGGTAAAGCAACTTTTTCATTTTCTCGGACTTGCTTCGTAAGTAGAGAAAGTATTGTAATCGTGGAAAGTGTAAGATGGTGGATGAGTACTCCTGCTCCAAGAAAAGCTATATCTTATGTACATTGTACTTTCTTATAAGGTGGTATCACGAAACACTTGTACAGCACACGACCGATATCACAAGTAACGCTCTTGCTTGCTTATAATGCTCGACTGGCGCCTCTTCATCTGCGACAGTCGTTCGGTCTTCATCGGCCTAATAAGGACAATAACTGTACTATGAAGTGAGCTTTTAAGAAAATTTGTAAGTTCGAGTATACACAATTCACAATAACAGTATACACAATTCCTTTCTTTAACTTCTCCTTTCTTTAACCTCTTTCCTTCTTTTCTTTAACTCCATGTGCCAACCACGAATTCAACGGCCATCATCAGTGCACCATATTACGATGGAATAAAGTGCTAATAGATTTTTGAAATGTTTTTATTTATTAAATTTCGTTGTAGTACATGCTCATTTGATGTTTGTGATTCCTTCATAAGTAAACATCAGTGTGCTCATTTGAGACTGACATTCATGATAGTAGACCTTTTCCGCTAAAGGAATCAGAGTGAATTTCCAGAAAAAAAAATATAGAGAATATTGGCTGAATCTTGAATATTTGAAGCTGTTATTCGAGCCTCGTGATAAGACTCCCAAAACGTATTTTTAATTCACAAAGATAATTGTAGGTTTTTCTGTTTACAAAGAATGAACTTAACATTGAAAAATACTCCACAGGGTAAAAAATTTAAGACTTTCTAGAATACGAAGGCGTAACCACATACATACTTGTATCGGCTTATAGTTGTGGTATTTGAGAACTGGAAGCCTAACCCATCTTGTTTACGGTGATTTTTTTTATTACACGTGTTATCATTTTGAAAAAAAAATGTTTCATTTAGGTTTTCCTTCGACTCTCATAAAATCTGCTCGCTTGGGGTTTAAATTCGGACCACTGTGCTTTGTTTTCATTCGCGAGTGGCGTCAAGATTTGCACGACCCCCTGGAGATGGATGTTAATTGGAAGCAGTGGCGGTGGAGAAGAGAATCGAAGTCTTTGTCGCGGTGCGGCGTTCTGAGCTCCCTCTTTGCGTAATTCACAATGTGGGTTGATCACGTCGCAATCCCATGCAAGCTTCTCGAATCTGCGCCTTTGTGGCGTAGAATAGTTCATAAGATTCTCTTTCACTGCAGAGGTAAATGGATTTGCCAACATAAGAAAACTTATAAAGTTGGTGGTGGAAAAACAAATTTAACAAACTAGTTAATTAGGTATTAGAACCCTCTCTCTCTCTCTCTCTCTCTCTCTCTCTCTCTCTCTCTCTCTCTCTCTCTCTCTTTCTCTCCCTCTTTGTCTCTCTCTCTCCTTTTCTCCCTCTTTCAATTTCGAGAACTTCATAAGAAAAAAGCAAACTATTTGTCAATTTGCATGTTTCAGAATTTGGAGAAACGATAATATGACGGAGACCATCTTATCAGAATCGAGAATCATCTTTCGTTGCTTCGAGTGTTAGTGTCTCAGATTCAGAAAGAGCAAATACTTCGCTTGACGGTTCTGCTTAACATTCCGTGCAGATGAAACGGTGCGAGCCTTCGTCGTTGCGAAGTTTGCAGCCTCGTCGCCAGGTCCAACTGTTGGCTTATGATAATGAATTCGGGGCCAGCCAGGCGAGGCGGAGAAATGTCAGCATAAATGGCGTGCTTTTAACATTTTCTGTTTCTGCTCGTGGAAAATCAAGGCGATGTCGGGTTGCAATTCTACTGTCGGATGAAAGGTAAAATGCTGTTTTTTCGTACCTCCGATTTGAACTTACTTCTTTATAGGAAGAAAAGCTAACGTTAGGAGTGCAATAGAGACGGAAAAGGTGAAGAACAGTAAAATTGTCATGAAGTATCGTTTTTATTTGATTTTATGGGAGTTTTTAGTTGATTTTATACGTGTTCCGCATTTGCAAAAATTTCGCTTTTGGAATAGAATGATTGTTCTTAGATAACTAATTAACTACTGCTGTATAAATTATTTAAACGCCAAGAAATATATGTTTATATTTGTTATGAAGTGTAATTTGTTAATATGTATGATTTTAAGAGTGTTGCTATTCAGGCATTGTTAAATGGAATACCTCAGAAAGGGATACGAGGTCCAGAAAAAGATACGTACCTTCTTCATTTTCATTACTCTCTTTTTCGTGTTTGAGTATCATTTTAATTTTTCTAATAAGGGTGATTAACCAATGCATTGTTGTCGTTTCTTGTTAATTTAGAAGAAAGAAATTTCGAAACACGTGCGAGCAGGAAAAGGGAGTTAAATCACTTGAAGTTTTCTTTGCGGGGGAAAGATGTGCAGTTTAATATATTGGACAACATCCGAGATAATTGAATGAATGTAAAATATAGTACTCGTACATATATTCGAATTCTTGTGCATCAAACTTAACGCATTATTGCAGTACATAATTCACCAATATCTTCACAACAGTATACACAATTCCTTTCTTTAACTTCTCCTTTCTTTAACCTCTTTCCTTCTTTTCTTTAACTCCATGTGCCAACCACGAATTCAACGGCCATCATCAGTGCACCATATTACGATGGAATAAAGTGCTAATAGATTTTTGAAATGTTTTTATTTATTAAATTTCGTTGTAGTACATGCTCATTTGATGTTTGTGATTCCTTCATAAGTAAACATCAGTGTGCTCATTTGAGACTGACATTCATGATAGTAGACCTTTTCCGCTAAAGGAATCAGAAAGAAGAAAAAAAATAGTTATTTTTTTTAAATGAAAACGCGGCTTGTTCGTTGCAGACGATGGGCGGCTGCGGCCCTGGTGGCGACACTAGCGCTCGCGGCGGTGGAGAGCGCCGCGGCCCAAGACGTCATCCCCCTGGACGAGTCGACGCAGCGGCCGTCGTGGCAAAATCGCGGCAACGACTACCAGTCGCGAGGCAACGACTATTCGTCTCGGAACGACTACCCTTCCCCCTCGCTGCAGTCGTGGGAAAACAACCTCGTCCTCAGCGAAGCGTAAGTGTCTTGTGTTCGCCGTTGGGGCCTTACCGCCTACATCATCATTATTATTATTATTATTATTATTATTATTATTATTATTATTATTATTATTATTATTATTATTATTATTATTATTATTATTATTATTATTATTATTATCATTATATTCATTATTATTATTATTATTATTATTATTATTATTATTATTATTACAAGTAAACCGATAACCATTTCATGTAGAACGCATGTGTTCATTCATTCCTTTTTACGTCAATATCAAACATCCATCAGCAAAAAGGCGTTCACCAAACATTTCATATTTCTCTCTTGTACACTCACACTAATACATTCACACCTAGACGCAATTCAAATCGACAACCAAATAAATTTTGTAAATAGAATGGAGAAAACCTCCGAATCATTTCGATTTAGTCAATTGATAGTAAAATTAAACAAACGTTACTCTAAGTACGCAATTCTATGTATTGATGAACTCAATCGTATATCTCAGTCCTCATCCTCTGGTGGTGCGCAGCTAAACCTTTGCACATTGATGAATTTCAAATCTGTGATGTAATGCTACGCGAAAAAAAGTCCACAAAAGTAATTATTTTGTAAATATATTAAGGTTTGCGGGAGTAAATCATAGCCTATAGTACTCTTGTCGTTCAAAGGAAGCTACCAAAGTTTCATCAATATTGATCTAGTACATTCAGAGATTCGGCGTCGTTAGCCGAATTCGTTTACTACGCTCCCTAAAGTCACGGAAGTTAAGCGAATTCGAGACTCGCGGGTTCCCGATTAGGTGACCTGCTAGGAACCCCGGGATCTAAAGGCGTCGAGCCCTGCCCGGAGGGATAAAAGGCACTGACTGCGACGTGACGAGACTTGACTAAGTTATTACTTCCCATTGGTAAATTAGTAACGGAGTATTACTCCAAGGAAAGCGCTCAACGCCCAACAAGGGTTACAGAGGCGCGTTGCGTCGACGACAATGCAACAAATTTAAAAGTTGTTATCGCGCTGTAACGCAACGGCTTTGTGTCTTGTCTTTATATATAGATATCAATATATAATGGCCGTATCGGCCATTTATGACCACGCTATACTTCACCTTCCGAGGCCTAGGCATATTTGTCCCAGAGATATTAACGTGTGTCATTGTGAAGATCAGTTTTTCGACTGTAAGACTAGGTTATTACGCCTTGAATTATGAATTATGGATAGGATGATAATGAGGTGTGAAGGGACAATCACAAATACGACCATGCCTACGCAAGACTCGAACCTGCTGCCTCCTCGACGCAGACGACACCTCTCGCAACCATCTGCGTTACGGGGCTGGCATCATTATTATTATTATTATTATTATTATTATTATTATTATTATTATTATTATTATTATTATTATTATTATTGTTGTTGTTGTTGTTGTTGTTGTTGTTGTTGTTGTTGTTATTATTGTTATTATTATCATTATTATTATTTTATCTTAATTTCCGCTTCGTAACGTCGTAGGAAAATTTGGGAGCAGTCCATACGAAGCCACGTATTTTAAATGAATTATTAGTAAATTGTCTTTCTATGGAACGAAAGATAGTGTCGTAATTATAACATGAATCTCAATAGGTCATTGGGACGCTCGTTTGTGTTATTTGCTCGTGTAGATAGCTTCTTTTCAATATTAAAAGCAAAACACATTAGCAAGCAAATACTAATAATTTCTTATACTAATAATAAACTTTAAAATTGGTTTTCATATAATACTCACTTTCTTAGTTTGATTTAAAACCGGGGTCAAAATTACGATCCTCAACTTTTTTTCTTCCAAAAGTTCTTAATTTTTACTTTCTCGCTACCACTTACGCTGTAAAGAAAAGGTTATGTAATGATAATAAACCGCGAATTTTCGGCAAAAAATTCTTGTTACAAGGCCCTGGTAACGAAAAAGTGGATAAATCCAGTTCCGAAATTTAGAAAAACAAATCTTCTAACACGTGGCGTGTAAAAAAAAGTGGATAAATCCATATGTTAAATTTATTTAAAAAGACATCCTCTAACACGTGGTGTACCCCGAAGCCATGTTTTGTGCGTCCTTGATACCGAAAAATCGATCATGGCCAAACATGTCCTGCACAACCCTACTGCATAAACCGTTCAGCCAATTTTCTCCAAAATTGATATTCCCCAATCGTTGAGGCTGATTTCGCGACCCCTGGAATTTGAAACGGATATTTTCATTTGGTGGGTACTTTGCATAAAGCCCCTCGGACATTTAAAAAAAAAAAAAAAAACCAACCTTTTTGATTAAACTTTCTCTTCTCTTCTCGGATAATGAACGCTTAAGAGAATGGTGCAGGTCTCGTTTTCGTTGAAATCCCGTTCCGTTTCGTTGAAATCCGTTGATTTTTCGAAAATTTCAAAAATTCGAAATTTTTTCGGGGTCTTCCTATATATCTAATATTGAAGATAGAGATTTTTTCCAGAATGAAATCTATTCCTTAAAGACAGATCTTGATATAAGATCATGTTCAACTTTTAAAAAATATGAGTAGTTTTCATGTAATTTTGTGTGAAATATTGGAAATTTAATTATAAACAACAATTTATTAACACTCGTGCAACGTGAAATTGTAGACCGTTTAAGAAATGTTTAAGTCATGAGAGCGCAAAGTCCCTTCTGAATAGGAAATGGATATTTATCGATTGATTTTGATTTTATATGTAATTTGCCCTTTCCTCATTCCCAATTTAATGAAACATGAAAAAGCTTTTCACAAAATTATTGCCACCGCCATTGCTGGTGCAGTCTTATTTATTGGTAACAATAAGTTACCTGGCATCGTTGCCTCCTCTCCTGGCAGTTCAAATAATATATAACATAACAGATAAACACACATGTATATACCCTTGAAATAAAACAAATATTTACACAACACTCACCTTAACATTTTCAAAACAACAAAACAAACTCATTCATACTAGCGCATATTCGTTGTCTTTATTAATGACCGTGCCATTATGAATTTTAAAATGCTTTCCCTTTAAAATAAATACAGGTCTTGGCCTCCTCACAATATCTAATAGGAAGAAAAGTCTGAAATGATCACTTCCCTTTGCGATGTCTTCCGTAACTGCCTGGCACGTATCCGTTAATTATTCCTTTTTCATATTGCAACCATGGTGGAAATTTCCACCATGGTTTGGAAATTTCCACCATGGAAATTTCCACCATTTATTTCCACCATGATTGCAACCATTTTGAGTTCATGCCATATTTATACTGCAACGTTCATCTTCGTTAATTATCGTACCACACCGAAACATGGCTTCCTTCCTGCCATTCCATCTCGACCGAGTCCACAAACATTCTCTCATCGTTTTTTTTCCTGACTTCCCTGAGCTGTTACAAAAAACAACATCCGTCTTTTTCCTATATTTGTCGTTTGCACATCTCCATAAAATTATGTTTTCCCTCTAGTTTTCCTTTGCACTTGATTGTGTTCAACTCATAAATTAATTACGTATTTTTCCCGAAATTCACGTATCTTTCAATGTCTTTTTTACAGTCGGTTTATCAAAATAAACATATTTACTTACATATGGGTTTTGTTATGTTCACTTGTCTCGCTATAAGAGTTATAATTTTTCTTGAATTTATTTTGCAAAACCTGATATAGATTTGTTTCTTGTCATTTCCAAAATGTGTCTTATTTATTTATTTATTTATTTATTTATTTATTTATTTATTTATTTATTTATTTACACCAGTTTGATTAGGTTTCTCTAGTTCATCAACTCCAGTGTAGTAAATAAATGTCACTAAGCTCACAAACAGTCATTTGTCTCTGCAAATATGTCGTACATTCCTTTTTTTTAAATATATCGAAATTGTTGGTTTTGTGATGTGTCTGCCAATCCATATTTCAGCATTTCACCAGCAATACATTCCATTTTTTTAAAATAAAAATTAGATTCGCTTTTTGGATAAACATTTTGCGAGTTGAAAATTAAACAAGGGTTTCCAAAACTTAAGGATTTATTTTATATTTTTGCATAATGAACATTTTTACATAATGAACATTTTTACATAATGAACATTTTTACATAATGAACATTTTTACATAATGAACATTTTTACATAATGAACATTTTTACATGATGAACATTTTTACATGATGAACATTTTTACATAATGAACATTTTTACATAATGAACATTTTTACATAATGAACATTTCCTCAGCCTCAGAACGAACATTTTACTATTTTAAATGTTTATTTTATCTGATGAGTTTCACCACAGTCATGAGTTTATACAAATTTTTGAAATAAAAACACTGCATCACTTTGTTATAAACTTTAATGTTTTATTTTCCAGCTCTTTGTTTGAGGCGTTGTCAATTATAAGAAAGCAGTATAAATGAACTTAATATTACAAATGGTAGAACTTAAGCAATTTAATTAGTTTATTAATATTAGTGTTTGTTATCATCTGTGTATAATGTACTATGACTAATCCATAAACAAGTTGAAATCTGAATACAGATGGAAATTTGCCAAGAAAGGGTTTTTGCCGAGAATTGATAAGAAAATATTCACCAACCATATATGCCAAACTAATTTCATATAATTTTTGACAATGCTGTGCTGGCAACAGGCATTGCTCACTTCTATATAATTTGCTGTGAATGCTGTGACAGTCAAACAGACACCTACACTAAACTTAAGAAAATGTGCAATTGCACTTCTCCCCCATTTTACTCAGAGATTTAACTGCTTCTGTTGTTAAATAAATAAATTTAAAAAAAACTAGTCAAAAGTATTTGTTTTGATGTATTACAAGCATAATTATTGTATATTGTGTATGATATTTCTTTCATAATTTACTTTTCACTTACCATGTCTTCTTTGATTGCAGGACCTACTTCATAGTAGCCAGTCGCATGGTTCGTCCTGGTCAGGTGTATCGTGTGGCAGTGTCTGTTCTTCAGACAATTCATCCTCTCACTGTACGGGCTTCCATACAAAGGAATGGTGTGGAGATGAGTGCAGATAACAAGGAGGTGAAAGAAGGAACTCCAGAAACACTGATAATGAGGGTATTGACTAGAATTTAAATCATACTAAAAATCTTTGTACAGTTTTTATAGTAATGCAATTTAAGAATTAAATTAATTTTTTAATTCTTTTATTTTTCAGATTCCTCCAACTAGTGTACCTGGAAATTACAAATTGCGAGTTGAAGGAACTTATGATGGATTGCTTGGAGGGATTGCATTTGTTAATGAAACATACATAACTTTCTCCCAACGGTCTATGACAATTTTTGTACAGACCGACAAGCCTGTTTATATGCAAGGGCAGACAGGTATAATAGATAAAAAGTTGACCTTGATTATTTTTAGTCGATCAAAGTTCAAATTTTTCCAGTTTTGTTTTTTATGAAAAGTTATAACACAACATTTCTCGTATACATATTAACTGATCTTGATGTGCTTTTGGTGTAAAAAAAATTAAACATAGCCTGGAATTGGATCTTTGGTAAAATTATTGTAAACATAGGTGATTGAAAAACACATAAAAATCAGAGATGAAATCTACAAACTAATGGTTAGAACTGAAAGATGGGTAAAAACTTCAGTATGTACAAAATATATGAAAAGATGGGAGAGGATCTGTATGTAATAGAATTGAAGATTCATCAGAATAACAAAATTTGTTAAATAGAAAAAAATCTAGAGTGTACGTGCACATTGGGTCAGAAGTAAGCATCTCCACTTCAAAGCAGAGGGAGGCAAATGTGAATTGAGATGGAATGGAGAATAAGGGAAAAAGTAGACAGTTACTTTCAAAGAGAAAAAAGGAATAAATGGAGGTGGGAAGGGGAAGGAAATAGACATGAATATGGGAAACAAATTGAAAAGAAAAAGGTAAAAAAACTATAACGTATGACAAAAGGGCATATGACAAAAGATAATAATAAAAATATTTTAGGATAATTTTATTTTAGCCAGAACATTGTCATAAATATTGTGAATGTTTGTGAATAAATTTATTTCCAATATGGTATTCATGGTTTGTGTCTTTATACTAAAGTCGCTGAGATTAATCTTTAATATTTTCTGGGTTCATTATTCAAAATAGTAAAGCTATCAAAATGAAGATTGAGAAAAAGCAAGGTGATGTCAAGAAATTGAGTTTATTTTGTCCCAGTTTCCTTAATGTTATTTACATGTTCTTTTATTCTTTGTTTTAGGAATGCTCTGTCTGTCCTACGTAAAGAGACAAGAGCACTCGCTACAGTTACGGCAATTGCTTCATCAATTAAAGAGATTTTATCCTTAACATACCTAATTAGATTCTGTTTAAAGGGCAATTTATTTCTAATTTTTACATCAAATTTTCATCAACTGTAAAACTCTCTTTGAAGGAAATTGTTTATTCTAGGGACATAATGGAAGGTAATAGCTTGACATTGACTGGTAGAAATATTGCTTGATAAATTTATCTCTAGACTGTCAGTGGTTTTGATGTTTTTTAACTTATAATTGCTAAGCATTGTGTGAGATACTTTGAATAAAATGAAAAGTGTAGTTGTTTGCAAGAAGGATACAATCAATCAATTCTGGAAAAATTTGAACTTTGAATGTCAAAATAACAAAGGATACTTGGGTCAATTTTTAATTATAAATTAGACAATCATGAATTAAGGATAAAATTTATTGATTAATTACCTGTCAGAAAGACATTTATTTGAGTTATGTATTCATTTTGCAGTGAGATTTCGAGCAATACCTATCAACACTGAACTACGGGCTTTCAATGACGCTGTGGATGTATATATGTTGGATCCCAGGGGGATTATAATGCGAAGATGGCTTTCTCGCCAGGTGAGGAAAAAGCCTTACATTTATTTTCTTGGCAATTTTTCTTTATGGATTCTAATTTTTAATTGTATTTTACAGTCCAACTTAGGAACAGTAAGCTTAGAATACACATTATCTGACCAACCTGTGTTTGGCCAATGGATTATTCAAGTTATAGCACAAGGTCAAAAAGAGGAAATTACATTTCTTGTTGAAGAATATTATCAAACGAGATTTGAAGTAAGTGTGGTACTGATACACTATTAATTTTTTGTTATATTTAAATCTCATACCCTTTATTTTCACATCAATTGAGGACACACCGAAATAATAAGTTATCACATAAGTCACTGTTTCACTTAATTACTGTAAATTGGTATTCATGCACCTATCTGCACAAAATATAAGGAATAATATAATTTTTTGCCATCTGTCAAGAACAATTAAAATATTGTTCCATTCCAGTATGTTCTATTTTGTTCCATTCCTTTCCATGTAAAGCTTGGTGGCAGAGTGCATAAAGCAATGTGTGTAGTTCTTCAGAAATGTGCTGGAGGTGTTTCAAAGTTCCATTTATTTTTTATTAATTAATTAATTAGTACTGTGTATTTTAAATACTGCTACAATCTTTCAACAGATCTAAAGATGTATGAAAAATTAGGTAATTGAAGTACTAAAATATGGAATTGTAGAAACCTTAATATGTTGTGAGGAACTTTGTTTTATATAATAGATAAATAAACAATACTTGTTAGTTGATTAATCTTAGATTCACTTAATTATGGACAATCAGATCACTATTGTTCTTAAATGAAGATTTTAAAGAAGTGTTTTTGACATAGTTTTTATTTTACTGCACAAAACATAAAATTATAATACAATTGCAGTTTAAAAAACAATCAATAACACAAAATTCCATGGAAATAGAGGCTCACATTGTGTGTTCTTTATAAAATATACTTTATGTATGTATTTGTACATACTTTACTAAAGTACTTACTTACCTATGTTACTTATGTATGTCCTTTAGAATGTGCTTGTCTGTACTTTATAAAATCATAATTTTTAAATTATTTCATTGCCTTAATTTAATTTAATGTGTTGTTAATTTCCCAAAAAGCTTTTAAAAATCTTTATTGTGATTTTTTACTAAGCGGTGTTTCAAAGTATTGTAAATATCTTATTTAATTTTATATTAGTTTCAAGGATCATCATGGTACACTATGATTGTTCATCAAAATAATCATTAGTAGTTTTTCTTCATTAATAATCTTTAGTATTATGTTTGAATTACCTAAATTTAAAGTCTACACAGAATCTGCCTTCTTGTTCGGAAATATGTCTTGATCTTTTATGAATGTTTAAATAATTCAACAGGTAAATGTGACAATGCCTGCATTTTTCTTCACAACTGATCAGTACATTTATGGCACTGTGATGGCAAATTATACAAGTGGTGCTCCTGTTCGTGGAAATCTCACTCTCAAAGCCACCATTAGGCCAGTAGACCAAAGATATAATAGAGTTGAAAGACAACAACCTGTTGAAAAATACTTCAATTTTGTAAGTTTCTGACTGAAGTGTTCTCAACATTCAATTGAACAAACAAACTTAAATTGAAGAAGGATAGACTACGAAGACTCAATATTTTTATTCTTACAGAATGAAGAATACCCATCATGGTTTTCAGTATATCAGAAAGAGGAGGAAGAATACTATAGAAGAAATGAAAATCATCTCAGAGTGCCTCATATGAAATTTGTGAGTTAAATATGTTAGCTCGTCGTTTTCACTAGCAATGTCAAAATAGCATGTTGGGATAAGTAATTAATAATTCTTATTTGGAAGATAATGTAATCTTCATTTGGTTTTCTCCAATATAGTCATCATCATAGTCATTGATATTAGCATTTCTTAAGAATTCTTCATATTTATTGTGGTTACCACTTAACATTGAAAATGTGTGTTGCAGTTTCAAGGAACCTACAGATTTAGATATCCTATAGCAGAATTACAACAGTATGTGTCGTCATTAGATGGAATGGAGGTCATATTTACAGCTACAGTTGGTGAAAGGTTCATGGACGAAATTGTAGAAGGATATTCCATAGCACGAATTTATAATTCTTCAATTAAAGTGTCGTTTTTGGGAGGATCACCACAAGTTTTCAAGCCTGCTATGCCATTCACGTGTTATGTATGTACCTTTTATGTCTTAATTCAATGTTTGTAATCTGATATTGACATTAATGAGAATATTTGTGTCAGTTATGCCCACTCACTTTTTGCATGCATGTGTTTTTTAAAAATACATTTCATAATTCGCTAAAAACATGATTATTGTCTCTATGTAGTGCCTTAATGAATATGCTGATAAGTCAACTTTTTACTGAAAATAAAAAATAATACTACTGGATTCACCTTATTATACTCAGCATTTGTGTATAATCAGATAAGTTTAATTCCTTTTGGTTGGTGAGTTGTGGACACATGAATCAACCAAATGTAAAATTCATATAATCATAAACCCTAACAAGAAAAGTCAAACAGATATTTCATGACATTTAACTGATTATTCATGCTAAAACTATAATTTGAGATAATTTATTAACATCAAGTAAATTGAATAGTCTGTTTTTTCATGCTACAAGTTTAGTGCAAATAATTAGAGTGGCAGGCTAAGCAGCTCCTGTAAAATTTAGTTTTCACAAGTTTTCAGTGTATTCATGAGGGTCAAAGACATAAGGAACTATATCAAGTTGTCATTTATAAATAATTTTAGTTGGCTGTTTCCTACCATGATGGCTCTCCACTAACACGAGAACGTTTGGAACTTGGCCGAATGGAAGTGCAGTCATCAGTGACAATGCAATCTGGAGGTCGTAGATCTCTTGAAGCCAGAGAATTAAGAATGTATGGGGATAAGGAAGGTGTCTGGGAATTGAAAGTGGATTTGGATACTGAATTAGGTACGAGATCAATCTATTACAAGATACATTTGTTACAAGTTATTAGAAATTAATGGTTTCACAGGAATTATTACAGTGGTTTTACAGCAATTTGAATTAGTATATTTATATTAATGTTCTTTTACTCATGTTTATTTTGAAATGTTCTCAAGGCCTTACAGAGAATAGACGGTCAAAAGCTCAGTTAAATGAAATTACTGAGATGCGGATAACAGCATATTTCAAGGATTATGATGGAGTTCGTGCTACTTCTGATCTCCTTCTTTTATCACACTATTCCCCTGCAAATCACCAAATCAAAGTTTCTACATCTACTCGTGATGCCAAAGTTAGTAAAGCTTTAATGTTAATATTTTGAAAAATTAATGTCGTCAAATACGTAAAAATTGCACTGACTTTTTTTTTCTTTCTTTCTTTCTTTTCAGGTTGGAGAATACGTAATATTTCATGTTCAAAGTAACTTTTACTTAGAAATGTTCAACTTTGTAGTTATGTCTAAAGGAATCATTCTTCTAACTGGTCAGCAAATAATGCAGCAGTCTGTAAGAACATTTGCTGTAACTCTCAGTGCAGAAATGGCTCCTGTTGCTTCAGTTGTTGTTTATCATGTTGGACGATATGGTGATGTTGTTGCTGATAGTTTAACTTTCCCTGTTAATGGTATTTCAAGGAACAACGTAAGTAGATATTCTGTGTGCCATATACAAATGACATTTTGTTATTGTAATGTACTTATGTTTGTTTATTTATTTATTATTTTTTTTAATGTGTTGTAGTTTACTGTTTACATCAACAATCGCAAAGCCAGAACTGGAGAGAAAGTGGAAGTAGCCATTTATGGTGAGCCTGGAGCTTATGTGGGTCTTTCTGGAATTGACAGAGCATTTTATACTATGCAAGCTGGCCATGAATTGACGTATGCAAAAGTTAGTTACATTTGATTATCACATTTTCTGCGTGCGTGTGTTTTATTATGTTACTATCTAAAATTAAATGTATGTTGTAGGTGCTTTCTAAAATGTCAAAGTTCGATGAACAAACAAATGGTACCTTTGTTCATATTTGGTCATCTCATGAAGGTGATCCTGATGAGTTGGTATATTTCCCTTCATCTACATACGGCATTGATGCAAACAGAACATTTGAGTAAGTGAAAACATTCTGCAAAACTTGAGTGTGTTATTTAAGAAGACCCAAAAATCTCAACTTTTTCATACTCTTGCATTATTGTCAATTTGGTTACATATTTCTTTTACATTGTTTACGTTAAATTTTTTTTTAAGGTATGTGGGATTGGTTGTATTCAGTGATGCTGTAGTTCCTAGAAGACCAACTTTCTGCAATGCAACACAAGGGTTTATGGAATGTTTGAATGGTCGCCGTTGTTTTCCTTTAAAAAAGAAATGTGATGGTCAATTGGATTGTGATGATGGAACTGACGAAGCCAATTGTAAGATTTGAATATTAATGTTAATACTTCTTTAAAACTTTTGTAGTGTTTTTTTTTTTTTGGTTATTAAAATTACATATGTATTATTGTTATTGCTGTTAACAGGTGATTTGGGAAAAGCAGAAGAACTGGCTGCATTCCGTAAATTTAGATTCAATCGCATACAACGACAGTACGAAAATGTTTGGCTTTGGAAGGATATCAATATTGGGCCTCATGGCCGTTTCATTTTTACTGAAGAAGTACCAGAGCGACCTGCTCATTGGATGGTGTCGGCATTCAGTATGAGTCCTACATTTGGATTTGGAATGATTTCCAAACCTTTAGAAGTAAGGAATTCATCCCATAAAGTATTAATGCATTATAATTAATGATTCAGAATAATGTGTTAATTAAATTGCAGTATGTTGGTGTCCTTCCTTTCTTCATTAATGTGGAAATGCCTTCAATATGCCGACAAGGGGAGCAAATTGGCATAAGAGTGTCTGTGTTTAATTACATGACATCTGCAATAGAAGCTACAGTGGCATTGGCTGGCTCAAAAGATTATAAGTTTGTTCATGTTGAAATGAATGGAATTGTAAGTAATGTTTTAATATGACAAATAACTTGTCAAACTTCTCTGTTGATATCATTATTCTTTTCATCTCAATATTTCATAACAGGTTAGGTCCTACAATCCAAGAACTTCATTTAGAGAACATCAGTTCTTTATTTACATCCCTGCGCAAGATGCTGCTATTGTTCATATCCCTATTGTTCCTACGAGGCTTGGTGATATTGATGTTACAGTACTAGCTTCAACACTGATTGGTAGAGATGTAGTCACACGAAAATTGCATGTAGAGGTATGTTGAAGTGTTGAAATATATTAACTAAGTTGTTGCATTTACTCACAGGCTGATCCTAATGTTATGTGTGTAAACATGAAAAGCAAGTAAATAATAAACATTACCTTCTTGTAGGCTGATGGTCTTCCCCAGCACAGACACCAGTCTATATTGTTGGACTTGAGTAATAGAGCTTATGTTTTCCAATATCTTCATGTAAACGTGACAGAAACTCCTCTTATTCCATACCATCAAGATCGTTATTATGTATATGGTTCAAACAAAGCATTTGTTTCAATTGTTGGTGATGTTGTGGGACCTATATTTCCCACAATGCCTGTAAATGCAACTTCAATGCTCAATCTACCAATGGATTGTGCTGAACAAACAATGTTCAGTTTTGCTTCAGTTCTATACACCACTATGTACATGCGACTTATTAATCAACGCAATCGTACCCTTGAAAAATGGGCATTTCATCATATGAATATTGGATATCAACGGCAATTGTCCTTTCTTCAACCTGATGGTTCTTTTAGTTTGTTTCGAAGTGATTGGTTAGTGAATCAATTTTTTATGTGTACTTATACTTTATTTCATTTACTTAATTTAATTTCAGAAGTATGTATATTTTTAAATGTATTTCTTTGTACTTCATTTCAGGAATCAGTCAGCATCAAGTGTTTGGTTAACTGCCTATTGTGCTCGAATATTTCAAGAAGCTAGTTTTTATGAATGGGAAAATTACATTTATATTGATCCCAAGGTATGAAATTTTTTACTATACATTATTACTGATTCATAAAATCACTCTCTCCAACAGTTTTCTAATATAATCCTTTAACATGTTTTTTCAGGTAATTGAAGGTGCTGTACAGTATGTTTTGAGGCATCAGACTCCTGAAGGGTCATTTTATGAAGTAACCTGGCTTCCTGATCGCAAAATGAATGACTCTCTGCTCTGGCCTAATGACAAATTGAAATACCGAAATATATCTCTGACAGCTCATGTTCTTATAACATTGGAAACTGTTAAAGACTTAACAGGGGTAAGATATTAAACATGTTTTCACTTTTGACTTTTCAAAAAAAATTTCTTAGCTTTTACGATTTCTGATCTTACCTCTGCACTTCCTTGTTACTTTTTTTTTCCATCAGGGACTTGGCGCTCAAGTGGCTCTGGCCCAAGCCAAGGCTATTCATTGGTTAGAGAGAAACTTGAAATTGCTGCAAGATCATGGAGAACCTTATGAAGTGGCAATTGTGGCTTATGCTTTATTGCTTAGCAAGTCGTCATCTGCTGAATCAGCATTTGACACTTTAGCTAAACATGCTCGCTCTGAAGGTTAAAAGCATTTCTACATATTAGACATTTTTCCAAATATATACATAACCACTCGACTTAAATTATATTGTCATTGTTTTATTACAGGTGGTTATATGTATTGGGGCAAAGAGAAAGTGCCAGATCCTCCTTACAAAATGGAAAACCAAAAACCCTTCTTATTACCAAGATTGCCGTACAGATATGATGCCTCAAATATAGAGACTACAGCTTATGCTTTGCTGACATATGTCGCACGACAAGAGTTATTCATTGATCCAATTGTTAAATGGTTAAATGCTCAAAGATTAACAGATGGTGGTTGGGCATCTACTCAAGACACTGCTGTAGCTATGAAAGCTCTTATTGAGTATACTGTTCATTCACGTTTGCGAGAAGTCTCTGATCTTACTGTGACTATTGAGGCGACTGCCCTTAAAAATCAAACAAAACCCTTACATGTAAATGCTAAAAACTGGGCTCAATTGCAGAGAATAGAGGTTCGTAACAATTACCACAGTGGTTAAAAGAATTATTATGTGATTGGATTATATATACTCATCATTATTTCTTGGGTACAGATTCCTGAAGCATGGGGTACAGTTAAGGTGCAAGGAAGAGGTGCAGGATATGCCATTCTCCAGATGTCAGTGCAGTATAATGTGGACATAACTCGGTTTCAAACAGAGCCTCCTATCAGGGCATTTAATCTCAGAACAAGAGCTAACTTTCATGGGAGAAATCACTCTCATGTAACATACAAAAGTTGTCAGAGGTATAAAACATTATAGTTTTGTGTATTACATATCTTATAATGAAGTAGCTCAAAAAATTCTCATTCTTAAAGGAACAGTCTACCAAACTTTGTGTTGAATATCCTGCAAATATTTTGAAAAATTTCAAATATTCTTAGAATTTGATATTGTTTCTTATGTGTGACATTTTGTAACCTGATAAACTATTTTGTTTACAGTTGGATAAATTTTAATGAATCAGAAAGATCTGGAATGGCTGTTTTGGATGTAACAATTCCTACTGGATATATTATTCAGCAACAAAAACTTGATGCTTACATTATTTCAAGACAAGTTCGAAATCTTCAGAGAGCACGTTTCCAGGAAAGCAAAGTGCTATTTTATTTTGACTATGTAAGAATGTAACTTATTTTTTCAAAAGAAATATTTTTTATCCCTGAATACTGAAGAAAGATTTTTTTAATTCGAATAGTTACACTACAGAAATGTCACATCTTTGAATGTTTTTGTGCTAGGCTTCAAGAAGTATTTCTGTTTTAACTTTTATTGTAAGAGACAAGATGTAAAGTATTTGTTGTCTTATTAATTATGTTGAATTTCTGAAGTAATTATTTTGTGTTATGAAGTATTCTCTTGCAGAGCTTCATTGAGAAACAGTTTGCACAAAGTAAGCTTTTTTTTAATAACTCGCACGGTGCATTCAGAGATATTCATGTTTTTTTCAAGACAAGATATTCAGAGATATTCACGTTTTCTTCTAGCACTTTATTGTCATATAACATGTCTCAAGTTTACACTGTGAATAAAGTGAATAAATCACCATTCTTGTATTGACAGCTGGACAATGAAGAGATATGTCTTAATTTCACTGTAGAACGTTGGCATCCAGTCGCTAATATGTCACGATATCTTCCTATAAGAGTTTATGACTATTATGCTCCAGGTAAACCTACATAAATTAATGGCAATAATTACAGATAGTTATACTGCATCATTTTTAACTGCTGCTTATTTTCTATGTTGGTCTATAGCTTGTATATTTCATTACTTTTTCTTTGCTTACAGAACGTTTCAATGAAACAATATTTGATTCACTTCCAACATATTTGTTGAACATATGTGAGGTGTGTGGAAGTAGCCAGTGTCCTTACTGCCCTATCTACAATTTGGCTACAACATTACCTGTGCCTGTGACAGTTCTTATGGTCACCTGTTTTATTTTACTAATTCGACATTTTCGTTCTTCTGACATATAACAAACTGATGATGTGCAAGTATCAGAAAAGCACAAGGAAGACAGGGGAAGAATCACGTTTCTCACAAATAACGTGTCAAACAATAGGAATACAGGTATATGTATATTGACTGCTAAACTTTGTGGGTGTCTCACACAGTTGTAGGCCATCATTGCCTTCACCCCAAACTTACATGTACATGTGTTTTATTTTATTATATGTGAAGTGTAACGTGGATGAGTTTTATGATAGTGCTGTAAAAATTGAAGTCTACAAACACTAAATAGTAAATATACATTTTCTTTCTTTTTATGTGCTCCTCTATTTAGCTACTTATGTAATACGCTGTACACTGTATATGTTGTTATTATTATTATTAACTAAGAGATTGAAATAAAATTCTTTGGTCCTTGTATTTCAAATTTTTACATATCAGAAACAAAAAAGCATGTTTTATTATAAGTTGATGCAAGAGATCTGAGCTGTGGAATTTTGAGGTGTGTTTTAATTAAAAAATTATTAATGTACTATGTAGGAATGATCTGATTTTACCAGGTACAATGAGAAATTTACTAATGTGAGATAAGTGCCATAAAAGATTTCACACCTCAGATTTTGTGTGCATGCTGTTTTATAGGCTCAAAAAAGGCAGACCAGAAAGCATCATAAAAATGTCCTTCACAATTTCAGAAAATGTATGAGTGACTGAATCATAGATCCTTTTTGAATGTTGATACTTTTGTGTTATTTTATGAACTAGAGATGTAAAAATAATATTGCTGTACTGAATTCGTATAATGTTTGTGCAACCTGAAAGTTTGGAGGACCAATTGTGTGAATGCTTGTGTGGATATTTGAATCATTAATTCCTGAATTGGCACTAAGCATCCAAAAATGTTTTGGAACATTGAGTGGATAGATGAAATAAAAGATTTGTATCCACATCAAATAGGTTTAATTCTTCCCCTGGTCCTAAAAGCAGGTTGTGTCTGCTTTACATTGGCTGTGTTTCTACCTACACATGATGCATCACATCATGAATGAACACTGTGTATTGTGCCAAGTGTGCATTAAAAGTTACTGACAGTGAATTTTCTTCTATAGTACATACATACTAATTAAAATGTTCTTCTCTAATAATTTTAAATATATTTGGTTTCCTTTTTAAGGTTTTAAATTTATTTGACATGACGTTAATTTCCATTCTAAGAAAAAATTTGAAATTTGTGATGTTAAAATAGGATGCAGTGGAAAAAAAATAAAACTTCTATGCAAGCCAGTTTAGGTTTAATGAATATCAAATGAAATGATTATGAACATGCATTTTATAACTGATTATAAAATGTTATGTTGTTGGAGGGAAAATGGTGCCCTCAAAAATCCCTGTTATTTTGTGTCTAGGCAGAAGCTTTCAAGCCGGAATTCCCTCAGTGCAAGTTAATCATGAAAGTGACTTAGGGTATGATTTTATAGTTTTAAGTATTGTTACAAACTTTTTTTTATTCCGTCCTGCATAGTTGTATTGATTGTAATGATTATTTTATGCCTAAGTGTAAAGAAAGACACCAGGGTGTACTTTTTTATCTTTTTATATTCAAGCTAGTCAAGTTTGCTACTTTATATCAGAAATTTAATTTGAAACGATTATCACAAGTTTTTATTCTTATTTACATACATTTTGAGAATGCCACCAATTACTATAGTTATCATCTATTTATTTTGGAATGTTACCAATCCACAAAATAACATGGTAATATGGAATTTTCATATTTACCTTGAATGTAGACTTATTGTAAAAGAATTAAAGAAAAAACTAGTACACTACACATAATCTTTCTTAAGTTAAAAATAAGAACTGTAGATTTGTGTATGCACTTTAATGTATTACATTTTCTCTGGTCATTTGCAGTGTTTTTGTAAAATTTCTAAGAATTTCATTAACCCTGCCAATAATGCATTTATTTACTATGTTCTTTCTTTATATGGTCATACACATTTTCATGAGGGAAACAAATTTCCGGCTTGGTTGCTTGGTAAACAGATAAAAAATTTAGAAAAGTGGTTATTCTGAGCCATAATTTTTTACCTGATATTAGATGTTATAAGAGAGTAATATATGTGTAGTTTGTAGTTTGGTGAGGGGTGAATGCCTTGCTGTAGTCTTCAAAAAAAAAATGTAATAATAAAAAAGTTTGTTACTTGGCAAATGTTTAATGTGAGATGTAAAGAAAATATTATCCACATCTAACATATTTTTTAAAGTGTGAATACAGTGCATTGTACATTAATAAATAAGAATATTTTATATAAGTTCTTTTAATTGTAAAAGATTGTGTGAAGGTTATTTTCTCTTCTTTTTTCTTCATCATACAAATGAGTACAATTGCTTTTAAGAAAATAATTGTCTAATGTTGCTATGTTTTTAATGAAATATGAAATTCTTGTAATAGGCCATGTTAAATTGCCAAAAAGCTTAAATAGACAGTGTTTTTGCACATCTTCCCAATTCTACAAATTAGTACATATTATAATTTTTTCATAGTCACTTTGTAATTGGATGAAAGACGTTGATACATTTTTAAACCCAAATATTGAATACAAAATTTAACATTGTAACAAGAAAATACTACACTAATTTGGTTTTTACATTAATAATGATGTAAGTATTGTAAATGTTATTTCTTCAGACTGTTGTCAATTTAATTAATATTTTTAGTCCAAATGTACTACAAAATATGTGAGAATGAAAACATCTCAAAGTCTACTCTTCATTGATACTGTTATATTAAGTGGCGAAGCCATAGGCATGCGCAAAGGGGGCGGGGGAGCAGGAGAACTGTGGCCTCCCGGAAATTTTCAAAATTGGCCCCCTAGCCCAACATAATAAAGCATTTTGTTTCTGTAAATATTATCAATTTCTTATTTTCCCCATTTTTAAACTGATGCTTTGGAGGAATTGACATTTAGGAAAAAAACTTTCCAAACGATCTGGAAAGCCTGCAATTGGTTCCTCATAAGATTATTAAATTTATAATTCAAGTTTTTAGCATGTTTTATTTAACAGAAAAATATTGTATGTAAATAGAATCTGAAACAGAAAAAGAGGTCACAGATAGGTCCAGAAATGTAGTTGACCTCTTTCTCTTGTTTTAGGCTACACATGCGTATGGGTAAAGCACAATTACAATATCATGGAAGAATTCATTTTTGAGTATATTTTCATGACCTGGTTCTTTATATTTGAAACTGTACAATTAGGCTTTAACATTGGCAATTACAGTATAAATGTTTACTTACATTTGAACGTGTTTATAACCAAAACTAACCTATAGTTCTGAAGTGCTTACAAGGGCTAAAGCTTGAAATTGAAAAAGAGGTTTTTAATTATTCATGTTGTATGATATAAATGATAAATAATACTTCAGTGAAATGTAACTCTGTTTTTCCAGGCAAGAAAATAGCCTGGTATAAATGATATAGTAAAAGATTTCTTCATACTTCACAATAATATTTTTAATATTTATGAGTATATGAGTTTCTTGGTATTTCCTATGAGCAATTTTCCACAGAAATTTGTTCTAGTAATGCTTATAGGGATACTGATCTGACTGAGCAATAATCTTTCAAAAAATGTAAAAAGATATTAAATAAATTTGTCAGAAATGGAAAGAGAAAACCGAAATATCCAACATGACAAATTTCATTGCTTTTGAAACATTTCAGTGTCATATAATTTACTTTATCTTGAAGAATTGCCCTTTAGTAATTGTACTTATTCTTTGATATACAATTGGAAGCGAATGAAGTCGGTGAAAGCGAAATGTTCAAAAGATTTGAGGACTGCACATTAGATGGTATTTTGAACAATATAAAGTTGTAAATTTTGTTGATTCTTGTAAACTAAAATATCTAATATTTCAGAGAATTTTGCAACATTTAATTATATGATATTCTAAGTTAAGAAGCAAAAGAAATCTTAAAATAATTTTCAGTAAATTCATGTACAGCTGTTTCCCATGTGGAAAGTGGAAGAATTGTAAACATTGGGTCAAGTTGCATTGTTTTAATGATTATTTTTTAATAACAGAAGATTGCTTTTAGGAGTCTTGTAAATATTAACTTCTGCAGCAAGGCAAGTGCTTAGAACACTGTATGCAGTATTTGAGTTCTCTATTTGAAAAGCATGTGAGAGGTGCAAAGGGGACCAATGCAGGGCAGTGAGTGACTTGACAAGGGTTGCTGAATGAGACACCAAACTCATACTGCATGTTCAATAATCTCAAACTTATTTTCTTTCCCACCCTTTTATTAATTTCTTTTCCGCATTAAGTTTCTCTTCACCTCTCATAATGTGAATTACTCATGTTCACTTAGTCTCAATGTCATACCGTCCACAATTACAGTGACTGTGTCATGTTTTTTTATAATTTTATAGTTTTATTCTTATAGATTAAATTCATACTAATTTATCTAGTTCTTAGGTTATACCTAATAAACTGAGCAATACCACTTGATGGATAAATGTAAATCATTAGCTAATTTGTTCTTACTACCTAAAATGTACATATTTTCTTAACTAGTAATATGTAGCTGCTAAAATAAGATTCTCTAATAGATGAATCTCTGTGATCCTTCATCCGTTGCTCAGTTCATATTTCATTCTTGGCATAACCGTTTGTTGAAAGAGTAATGTTGTATGTGGATCATATCATTAAACAGTGATCCATATTTTAATGAAATACCTCTTTCACGTATTGTATGACTATTAGTGATCACACGTTGAAAATAAAATAAATAAATATTTTCTTTATTAGAAATTGTTCACCTAAAATTATTGTTTTGTTTCTCCTATTGTCAAAAGTTACATTTCCAAATTATTTTTCATGCTAATATAGTTTTTAAATTGCTTTAAAATTCTTGAGTTTGTTACAAGTTACAGTTAGATTAAAGAATTTGTAATTTGGGTTAAACAGAATATTTGGTGTTCACTTGAATATAATTGAATAATAGTGATTTTAACTTAGATGTTTAATAAATGTCCAAGATAGTTTGTTTTTTTGTTTTTCAACCGAAAAAAATATATGTGGTGGTTTTTAAGGGCCTTCGTACTCCTTCTTTCAGAGGGGAAGAATGCAAAAGATTAAGCCTAAAAGAAGCCTCTGAGCCAAATTTAATTCACCTGCTGTCTCCTGAGTGATACTTTCTTTCTTCACTAGATGTTGAAAAGAAGCGAATTTGTTTGGTCAGAAGGAAGAGCAGGTCTGATGACCTGAGTCTCGCTACGTAAAATAAGGCTTCACTGAATTAAATTGAATTGAATTGAATGCCATCAATGAGCTTAATAATGAATGCTCAAGGAATTCCAGAACATTTGTTGTAGTATGTGCCAATAGAAAATTTGAATGTTCACTGGGAGTAATTAAAAAAGGTTATTTTGGATTTTTGACAGTTGTTAGAAAGAAATATCACAAATTGATAGCTATATCCTTCACGTGCTTTGTATCAAAACTCTTACCTTATAGGGGATTATAGGGGACCTCTTACCTCATGGGGATTGAATTTTGACTTTGATTGGAAAAAAAAATACATTCATAAAACAATGCTTATAATAACTACTGGTGCTAAAACAGCACGTACTTTCTTGCCTTTGGTAACAGTTATTATTAGTTATTATATTATATTATTAACAGTTAACATGTTATTATTAGACATCAGATGTTTAGGCACTAAAAAAATTGTCTTTTAGGCGCCTAAAAAGGCACCGAAAAAGTCAAGAATAAGGAGAAAAAAGGCACTGTCATAAGTTACATACACAATAAAATGGAAAAATTGTAATTTTTGTCTATATTATTTTGTAAACATGCACAAAACCAGTTTGTATATTTTAATGTAAAACTAGATTTAATATTTACAACTCTTATACATTTTATTCTTAATAGTTTCATTAACCAGTAATATTTACATATTACCAGTAACTTTTCAAGGATCACAATTTCAAATTTGCGACGACTGGGAGACAAAATCAGTTTTGAATGCGGAGAAGGATATCTGAACGATGTGATTGGCATATATTTTAGCAGTCCAACACTAGCAGCACTGAAACCTTCTGGGAATTTATATTTATTTCCACTTAAAATTTCGGTTCCCTCGGTGCATTGTCAATCGTCCATGTTCTCAGATCATGGCTGGTGTTTATGAAATAGGAAAATGGAGAAAAATCAGTTGGTATTTTTTCAGGAATTCTCTCCTAATTTTAAATTTCAAGACATGAGTTGAAGGTTTCGTAATGAATGATCACGTTGGACCATCGCCTATTTCCCGATGTCTTAGCATTGTATATAAATATAATAAATAAAAGACAAAAAAGTCATAAAAAAGGTATTTATGCAAAAATAAGCATTATAAAACTTCATCATATGTCATCATTTGTCATGATTCGTGGACATATATTATCAGCCTTTAAATAAGTTCTCTAGAAAAAAATAGGCATTTCCCTAAACATCCGATGTCTGGTTATTATACTGCACTTTCTGTGCATATTGACACAAGGCAGTCATGATTTGTAAAATTCATTACCAATTGTAGAACATTAGGCACAAAAACTAATTTCTTTAAATGTAATATATCAATACAAATTTGACACTTAAATCTGCATTTCATATGTCTATAATATCTCTCAACTAGTGGAGATAAAACAGCACACATTTTCTAGCATTTTTTCTAAATTAGCAATTTCGAAAATTTAGAGTATTCAATGAAATAAGACCTGTGCCATTCTTTTAAGGGTTCCTTCTTTTATCTGTGGGGAAAAAATTGAAGAAAAATTTGGACAGTTTTTTGAGAAAACGTTCTTTTATTAATTGCATGAATTTCAAGCATGAATTACGCAAAAACTACTTGTATTTTTCAAACAATTGACACCCATACATGACCTTTTTTAAAGAGCTGATTTTTTAGAACGTTTTTTGTTTAAAATAAAAAATCTGTCTTCAATTTTGTAAATTTTAAGTGTTAAAATATTGCACTTTTAAAAAATACACAGAGTTTGCTGGAAGTGAGACAAGCACCAATTTTTTTACTGTCCTTTGACACATACGAGGAGAAATTTTAAAGAAAAAATTGGAGCTCTTTTTAAGAAAAAAAATTAAAAATTGCTTATATTTTATGCAAAAACTGCTCACATTTTCGAAAATTGTACATGACTGTATTTCAAGATCTTTGTTTAAAAAACAGATTTATTTTAGGCAAAACTCTCCTTCCACAATATTGTAGTTGTGTGAAGTCTTCAAAAAAAAATTCATGTTTTGTAATTTTCGAATAATTACGGATATCAACGAAAATGAGGCCTGCACCATTCTCTTGAGCGTTCTTTAGGCTATCCGCGGAAAAGTTAAATAAACAATAATGCCATTTTTTAGAATATTTTTAAAATGTTGAGGATTCAGATAAGCGTTCCCAAAAATCAAAATATCCGTTTCAAACTCAGAGGGCCTCGAGTTTGAAAGTCGATCTGATCAATTTTGAAGAAAATCGGGTGAACATTTTAGGCCCTAATGTTGACTACAAACACGTTTCGACGTCAATCGATTTTTTTGGGATCAAGAACCCACAAAATATGGATTCTGACTACACTTGTTAGAGGAAGTAACTCACTGCATAGCCTACATGAAGATTATTTAACAAAGTTGTTAAAAAAGTTCTTCTCAGCAATGCGAGTTTTTCTTCCGAAAATTCTCCGTTTTACGCACGGTTACAATACTTTTCCTTCTTATGAAGAAAGTGAGAAAGTGAAATTCTCAGAATTTCCAATCGCCATATCAAGGCGTACGTGCGGCGTTGTAATCCACTCTGGTATCGTTTGAAAATGGAGTGCGGGAAGTTCGAATTTGCAAATTCTAAAATTTGCAACATTACGCTAAAGTATTTTTACTTTCTCGCGTACGTACGTATAGACGGTGTAATATAAGTAGTGTAGAGAAAGTTATCTGATGTTGCGAAAAATCGATTTCGAGATTTTATACGTTTTTCGGTTCCCTGATATAGAAAGTGTTTTTTTTAATTTCAAAACGACCGCCGGTCCGTGTGTCTGTCCGTCAGTCTGTAAACACCACTAGCGCAAGAGTACAATACACATATAAAGATGGCATATGTCCGTTTTCTATTGTTAACTACGAATCTTTGAAAATTTTTCGATTTATTCCTACTGTTACAAAATTGATAGATTTTCCCTTAAAGTACTTTTTTCTCTATAGTTAGTTCTTTCATTAAGATCGCGTAGCCTTTTTTTTAAACATATTAGTAGTTTTCGCTCAATATTGCGTGCAATATGTGCAATTAAAAAAAATAAGAAACAAGATTTTCTCAAAAACGGCTCCAAGTTTCTTCTTTACACTTTTTATAGGAATGGTGTTAAATGTTCGCAATGAGATGACATAAACGCCATTTTGCTCTATTCTTTTGTTTTTTCAAAAATTACAAAAATGTAATATTTTGACTTTTCTCGCTTCCTTAATATTTACATTAACGGTAATTAGTGCATTCATAAATACATGTGCTTTAAGAGACGTCAAATAAAGATTGTCGGAAACTGAAACGTTTTCTGTGAAAATGAGCTCAAAATTCCGCATTTTCAGAAACGCTCAAACGCCATTTTCTTAATAACGGCTCCATTTTTTCCAAACTTTTCGTACGGATAGTGCTATTTGTACTGTTTAATATAACGCAAAATTCATTTTGGTGTATTCTGGGTTCTAACTCTGAACTTTCGAAAATTTCAATAGTTTGCCATTTTTCGGCTTATTCCTACTATTTCAAAGCTGAAGATTGAGATTTTTCCTTCAATTATTTTTTTCTCTCCCTAGTTCTTTCATTAACATGTCTTGTAGACGTTTTTGAACATTTTAGTAATTTTCGCGCAACATTGCGTACAATATGTGCAATGTAAAAATAAAAAAATCTCAAAAAAGGCTACAATTTTTCCTTTAAACTTTTAGTAGGGATGGTACTAAATGTACTGTGTAAGATGACATTCACGCCATATTGCTTTATTCTTTTGTTTTTTCAAAGATTACAAAAATGCAATTATTTTGACTCCTCATATCGTTAATATTTTCTTTAACGGCGAATTGTCCAAATAATTGCATTTATGTGCTTTAAAAGATGTCTTATAAAGTTTGTTGAAAACTGAAAAGTTTTCTGTGAAAAGGAGCCCATAACTTGTGTTTTCAGAAACGTTTAAACGTCATTTTCGCATAAAACACTTCAATTTTTTTTTCTTCAAACTTTTCGTGCGGATAGTGCTAATCGCACTATTTAAGATGAAATAAAATTCATTTCGCAGTATACTTTTCTTTTTTTCAAAAAAATTACACAAATATAATTGATTTAAATATCTCTGATACCGTTAATATCCACATTTTCAGCGAATTGTAAACGTTATTGCATTAAGCGAAAGAGCTTCAAATGACTTCCAATGAAAATGTTTCGAAAAAAAAATCGGTGCATCAACTGATGTCACTGCAGCGCCTCTGACCGGGACGTCCTAGGTTCGAGTCCTGACTGCGACAGGATTTTCGACACTAGCTTTTCAGCTAGGTCGAATTCAGTCGCTGTCTGGAGGAGAATTCTAGCGGCCGGCTGCTCTGATCGGCAGTTTTCCGTGGTTTCTCCGATCAACACCCGGCGAATGCCGGAGCAGTACCCTACCAAACGGGCCACGAACCGCACGCGATCTGTCCTTCCTCTTCCTTGTCCTATCCTCTCCCCTTGCACACACACTTACACTAACATGCACTACACTACCACATATTCCGGGAGATCGGTCGGGAACTTAGAGCTTGTCCCGGCTGGGGCGGTGCCCTGCTGGTGGAGAGTCCTGGTTAGGGGGAAACCCCAGTAGCCGACGGTAGGTCGGCGCCGGATCTCGCCATCCAGCGGGGGAAGATTACCGCCATATCCCGAGAAAAAAACATGTTCTACACTAACGGGAATAATGACCAAAGTAGTTGACGCGCCCGGAAACACGGGAAAATCAATCAAATCAATCAAAATCAAAAAAAGAAGTTTTCTGTGAAGTATGTTCGCAGTTAAGAGTAACGCTTAAACGCAATTTTCTTAAAAACTGTTTCAAAGTTGTCAACGAAAATTTCCTTTTAGGACGAGGATTTACTCTTTAATATTCTTTAAGGAATATTTCGGTTTTACCAGTAGAAAGCCGAAAAAATGAAAACATTAAAAAGGTACTTAGGACAGCGATAGATGGCAGCTGGAAAGAGTATGTGGCTAGTACTAGCACGCCCAGACCAAAGGAATTAGAAAACTAACTAGTACGAGAAAATCTGAGCCATTCTGTAGCACCACTAGTTAAGATTCTCGTACGTGTATACGGAGTATAGAAGGATTTTCCTAAGGATGAGCCAAAGTGACAGTTCGCGTAAACAAGTGAACATCACATGTATTTCGGAGAAGTATCCCTCCGCCGAGACAGCTGTTCAGCCTCTTCGTAAAGTGTTTGGTTATGGCTTCTGAGAAGACATCACTATCCAGAAGTCTAAGAGTTTCGCTGATATAAATGCATATGCGCGAGTCCGGGAAATAATTAAATTTAATTACATATGTGGAAAATCTATTGACATGCTCTCACAACCAGTAAAAGAAAACTGCCACGAAAGTAAATAGAAAGCTCTCAATCACAGCTCGCCACACAACAGCACTAAGGCCGGAACCACGTGCATCGGTACGCATCTCGCATTCAAGTCTCGGATTGAAAATAAACACAATATTTATTACACAAACAGTAAATTCAATGTAATATATAAAGGAAAAAATAATTTTTACAGAAGAACACTTCCTAATTTCAATTATTTCTCGCAGCGCACTATATTTTTGTCGGACGAGGACATCACGAAAGGAAGCGTCGAAGCCATTTACAAGTTAGCCAACTGCAAACGAACAAATGCAGGAAGGGAGTCCATTGGGCTCGAGGGCACGACGACCACAGAACCTTCAGTTATGTTGCCAGCACTAGCTGTCACTTTGGCTCATCCTTAGGAAAATCGCTCAATAATATACGAAGTGTAGAGGAAGTTATGTAATGCTGCGGAAAATCGATTTCGAGATTTCATCGGAAATACAAGTTTTAAGGTCCGCTGATACGGAAAAAGTGGTCATTTTGTTTTTAAAACGTCCGTCTGTCATCTGTGAACAACAGTAGCTCCTAAACTATGCGTGAGATTTTTTCAATCTGAATACACCCTTGCCGATCTGGCCCAACTCAAAGCTCTGCGATTATGAAAAACATTTATTAATTTTTGCGGATTCTTTACGAAAAAGCCCCAGGGACATTTTCAGTATTTTCACAACAGCGATTCCAAATTTTTTCTTTAAATTTCTTGTAAGGATCGAGTGAAATACACTTACGAGTATAAAGGTGGCATAGGTCCCATTTTCACTGTTAACCTTGAATTTTCGAAAACTGAAATAGTTTGAAATTTGTTTGGCACCTTCCGACAAAATTGAAGAAATTTTCCCCTAAAATAAAATTGTTCTCCTTAATTAGTTATTCCATTACGATCATGCCCATTTTTTGAAAATTTTAGCAGTTTTCACGCAATATTTCGTGAAATGTGTGCAATATTAAAAAATAACAAAAGCAAGAATTTCTCAAAAACGCTCCAATTTTTTTCTTCCTTCTTGGGGATAATGCTAAATGTACTGCGTGAGGTGACATAAATGCCATTTTGATGTATTCCTTTTTTTTATTTTAAAAATGTATTTTTTTACTTGCCTCTCACGTCGTTAATATTAACATTACTTCTTTAAGCATAAGAAATGGCTCTTTGCATAGATTTTGATTTTCTAAATCCATGTTGGTAATCGAAAAACGCTTTGTGATTACTAAGGAAAAGCTTTGTGTTTACGTAAAAAAGTCTAATATTTTTGAAAAAACTGACAAAAGGGAGATTGGCCGATAATTTTGAATTTCATTTTTATTGCCTTTCTTGAAGAGCGGCCTAATCTTAGCTGTTGTGAAAATGTCTAGAAAAGTTCCGGTGAATAGTTAGTTTTCTTATCTCTGTATTATGTGCCGTCTTTTCGGTTTTGCTTCCTTTCAGTTGACATCTAATGGCCCCTAGAAGACATTTTTTCACATTTTCTCAATTTTTCAGTCTCCTAATGGTAGAACTGGAATATTATTTTAAGAACACTATATAATAAAAACTGGCCCTATACGCAAATTTTCCTTAAAAAATTTGGATTTTTCTTGAAAAATTTTGAACCATTCTTGAGGAAATTTATTTGAGCGTTTCTCAAAATGTGAAATTTAGAGCTAATTTTTACAGAAAACTTTACGAGTTTTCAAGAAACTTCATTAGAAGTCATTTGAAGCTCTTCGGAACACAAATTCAATAATGTCCAAATGACATCCGTAATTCAAATATTAATGACGAAAGAGATTCCCCCCAGAAAAGAACTTGTTTAGTTTTTGAAAAAAAAGGGAATACATCAAAATGGCATTTATGCCATGTTATTCCGCACTATCTGCACAAAAAGTTTAAAAAAAACATTGGGAGTCTTTTTTGAGACAATATTGTCTTTGATTTTCTTTAATATGCATTATTCATCTTTCACTCAAAATCGCTCGAAACCACTAAATTTTTCAAAAAAGATAAATGTACATGACATGAAAGAATTGATAGCAAATTTCCTTTCAATAAAAAATCACTTTCTTCAATAACGTAATTATAGCAAGACGTCGGAACAATTCAAATCTTTGGAATTTTCGAAAATTCAGAATTGGTATTCAAAATCGGACTTATGCCATCTTTGTAAGTGTATTTCACTCTATTCTTACAAATGATTTTAAGAAAACATTTAGGGCCATTTTGAGAAAATTTTGAAAATGTGTTTATTAATTTTTGCTCCATAAATTTGTTTGAAAATGAAATCAAATTGTAACGTGTTTAACAATGCATTGATCATGTAAACTGCATTTATATAGGTTTGTATTTGCATTTTGATTATTACTACCGATTAATTTACGGACCGCTTATTAAAAGTATCGTCGGCCGAGAATATAATTACAACAAAAATAATGATATGAACAGACAAGGGAGCAATCAACAAAACTCGTTTTAAAATTTGAATGAGATGAAAATTAATAAAAATAGTATGTGTCCCTTAACAATTGCATGCAGGAAATTCGGACAGAGTATGCTTTATATATTTAAATATTGATAAATTACAAAACTTAATATTTAAGATTAATATTTATAATATATTTAAATCAATGAACATTAAACTCACATAAAACAAAAGTTAAAACCCATGTCACATTATCTGTCCACAGAAGCTGCACCTTGGGCCAGAAATGCCTCAAAGCTGGCCAAAAGTCCAAAAACTCAAATACACCACTAGCGCTCACATTTCGCTTATCGTCAGGCAAATGTGTACCCCTTACATAAACATTAACAGAAATTCAACGCACCGTCCTAAACCTTCGGAACATAGCTGCAAAGTAGAGTTCAGTTTGCTTCTGATTTCTGTCGTGACGAATGTGATACAGAATGCCCATTTTGGTACAATCAGTACTCAGCTATTTTGCAAGATATCGATCTGCTCAATATCTCAGTTTGTAGAGGGAGGTTTTCTTATTTTGTAGTAAAGACTATTTCCATTTTTGTGAAAAAAGTTATATATATATATATATATATATATATATATATATATATATATATATATATATATGCGCACTTGTATCGTACAATAGAGATATCGTAATTTTCTTCTAGGCTTTTAGTTGTTACTTTCGCTTACTTCTGGTTTGGAACAAATTGTTATAAGAAGAAAGTGTGAAGAAAATGACCGTGTTAAAAGATTACAGCACATTACAGCGTTTTGTGAGATACACGCATTTGAATTTTTTCTGCGTAGGGTACTGCGTATTTTTCGCTGAAGTCACTTCCTGGCGTATGTTAAAAGAGTAAATAACATTTTTATGACTTCTAGGACGATTTGTAGTAAAAAACAAATATTTCTACTTTTTAGACGAACTTCTTCAAAATGCTTAAAAATGAGGTACTATGCTCCAAACTCGCACTTTTTCTTGATCCTCGAGCTCCCTAGTCCTCGCTTAGTCCGGCATAGCACGGCCCGGTACAAAATACGAGCTCCATTCGGAATGTCACGGCTCAGTTTCCAGTGCTGCCTACGTCCTTCCGTTCCAATGCGGACTTCCTAGTTTTCGGTCTCTCCTTTTATCGACCTGTGCGTACCGTGTTCCTTGTTACTCCATTATTTCTATAACTATTAATTATTTCTTCAGAATTAAAAAAAAAATCTTCCGTTGTTTTCCATAGCTATCTAGTCCATGACGACCGGTAGCGGTAGCTCAGTGCATCAACTGATGTCACTGCAGCGCCTCCCTAACCGGGAGATCCTAGGTTCGAGTCCTGACGGCGGCAGGATTTTTGACACTAGCTTTTCACCATTGTAGAAATCACGACCGTTAATAAGTAGTAGGATACAGGATCACGGGATCGGTCAATTAATGGATTACACTAGTTTGCCAACGTTTCGGAATATTTTATTCCATCATCAGGGCTTACTAATACATATACTGGTCAAACTGGAGGAACATTATGTTTGACCAGTATATGTATTAGTAAGCCCTGATGATGGAATAAAATATTCCGAAACGTTGGCAAACTAGTGTAATCCATTAATTGACCGATCCCGTGATCCTGTATCCTACTACTAGCTTTTCAGCTAGGTCGAATTCAGCTGTTGTCAGGAGGAGAATTCTAGCGGCCGGCTGCTCTGATCGGCAGTTTTCCGTGGTTTCTCCGATCAACACCCGGCGAATGCCTAACAAACGGGCCACGGACCGCGCGCGATCTGTCCTTCCTCTTCCTTGTCCTATCCTCTCCCCTAACACATACACACTTACACTAACATGCACTACACTACCACATTACGGGAGACCGGTCGGGAGCTTAGAGCTTGTTCCGACTGGGGCGGTGCCCCGTTGGTGGGAGAGTCCTGGTTAGGGGGAAACCCCACTAGCCGACGGTAGGTCGGCGCCGGATCTCGCCATCCAGCGGGGGAAGATCACCGCCATCTCCCGAGAAAAAACATGCACTACACTAACGGGACTAATGACCGAAGCAGTTGACGCGCCCGGAAACACGAAAAAATCAATCAATCAATCCAAGACGAGTTATTACGCCGAGTTTTCTGTCAATAAAGTTAACAGCCCTGCACTGCCGTGACGTAGACAGAACCCGCCTCGCTCCGCACCTCCCGCTGTGGAGTATCAAGAAAAAGTGCGCGATTTATGTGAAATTCTGTTGGAATCTTCCGGTCGTCGCGATGCCAAAATACCTCAAATTACTCGTCTTAGTCAATTAACTGATGCTGAGAAAATATAAAATGAGCTATTTACAAGGCAAAGGCAAACTATACAGTTTTTCATCAAGTGTTTGTCAGTTGGGACAAATGCAATTGAAAAAGTGAAAAGTTTTTAAAAGAAAATTTTGCTTGGTTGAATGAAAGACTTATTTTGCCATCAGAAATTCCTATACGACAAGATCCCGAAGATTCTTCAAACTTGGGACGCTAATTGTAAAAATGGAGAAAGTAAAAATAGTACGAACACAAGTTGTAGTGAATGTAATACGCGTCCCTTAAAGGTTAGGGTTCGTGAACCCATCATACTTCGGGGCTCATTTTACAAGCATCGTCATATTAAAGTTCTGCAAATCAAAATCGGTCTCTGTTAACGATTGCGGTCATAAAACCAATGTTTAAAGCATATTGTATTTCATTCGTTAGAAATTAGAATAGGTCAAAGCGAACTCAAATTGTAATTAAAAGATCCAAGTTTACCTTTCAAATTTTTTAGAATTGAGAAAACACGAACACCTCTGTTACATATCAGCTCTCATTCACAACTGAACCACAGAGCTATGATGGCACAAGAAGTTGCTAAACTAGTACAGTAAAACCTATCTAAGACGGAACCGGACGCTTTCTTCAAAAAAATGTTATTCTTGGCAGGTCTTATGAAGAGTTACCAAAAATTCACCATATATCTTAAGTACAGAATTTTCGATATAATTTTGTTCTTTTAATAATTCGTTTTGAAGTTTGTCCTTAATTCGTACAATATTATAAATTTACTCACTCTGAATATAGGCCTTTT
Organism: Teleogryllus occipitalis; assembly: GCA_011170035.1. NCBI lineage: Eukaryota > Metazoa > Arthropoda > Insecta > Orthoptera > Gryllidae > Teleogryllus > Teleogryllus occipitalis. The sequence goes on along the minus strand of BLKR01001803.1, from coordinate 135,164 downwards.
TATGAAAGTTTTTTCTTCTAGTGTTCATCAATCACCACTTCCATTAGTACTTCCATTTTATTCGGTAGAGGAAGGGTTTTGCGCGTACGCTTCAACCACATTTTAACACACTAGCAGACAGCTCTTACACTATTCTGCGAATGGTCACTAAATTGTAAGGTCCACACGTCATCAATCCTACAACTGCTACGCTAGGATGACAAGAAAGCCTTCCCGGAATTCCATTGTCGACTGGTGGGAACCATGGTGGAAATAACCACCATGGTGGGAACATGGTGACGCTTTTGAAAATTAAAGCGTGAGAAATTTGCAGCGAAACAGTTGCCGTGTTCGCCAAAGATTCCCCGACAGCGGGCAGAAGATGAATAACTCGTCGTTTACTCTATTTTCTCAGCATGTGACCCTTCGCACTATGCCATTTCGAAGAGTGCCGGAAATTTAAAAATAAATTTCCGCCTTAGTCAGGTAATAATCTATTTACGTTCTTCAGAAGCCATTTCGTTTCCGCGTTAGACAAGCTTCCGGCCAGAGAGTATATACTGTTTCCGGCTTAAATATGTAATTTTTACGTATAAAATCGTTCAGTTATGAGATTCTTGTCCGGGATGACAGGTTTTCCTTTTACAGAGGTTCCGTCTTAGACAGTTTTTACTGTAGTTGAAACCACTTTTACCTCTACTATAATAAGTTATTTGAAAAAAGAAAGATAACGAAAGGAGGGATCAGATGGGCCCAGAAATGTAATTGCCCTCCCTCTTGTTTTAGGTTGTTCAGGAGTTATCACGTTACAATGCAATAATATGACACCGTGACACGGCAGTTTGAAATTCTCAGAATAACTTCTCATATTTTAATATGGAGCTTCTGGGTGTATGGAACGGAGTTTTTTCATAATCGAATTTGTGTTGATGTATTAGCTTTAAAAGGATTAAGATACCGCGTCTAATTCGCTACGATAAGAAATGAGTTTTATAAGATGACTGAGATGTGTTAATGCGTATAGAAATTGTGATATTATAATTTTTTGTATTCCAGCATTATAAATGACCTTTTACGTTACAAGAATTCGTTTATAAAATTACATTCTACGGTTCAGATTATGACGCATTTGCCTATTATGGCACGAATAATTGCGACATCACATATTTAGCCAATCGCTGCGAGAGAATCGTGGGGTGGTAGCGGTAAGCCGACCACTACTTTTTCGCACAATGTCAAATACCCGTAAAGTCACATTAAATTTTTTTTCCAAAAAAGTTTGATTCTCTTATAACTTTATAATTCTATTATAAATATACTCATACAATTTTTGCATGAGTTTTCATGCGTTTTCAAAACGTACTCATGCAATAGAGCTTATTATAAATATAACAAGTTGCTTAATATACTATTATGTAACCGTTACTGACGCGAGAGAAAACGTGCTGTTATAGCTCCACTAGTTAATGGATTTTAAAAATGACCTACTTTGCGTGCGGATAGCAATGCGCAGAATCCTCCTTTCTTATGCGGTTGCATAAAAAAATATTTTGTGTTGTTCATTAATATCATTATGTTTAAGGAAAAGGAACACGCAAATATGCAAAATTTGCAGCCTAGTGATCACCTTCGATTTTCCCTATGTGCACTACTGAGCGGCGATCCCAGGATCTAACGGCACCGAGCAACTGGCTGAAGGGACTGATTACGACTGTGGATGGCTGACTAGATGAAAGGAGAATTACTCCACTACACGTTTGACACCAGTACTTGTCTTATAAGTTGTAATAAAGTTAAAAAAAAAAGAAACACATTCTGAGCTATACAAACTACTCACGCACTCCCTTTTAACAACGCTACGATAATAATGTAGGTAAATACACTTTTAAACGAAAATATTGATCGCCAATGACAATTTAAAACTTACAAATACTGCATTTTATATCTGATGTTACAAATAAACCAATTTTATCCAAATGTACATGAGAATTGCATTGAGATGTTTTCTAAACAACTTGATCTCAAAGATACTGTCAAAAGTCCGCCACGATAAAGTTTGGTGTTTACTACCAATATTGACACGTAAAATATGTTTCGACAAGTTAACCATTCCAAATGTCACATCCGTCATAGAAGTAATTGTTAAAGATATTTGAGCTAAAAAATGTCAATTTACTCTGCATTTTATGTTTTCGTAGACCAGAATATCGTGTAATGGTTACATTTTCGTTTTCGTCACGTTATTTTCCGTAATTCCATTTGACCAATGAGAAAAACATTTATCAACTACCAATATGAACATGGCGATACAGTGCTGAAGATTGTAAATTGAAAGATCAGAGCCCTAAGTGTGTAATATCGGGTTATATATGAGGGTGTGACATAAAAATGAATAAGCATTTCAGATTTGAATATGTAGTTCGGGAAATTCATACGTTTTGTGACTTCCAAAGTTGATATAGTGCTATACTGAGAAACACTTGGCAGGTCGTCGCAAATGGTTATATGACAAGATGAAGTCAGATTAATGAATGTGGGCATGGATGTGTTAAGATGTGTATTTTAGAACTAATGGATTTTTGGTGAACATTTGCAATCGCAATGAAATTGAAAGTGAAATTGAGACAGAGACATTTTAGATGCATACCATTTTTACTTCTTCTTCTCACACATTTGTGGTGTATTGAATTGTCTTTTGGTCAAGTGAATGATTCTAGTTCTGTGGGAAAAGATGAATGGATACATTGTTGTAATGATTCTACTCCAGTGCAAATGGTCAAAGTTAAATTCACCTCACAAGTTGTTAGAAATGGTGAGAGATCAAAAGCATTTCCTAGCTCATGATGATCAAGATGCACGCTATTTTCATTGCATTAAGTTTTCTTGTTGCAGAGTATATAGTGGCCTTTGATGGATATTACAAAACAAATACAAGAGAAAAATTTATAACTGCTGCATTAAATGGCTCTGGTGTTGATCATTGGAAAATATTGGCTCGAAATAACCCTGCTAGCGACTTTCCCAGTGATTTTGATGTTGTTTTGGTAACAACCAAGATACATTTAAATATTTAATTTTCAGTTTCAGGTTATCTGATTAATCAAGTCCACATTCCCTTTTAAAATGTTATAGTTGGAAGAAACGGAGAAACTGAATGGATTAAACGCACTTAGTGACCACCCGTGCATACGAAGGGTTACCCCACAACGTGTTGTTCATCGATCCCTGAAATATGTCAATGTCTCTGAAACCAAGTCGGATTGTGTAGGAAGTGAATGCTCTTATCACGTCTGGCAGTCATCGCGTCCTCTCCGGAGATCCAGTTTGGCAATAGTGAGTACATGTGTAAATGACCCAGAAATATATATTTTTTCTGTAACATATTCATTAACATTAACATATTTTTTAAATTCTTTTATATCATAGAAAGTTTACAATAAGAAATACAGTCTACTTTAGTAGATGTTCTGAAAAATCATGGTAATAAAAAACAGGAGTAGAAATTAGAATTTGCATTTGAACTTCTTGCAAATCTGCAGTTATCGTAACTTTTTACAAAACTAAATTTTTACTAAACTAAACTCTTGCACTTCACTTCCTTTTCCTTTTTTGTAAATTTTTATAAGGGTCTATTCTATTAATTGACAAACAAAAGATAAGTAGGTAATTGTCTTGCTTTCACAGTAGTCTTTTTGAGTATCTGCATAGTAAAATGCAAAGACCTCCAGGTTTTCTTTATGACAAAGTTTACATGTTTTTCCCAACTCAGCTTGCTGTCATAACTAATAAAACTTGATATTTTATTCAATCATCTGCAAATAATTGTACCTTTTAAAATAAATTGTCTAACAGGTCATTAACAAATGGGAGGAACAGAAGAGGTTGATAACATTTTGTTGAGGAGTGTCTGAAGAAACCTGTGCTAAAGATGAAAACTGTTGTCCCACTCGGACTTTTTGTTTCTTATCTCAAAGAAGTTCATCAACCCATGCCACACCTTTGGTACCAATACCTGAATGCAGAAATTTCTAAACCAAGTTGTCATGTAGGATGACATCAAATGCCTTGCCCAAGACTTTTATTACAGCATCCACCCTCCCACCACCATCAGCTTCATTCCCAAATTTGTGCTCTGAAACAATGAGACCATCTGACTCTTAAAAAAAGGAAAAGAAAAAAAATAGGAAAAACAAAAAGAAAAAAAGAATTATCAGCCTAAAACCAATCTGAAATAGCCATTCTTGTCTATTATAGTTATCACATGTTCCATTAGCTTACATACAACTGATAAGACTTACTGGTCTATAATTTGCTAAAATGGTTCTGTCATCATACTTAAAATTGGTACATGGTATCTAGATTCCAACCTGCGGCCTCGCTTGAATAGTTCATTGAAGCATAAAAGAATCTTCTAGGAAACAATAAAATTGCCTCTTCTCTGAGTTTAATTGGTGTATTGGTTGAAATGGCATCGGGTCCTCATGACTTCCTGTTTTTCATATGTTTATATTCATTTCTGTAATGTATTTACGTCTACATTAAACTGATTTGGTACAGATACCCTTGATGTGTCTGAGTGTGGTGAGATTTTGATTTGAAAATGGAATTGAAGTAGATGTTAAAGGCCTTTTCCAGTGTTAACGTAATGCTAATGCTATCCTATGCTATGTTTTAAAATCTAATGAAAGGTGGAAATGATTTCTAAGAGAAGTTGCTACTTGTGTTTGCAAGGTACTTCTCTCGTTTAGGTAAATGGTAATTATTCACAGAGTACAGCATTGTTTATTTACAGAAAATAATTGTTAATATTTTCAATTGACATATCTCTTACAAACAATTGACATGTAGACAAATCTGTACTCTGACCGTAAAGTATTTGGCGTATATTAACTAAAAACTTTTTTGGGAAATATTTTAGAATAACCAATTCTGGCAATCACCTGGAAGACATACAAGTCGTCGTCTGCTAAGAGCTGCTGTTCCTCGACAAATTACAACTATATTGCAAGCTGATGCATTGTGGAGTATGGGTATTACAGGTGAGTGGGTAACGGTTTTGTTTATTTAATATGAATTGTATTGGGGTGGATGTCGTTATGGCTATCTTGAAATGAAGAATGTAAGATAAAAGTGTACTGTGATTGATTAAAGCCTTTTCAGCCTTGTGGCCATCTTCATTACCTCATGTTCAGTTAACCCATTAGCCTCAGCTTTTCCTGCCATTGCACGAGCCTTTCCTTCAGATTTAAATGCCTTGGTCTACCTTCTTTCTGCCCTTAAATTTAAAAATTATGGAAGGACTAGGAATGAGATTACCAAATTTTAACACAATGTCATGGTACACACCAGAATAAGCCATAAATATGTTACATACCTTTCACCTAGAACTGCATTTTTAGTCACTCGAGTACTATGTGTCTAGCCAACACACTCTCATCTCTGAGATGCGAGACGGTAAGGCCATTTCCCTAACATCTGGGAGATGGCAAAAGATGCGAATGGGTTAAGGCATTGGTGCAACAGTCTAGCCCTATTTACTGCAGGAATATGAACTACTTAATTATGGAATTCTCAAATATTTTTATTTCAGGTACTGGAGTTAAAGTAGCAGTTTTTGATACTGGTCTAGCAAAAACACATCCTCATTTTAAGAAAATCAAAGAAAGAACTAATTGGACAAATGAAAAGACACTTGATGATGGTCTTGGACATGGGACATTTGTAGCTGGTGTGATTGCTTCGAGCCAAGAGTGCTTGGGATTTGCTCCGGATGCTGAATTACATGTTTTCAGAGTTTTTACCAATAATCAGGTGAATACCCAGATTGAACTTTTTATTCCATTTCAAACAATGCTCATGCTGTGGTCTGATACAGAACTGTGTTCGGGAACAATCGTTTTGGTTTTAAGTTGTAATGAATTTGTTCTGTGAAGATCCAGAAGCATCCAGACTGAAGATTGTCAAATAATTTAAAAATTATTCCCCTGTCACATGACTAAAAGCTTAATGTATTCCCCAATTTTCTTAAATGATGGGCTTTACTTCTTGGCATACATGGTATAGTAATAATTATTTAAAACTGCAAACATCAATGTGGAGATTTTGAAGAAATATACAGTTTAGGGTCCCTAATAACAAAGAAATTGTTTTTTTCTTTTGTTTTCTTCAAATTGGAGTAGAACACATTTACAGGTACAACATAAATGAATAAACTGTATACAATATTTTCATGAAAATGGGTGTGTATTGGTCGATCTGGCTGATGTCAAGGCCAGTTGGATTTGAAACAACTTTTAGGAATTACTTTACATGAAATTCCAAGGTAATTTTAAAAATTTTCTAAAAAATGGTTTCAAATTTCCCCCCCTCCATACCTATTTGTCAAAGACCACATAATTTTATTTGTATCAGAGTGTATTATTTACGATTAAAGGAGGGAAATTAAGTGTTCCTCAGTATTGTTAGAGCATAAACATAATCATTGGTGATCTAACGATATCTGTATTAGTTTGATCTAACATTGCCGGTATTCATGAGGCAAATTAATTAAAAAAATGTTAAAATTATGATTGTTTTTAAAATCTAGACTTTGATTAAAAAATACAGTAAACCCATGTAAGCACGAATTTGAAGGGACCAAAATAATTAGTGTTTGAGATCAACATTTGTGTTATCCAATTATTTTGTACTACTCTCTTAAGCGTTTAATCTCCAATTGTTCTAGTGAAAATTGCCTGTTAATAAAGGTGGCCACTTTATTAAAGTTATAAGTGTAAACCAATCTAATTGTGCTTATCATTATGAAATGAAGTGTGTTCTCATCAACATTTTTAATTACCGTAAAAGGCAATATGCAATTTAAAAAGGTATTTAGGATTATTTGCCACCTCTTGGCAAATATCAAAACACACCTCTCACTGGTCAGTTGTTCTCTCAGTTGAGAAATTTGCTTTTCTTCTTCACTGAATCAAACAAGCAAACTGGATTTGAAGATGCAATTCACATCCTTTAGATATATTACTGCTGGGCCATTTAATGAAAGTGTTAGTGAATGACCTTCAGATTTGTGCAGGCTGCTTGCTCCACGATTCACACAGAAGGGAAGCATGAGTTAGCAAATCTTTAGGAAAGCTGTGAAAACTATTAATTAACCCTCCAAGGACGAGAATTATTTTTCGTAAAAAAAGTTAAATATTTTTACTTTTTCTAATTCTATTACTTTAGTTTAAGCCCCAAAAAATGTTAAAAAAAATATTCCACGTATCTGTGAGGAGTAGGGGTGTGTGACGGATTCGTCACACTCGTCCTTTAGGGGTGATAACTATACTGGGGTGAAACAGAAAAAATATTCAACAAGGAGAACATTTATTTGCAAATCATAAGCGCTGATTCGATATAAACACCAACTAATCAGTGATTACAATATCAGTAGCAAACAAATTACAATTCCTTATTCAGTTCTTCTAAAAAGTTTGAGATTTCAAATATTGGTGAATAAGTTTTCATTTTTTTGAATGAAACGGTACATTACATTTCAAGCACAAGCCAACGTTACATTTCATGCACATTGACGCGACGACACTTTTGCATCCATCATTCGCACACCTTCTTCTCTTTTTATTTTCCACTTCCCCAAGTAGATGATCCGCCCGATCGTAACGAATGTCGTCCAAAACTCGAGTTGACCTCTTCGACGACAGAGCTGTTGGACCCACAGATTTGACAGCTGTTTTATATCTTGTGAGGTATGTGATGGCAATGTCTCTTCTGAATTCCAGTTTAGTGATTTTCCTTCCTGTCTTCTTGTAAATATGCCATGCATTATTTATTGCAGCATCTACGAGCCATGTCAATATAGCCCAGTACCATTTCTTACTTCTAATAGATATACGATATTGATTTATATCTTGATCCATTCGATCGGTACCACCCATATTTCTATTGTAAATGCCTATAATTGCTGGCTGAGGGACATTTATATGTTTTTTCTCTTTTGATGAATATCTCCTTACATTCTTGACTGGAGATTCTCCGAGCGAATTTGATGCAACTGCAACCACACTATTGTCCATCCATTTCCCAACGAGAATTCCGTCATTTTTTTCTATTGTGCTTTGGAATATTCCTCGTTCCATCTTCATCATTTGTTCATGTGATGGTAAATTGCAATCTTTAGGAATCCTGTTTTTCCTAATAGTCCCAGTCCCTGAGTACCCTCATTCTTTCAAATGCTTGAGAAGGTTGAAACTTGTGAATAAGTTGTCTGTAATTATATGATACGGATAACTCCTTTTACGATCTGGCAATTCATCTAAAAATGAAATCAAGGGGGCTGTAGCTTTGCCAAAAATCTTTTCATATTCAGGGTTTGTCACTGGCGTATTTTTACCCTGGTAGACTTCAAAATTTATCAAGTACCCGTAGAATGTATTCAGACACCATATTTTGTACCCGAATCGTATTGGTTTACCACGAATAAATTGCTTGCAAGGATGTGGGCCAAAGTACTTCACCATGGATTCATCGTAATCAAGAAATTCACATTCAAGAAAGTTATCAATAAATCGTTTCTTGAGAAGATTTATGAGTGGGCGAAGCTTGAATAATCTGTCGTTATTGTCAATATTAGAATTATCAGAAACGTGAAAGTATTTTGCAATGAATAAAAATCTGTCCCTCCGCATACATTCAGAAACTAATACATTCGTCATGTCTGGCTTGGTATCCCAGTAACTTTTCTTTCCTGGCAAAACATTATAACCAGAAAGGATCAGAATACCTAGAAAAGCTTTTATCTCTTCTGTCGTAACATTCATATTATTTTCATTTTTAGACAAAGCATATTTATTGGACTCTATGAGGAAAAGGGAAATCACTTCATCATCTAAAAATATCTCCAAAATTTCAACGGGAGTCATATTTTTGTATTTGTCGTCATAATCTTCAGGAAATAGCCCATCTTTTTTTATTGAATCAACTAGATCTCCATCTATCCACGCACGTTCCCTATTTGTGGAATATCCCGAGAAGTCGTGTACCGGGCCTCCAATGCGAATTCCATTAGACAAAACTGCTTCAGCTTCACTCACCAATTGATTGCCGCACAAATTATTCAGCAGACCTCCTGTGTCCTCATCACCACTGTCTTCGTCAGTTAGCTCATTCGCAGGCGGTGGTGCAATGAAAATATCCTCTACTTCTATATTATCATCACCACAACCATGACCTGGAATGTCTTCTTCTAGTAACTGAATTATCTCAGCTACAGTCAGTCTGTCGCTAAAACGGTCATTATTCCTAATAAATGAAAAATATATTATAAAAACTTCCGATTTTTGGCAGTGCAATTGAATGAAATGCAAAAGTATGAAAAACTGTGGAGATGCGTGAAAAGCAATGGAGAAGGACGAGTGTGACGTATACGTCACGCTGACTTTTCACGCCTCCACAGCGTCCCGTAATAAAAATAAAAACAATTAAATATTTTTATTCCTTTCATAACAATCTGTGAGAGATATACAACTGACATAAACTGAACTAATAACAGTACAGGCTATGAATTCAACTTACCAATGCGCTGGGTTCATCGCAAAAAAATCACAATTTTTGAACAGCGAGAAAAAAATATTACAACACCTTTCTCGGACAAGATCGCACAATCAACTGACGAACCAGACCCCTCTGCGACAAGAACACACCGGCACGTGCAGTTATATCGACATGCAGCAACAGGAAATAATTCAAGTTATAACTTGTTTGCTGTGACGTATATGTCACACTCGTCCTTGGAGGGTTAAAATAATCTGTTACCTACACTGAAATCAACCCCCTATGACTGTTGGCTATCCGGGAAAAGCTGCGTCGATGTGCTCGTAGTTGACGTTTTGGCCAACATGTTGTGGCCGCCTTATAAGGAGGAGATGGGGTGACCAGGATTGGTCAAGGCATTGACCAATAGGAAGCAGGCAGATGGTATGGAATTAACGGAGGAAAAACCGAGCCGTAGGGGGAAAGGTGGGCAGGTGGGGGTGTGGGGAGGGTGGCAATAGAAAGAGGGGGAAATTTTGAGCCAGATTAACATGGAAAAGAAGAAAATTGGTTGTATAGAGCCGCCTGAGAGGCAAAGGAGCAACAGCCAATCGGCGGCTGCAAGAAGGGCCCGTCACTGGTCGACCGAGAGGGGGTGTCCCCTTGGAGAGGACCGGTAGAGGTACTTGGAGAGGTACCAGTCACAACCCGCCAATCCGGTACCTCTCCAAAGGGACACCCCCTTATGGTTGACCAATGACAGGCCCTTCTTGCTACTGCTGATTGGCTTTTGCTTCTATGCCTCTCAGGCGGCTCTATACAACCAATTTTCTTCTTTTTCATGTTAATCTGCCTCAAAATTTCCCCCCTCTTTCTATTGTCACTTTCCCCTCACCCCAACCTCCCCCCTTTCTCGCTACAGCTCGTTTTTTTCCTCCGCCAATCCCATACCATTTGCCTGCTTCCTATTGGCCGATACCTTGATCAATCCTGGTCACCCCATCTCGTCCTTGTAAGGCGATCATGCTAGCCATTTGACAGCTGGACGCTCTGAGGAAGGCCACAACATGTTGGCCGAAACGTCAGCTACAAGCACATGGACGCGGCTTTTCCTGGATAGCCAACAGACATACTCCGGCCGTGGAAGCTTATGCAGTCAAACGCCCTATGAGATAAATGACCCTGAATGTCGCTGTTGGAAGTAATCTGACCATATCACAAGAAGATATTAAAGTAAACGTCACTGCTTTTCAGCTACATATTATAATTGTCCAAAATTGTTTGAGGTGACAACGTAAGTTTAATGTACGAAATGTGTCTGGCTATTGCCTGCTTAGCTAGGTGGCCAGTGAAAGATTGAACATTTACAGATATCTTGTGGAATACTATTGGTAAATCATGAAAAAATAGCCGATAATTGAGGTGACTGCTAAACACTTTTGATTCTAAGGACGTATCCAATACATTATCATTGTATTACTGCTACGTCCTATTGACATATGTCATATATTCTTCTGCATTTATCTCCTTTATCAGGCTATAAATCTCTCTCAGATGTTCGTAGGCCCCTTAGATTATGCTTCTTAATGTCGCTAAGAAAGTCGCAGAACAATTGTCAAAGTGTGATTCTATTTGTTGCAAGTATTTGCAGTTTTTGCTGGAATTAGATATTTGTACTTGTGGTCATTGTCAATTACATTCAGAATCTTCCTTTGTAAATAGTGTTTGGGCTGTTAGCAACAGAGTCGGGGCTGTTAGCAAATACAGATAGGAGTCGTATACAGATATCAAATTCACAGCGACTCTGAACATTGGAAATTCGAAATATTTTGAATAATGGATTGGATCTGAATTCTCGTGACAAGGACAACATTTTTCTTCCAGGACTGTGGACTAGAGCAATGAAAATGATAGAAAAGAGAAATAATGGTGTGAATGATTCTATTAGTGAGTTTTTATTTCCTTTAGAATTGTGTGAAATTGGTGAACAATCTGAATAACCAGTGTATGAGAAAATCAGTGATATAAAATTTCCTGCAAATGAAGATTCAACTGATGTAGGCTTTTTTTCATTATTTTTTTGACTATGGTGTACTTCTAAACTAAAAAGCCAGAAACAAATAAGTGTGCAAATTAAACAATTTTAAACTTCAAAAACATATCATAATTATAGTGCACCAGTTTTGCTGTTGGATGTAGTTCACTGTAATTTTTCTCATATTTTGTGACATTGTTTCTTTCTGGTGAAAAGAAAGAAAGAAAAAAAATTGAATTCCTTTCTCACCCCTATCATATAATCAAATAACAATAAAATACATGTAAACTTAGTGGAAAGGCAATACTAGAAGATGTTATCAGTTTCAAACTGATGTATAAGATTATTTTTTAACAAATTTTTGAATAATAGCTACTGTGCCCAGACCCTGGAGTTAACTGCGTAATTGAACCCTCAGGATCCAATATGTTAACGTAGGTGAGTGCTTAATTGAGTTGATTCCTTAATCGACCTGACTGCTCAAGTGAGGTGACCACTTAATAGAAGTGCATGACTGCATTATTGAGGTAACTGCTTAATCAAGGTGACCATTTTTTGTGGTATCTGCTTACTTGAGGTGCGCATTTAATCAAAGTGACTTAATTGTGAGGGCTGCTTAATTGATGTGGCTGCCTAATAGGGTTACTGACTGCTGACTGCTATTGGAGTGACCATTTTTTGAGGTATCTGCTTAATCAAAGTGACTGTCAATTGTGGTGTCTGCTTAATTGAGGTGGCCACCTAATAGGGATCACCGCTTAATGGAGGTGGTCATTTATTTGAGATGTTTGCTTATTTGAGGCAACTGATTAATAGATGTGGCCTCTTAGTAGAGGTGACACCTCAAAAGGGCAAACCCTTGAAAGAGGTGGCCGCATGATTGAGGTGGCTTCTTAATCAAAGTGACAGCTTGATTGAGGTGGTTGCTTAGTTGAGTGTACTTCATAATTGAGGTGACTGCTTAATCAGTGTCTTGTTAATTGAAATGATTGCTTAATGGAGGTGACTTCTTGACTAAGGGAACAGCTTAACAGAGGTGGTTGCTTAATTGAGGTGGCCGGTTATTGGAGATGACCATGTAATAGAGGTGATCGCTTAATTGAAGCGACTGCTGATTTTGGTGACTTTTTAAATGAAGTGACTGCTTGATGTGGCTCCTAATTGAGATGACAGCTTAATTGAAGTAGGGGCTTCATGAAAGCAACTGCTGAATTGAGGTGACCACTTAATTTAAGTGATTGCCTATTCGAGGTGAACGCTTTATTGAAGTGGTCACTCGATTGAGGTGATTACTTAATACATGTGACTGGTTAATTGAGGTTACTGCTTATTGGTAATGCTTGGTTAATTGTGGTGATTGCATAATTGAGGTGACCGTATAATGAAGGTGGATGCTTTTTTAAGATAACTGTTTAATGGAAATGATTGGTTTTTCAAATAACTGAGGTGACTGTTTAATCAAGGCAACTGCTTTATACAGGTGACAGATTAATGGAGGTGGCAGTTTAATTGAGGTAATGCACTTAATTTAAGTGCCCGCTTAATGGGGATGACTGCTTAATTGAGGTGACTGCCAAATAGATGTGACTGCTTAATTGAAATGGTTGCTTAAGTGAGGAAACTGCTTAATTGAGGTGGCTGCTTTACTGATGCCTGCGTAATCAAGATGGCTGCTTAACTGAGGGGACTTATTTGATGCCACTTATTTGATACCACTTAATTGATGTGAATTTCTAATCAGGGTGACCACTTAATGGGTTGACCACTTAATTGAGGTGGCCATTTGATAGGTTTCACTGTGTATCCGTATTACTAAATTTCCATACTTGGACTCAAATGTCCTTAGTGACATTGGACTCAAATGACAAAAATTTTATGTTAAGTGAGTACTTGGTAATGATGGTTTACTATATCTAAATGAAATAAATATATACTGTAAAAGTTGATGCTTTTATCAGCTGAAATATATGTGAAATGCGGCGTGTACAGTCTCGAGAAATGTTTGAAATTGTTTTCTTTTATAAATGCAATGGGCTTTCAATTATCAATGTTGTTGCTTTGTTTTGAAATATATTTATTTTTTAAATTTCAGGTGTCTTACACTTCTTGGTTTTTGGATGCTTTTAATTATGCTATTTTGAAGAAAATTGGTGTTTTGAATTTGAGTATTGGTGGACCTGATTTCATGGACCATCCTTTTGTTGATAAAGTGTGGGAATTAACAGCCAATAAAGTAATCATGGTATCAGCTATTGGAAATGACGGACCACTTTATGGGTAAATACTAATTATATTTAGTGAAGTTCTTATAAAGCATGTTTAAATAGATGAATTCCTTTATATTTTGGTATTCATATATAGTTCTTCAGTTAATTTTTAGTTTTGATATATTTACCTTAGCATTAAAAGTTAATTTCTTGTACTACTTTTCAGGACATTAAATAACCCAGCAGATCAAATGGATGTTATTGGAGTAGGAGGAATAAATTTCGAAGATCAGATAGCAAAATTTTCTTCCAGAGGCATGACAACATGGGAATTACCGCAAGGGTAAGAATAATATTTCCTTTTTATTTTTATTTTATTTTATTTATTTATTTTTTTTAAATTATTATTATTATGTAGAAAATACTTGTAGAAATTAACAATGAGTAGTCTGAATTTAGAATGCATATTTGTGGAAAAAATCTCTTAAGAATGATAATTGAAGTGATTTTAAAGTGTGGCAAATAACACAAGTGAGTTGTGGGTCTGATTTGACTTAAGCATCCTCCCTTTCTGCCTTTGCTATTCATCATCCCTGCCTGGTGTTGCTACCCGTCCTCACAGCATGTTACCACTACTCATCCTCCCTGTTTGACACTGCTACCTGTCCTCCCTGCCTTTCAGCAAAACCATCCTCCCTGTTGGCAGTGCTACCAATCCTCCCTGCCTGTTCCTATTATCAGTCCTCACTGTCATCCCTGGCTGCCGTTGCTACCAGTCATCCCTGACTGTTGTTGCTACCCTTCGTCCTTGGCTGTCCATGCTAATATCTTAGTAGCATATTTAAGCATTTTTCTGTGTCTCGGCAAAATATACGCATTCTGATTTTGCAATAACAACACTTGCATCCACTTAATATCAAATATTATTAGTGGGTATTCTCATTTTTTTCCTTCTTTTTTTCAAATTTATTCAGTAATATGTAAATTTTCTGTAATTTTGTAGGTATGGGCGAGTGAAACCTGATATAGTTACATATGGTTCTGCTGTGCGTGGTTCTAGTATCAAGGGTAGCTGTCGAACTTTGTCTGGAACTAGTGTTGCTTCACCTGTTGTTGCTGGAGCAGTAACTCTTCTTGCAAGGTTACAAAAACCATTACCATCTGAATCATAAATATGATTTTAATTTAGAGAATAAATACCAGAGTCTTCTGTCATTTTTGGAGAATAAGGTTTACCACATATATCTGTTTATTAATTGGCCTTTGATTTCTAAAATTTTACTGAAATTATGCGTGCATCTTAAATTTGAATTATTCTGTAACATGGCCTAAATGATAATGGTTATTTCTTAAAAATATCCACAAAATATGAATAGCAATGATTTAGTACTAAATATTCCACTCAAAATTAGGATGTATCTTACACCCTCACTGTTGTATTTTGATGAAAATAGTATTTTCTGTTGTATAGTTCTTTAATATTATATTAATAATTACTTACTTCATAAAGTAACATGAATTTATTGAAAATGTATTTCCTGTCTTGAGATTTTCACCTCCTCCTACTGCTGTCTCTTCTCTAGCACGATATTTAGTTTGTTCCATTTAGAGTTTTATAATGTGATAAAAGCTTTCAGGTCTGGTACAGTTTTGAAGTAAATGGTCTAACAAAATATATATAATCTGTCACTTTGCCCTTGAGGCAACTTTAGAACTATAAAAATTATGTTTAGAATTAATTTATAATATTTATTTTTGTTTTGCCATTCTTAGTGGTGTATTGCATCGTGGTAATGCAATTAACCCTGCCAGTATGAAGCAAGCTCTTATGGCATCTGCGAGGCGTTTACCTGGAGTCAACATGTTTGAACAAGGTCATGGCAAGTTAGATCTTCTGAAAGCATATCAGATTCTCAATAGTTACAAACCTCAAGCTAGCCTAAGTCCCAGGTAGACTTAATTTATTGCAAGTTTTGAATTATGCCTTTTTGTTTGATTTATTACCATATTATAATATTAAAATTATTATATATATTTATTAAAATTATTTTTATATATTATTGGAATTTCATGACTTTTCAGTTATATTGATTTAACGGAGTGTCAGTATATGTGGCCATACTGCACACAATCCTTGTATTATGGAGCAATGCCTACCATTGTTAATGTAACAATTTTAAATGGACTTGGAGTGTCAGGGCATATTGTTGGAAAACCCACATGGCATCCTTACACTCCTCAGTTTGGCCAGTATTTGGATGTAGCCCTTACTCACTCAGAACTGCTGTGGCCTTGGTCTGGATGGCTGGCTGTGAGCATTGCTGCTGCTCGGACTGCTGCTTCTTGGGAGGGCATAGCTCAAGGTCATATAGCCCTTACAATTGAATCCCCTCCAGAAGATGGGGAAACAGACCCTCGTCGCTCCTCTGTGAAATTAGCTGTGAAGGCAAAAATTATTCCAACACCTCCCAAACAGTAAGTGAAAACAGCTTTTAAGTATAAGATGATGAAGACAGATTGTTTTGTTGACATGCCCGAATTGTAGTTATCTGGCAGTTTTTAGGTTGATTGCATTCCGTTATAAAATGTGCTTGTACTGTATATTTTGTTTGAACTTTTATTTTATTTGTCAGCATGTTTTATTGTTTTGGGAAGATTATTGTGATATCTGTAACACTGTACAGTTTCAGCAGTTACGTAGTGGTTGACTAATTATAGATTGTATTGGAAAAAAATTATTTAGGTTGGTTTACCCACTGTGCTATAAGGCGAGTGTTACACTCCACTAGACCTACAATATTGCAGCTTTATTTTATTTTCTGTCAGAATAACCAGGTTGTGAAACTATCACTCCAATCAATTCTTCACTTTTATTAGCTTGTTGTCATCCTCTCTCTGTATGGTTGATTGCTCACAATTCATTAATGTGTGCCTCATTTGTTGTTAGAATTAAACAAGATTTTTTTCTGTAAATGAATATTAACTTTAATGAACAATGCTAAATAATAGACATCAACATGTGGCGAATGTGAGAAATGTTGACAAGTGTTAATAAAATATAACCCTAAAAGTTATAGTGTCTTCAAAATATAACCCTAACAGTTATCTGTGGTCAGACATCTGTGTTAATTATGGTTTTGAGGTGGTGGTATTAACACTTCCGTCATGGTTTCAACAGTTAATAAAGGTATATATCGAATAAAAAATAAATGTTACTGTGATTATGAAAGTTTACTAAATTTCTGTAACTATTAAGTGTACTAACGAATTGTTCCTAGTGTTGAGTGCTATTGATATAGTAGATCTATTTTATTTAGCTGTAAATAGTAAATAATTATTCGTTAGCTTTTAATAGTAAGCAATTTTGAAAACAATAAGAATGAACAGTCACATTTTGTAAGCTGGGTAATGAATAGTTATAATTAAATCAATTGTTCATCTGCTTAACCCAGTGAAAGAAACCCAGTAACACCTTAGCTGAAACAACACTAGGTCATTCACCTCTCCAAGTTAATTTCTCAAGTAGATGAGGCAGGACAATTTACAAGAAATATGTAGTGCATTCGTCTAAATCCTAATTCAATTTATTCCATGTTTTTCTTTATCGAGGATGAATTACAGTCATGATAAAATATTGCAGAAAGATAAGAATTCTTGTTTGAATGAATGAATGAATGCCTTATTTTACGTGGTGAGACTCGGGCCATGAGGCCGGCTCTTCGGCCTGACCACGGAAATTTCGTTACGCTCCTTTCACCTACTAGGGGAGAAAGAAGGTATTACTTGGGAGACAAAACAGGCAATTTCAATTTAGCTCAGAGGCTCCATTTAGGCTTGAGGATCTTTTACATGCAGTAAATCTACTAACATGGGACAGCTGGCTTTACTCCCCCTCTGAAGGAAGGCATACGAAGGATTTTTTCGCCCTTAAAAATCCATGGCTTCGATTGGGTTTGAACTTATATGAAATTATATTACCGTAAATCGATTAAGAATACATGCTGTCATATGACGGTGATGTTTTTCAAACATTGTCATGTTAGCTCATTTTTTTTTTAGCTGGCCAGCACAATAAGGCTTGTACCAATTCCACTGGCAATTGTTCTTGCCCTCACGCTTACAGTTTGGGGTGGAGGAAAGGGAACGAATGGTGGTTTGGAACAGCCCCAAATTTGCCACAGCTCACAAAGTTATGTCTATGCCTACTGCAGTATTGGTATTTGTGGACTTCACAACTATCTCAATAACCACTAAGCTCACAATTCCCACCTACCTACAATATTCTCTCTCCTATTCTCCTTATCCACAGTAACCACTAAACAAAATTTCTAGGTCTCTCAATTCAGTCAAACCTCAAAGGGAATGTACTTATATCAGAATTAAACACTAAATTAAGTTCATTATGTTACACGTTCAGAACTCTTTCAAATTTTGTCAGGCTTCAGGCAGCTCATTGCGTGTATTTTGAGATTGTTGCGTGTCTTATGCCAGACCCTGCCGGAGATATGGGGAGGGGGAGGGGGAGAGGAGGACACTATATTGATCATCAAAAAGGAAACTAATGTTTATTTTTACAAAACAATATATAATGAATTAGTTTACATTTGTATTGTATAATTCAAGCAATTGTAACTTCAATATGCGCATGTTTTGTTGAGCTCTCCTTTTGATTGTAGTGGTGGGAGTAGCGCTGAGGGCGAGTTACTATATTCTTAGCAATGCAGAAAAATCAAATCTGCAATTTGTTTACCATTGCAAATAGTTTGTCTATAACTTGGAAACGAAAATGTCTAGTTTTTCAAATGTTTTAAAAAATATTATTATTATTATTATTATTATTATTATTATTATTATTATTATTATTATTTATTATTATTATTATTTATTATTATTTATTATTATTTATTATTGTTTTAACTTTCATTCATTTTTCAACCAATTATCATTAAAATGTTGGGATGGGATTCTGGTACCTATGAAAACGTGTGCAGATAATCTTCTTCCCTGTATGTCATATACAGTTTTTACTGGTTTTTGACCAATTAAACCAAAGTGATTGCTCTAGGGTCTGGCCATTTCCATTAATACCCATTAATATTTCTTCCACACATTCACTGTCTTCCAGCTCTCTAGAAGCAATTGTTACCTAATTACAGTCTAAATATTGTATACTGCTGATCACATGGTAGAAGTGCCGTAAGAAAGTAGTACATTTGCCCAAAGAGTGCAGTTCCACTAACAAAAGATTTTTGACATTCAGGCACCATTACTATAAATAGTAAGTACCTTTTACTTTCTCTCATACTACACCGTACTTGACGCCGTTTTTCCCCTCAGCGTTAGTCTCTCTGTGAACAACACTAGGGGCTAAAGTGGAGGTAGGATTTTCACCAAAATTGATATTTCCTTATCGATCTGGCTAATTTCGTGACTCCTTCAATTTGAGACTGATGTTTTAATTGGGGGGGGGGGGTAACTTTATACGGACCATTAAGGACATTTTCAAATTCTTCTCAAAAATGGCTCCAAATTGTTAAGTTGGCCTTGGATAGCCTCAAGGACACTTCGTAACTTTTACTTTCTCACACTTACTAACATAAGAAGAGAAAGTATTGTAATCGCGTGCCGGAAAACGGCTCTAAAACTTGGTGTAGCCAGCATGTTCTGTGCATCCTTGATACTGAAAAATCGATTGACGGCAATACATGCATGGGAGGGTCTCTCTCTTTCTTTCTTTCTTTCTCTCTCTCTCTCTTTCTCTCTTTTTTCTCTCTTTCTTTCTCTCTTTCTCTTTTTCTCTTTCTCCTTTCTCTCTCTCTCTCTCTCTCTCTCTCTTGCTCTCTTTCTCTTCCCCCTCTCTCTCTTTCACTTTTCCCCCTCTCTCTCCCTCTCTCTCTCTCCCTCTCCTCCTTGCCTCTCCTCTCCTGTCATTTATTTGAAAAAAGTAGTAGATTTTGCAAACGTTCTGCTTGAAATTAAGGAAATGAAATATATACACTACGAGAAAAATTCTGAAGAACAGAAATGTATTCACAGGATATGAAAAATAATTAATTTATTTTTAATTATTTATTTATTCTTTTACTTACACTAATCGGCTTTATACATTTAAATTTTCACAATATAGTGTAATACATATAAGAGGTTTAGCACGTATATGGAAGTATGTAATTGACAAATATGGAAATTTATATGTAAAAAAATAAATTTAATTTCACATCTTTGTCATAAAAGACTTTGTATCACATAAATTAATTGTGACATATACTTGTGATAATAATGCACAATGTAATTTGTTTCTGAAATTTTATATCATCTAAAGTTTATTATCAGTAAGATTAAATAAATTTTTTAATGTTAAACTTGAAACTAGATAATTATCTATCAAAGAAATTAACATATGGTGCTATCAGATTAACAATATTATCTATTCTATTTTGTGACCTGAAGACAACATAATTTTTGATGGATTTCTTCACAACTAGTAGTCTTCTTGTTCACAAGGAGCCTTGGTATCAAAGGCTTTCAAGGCCAAATTGCTCCAATATTTCCGGCGAATCGATAACACCATTAATTACTCTATAAGAAAAAATAAGGACAATCATCTGTCTGTGAGTTTGAAGGCTATCAATCTTGAGTAGATCATAAACATAATACGTGATTCTCACATTTTCATCTCAACAGTGGTAAATCAGGGATTTACAGAATTTCTGTTGAACTCTCTCAATTCGTGTGATATGTTGGGCTGTATATGGTGACCAGATTATGCTTTTATATTCTAGTATTGGTACCACTAAAGCAGAGAATAAACGAGACAGTGTATTGATGTTTTTAAATTATTTTCTAGATCTGAGTATGAATCCTAAGAAGATTTTGTATTCTTTTTTAGAAACATTATCTATATGATCAGCAAAAGTAAGTTTATCATCAATCATTACACCCAGATATTTAAATGAGTTAACAATTTGTTCCATCTATCTGGTAGTTGATATTGTATTGACTACAAGCATGAGAGAAGATCATTATAGCACATTTCTCAATATTCAAGAATAACTTGTTATCCACACACCATTTTTTGAGTTCAGAGATGTCTTGCCAAAGAATAAACATATCATTCTCACTTTCAATAGATCTGTAGATCTTCATATTGTCAGCATTTAACAAAAATTATGATTTTAACCCTGCACCAAAATCATTTATGAAGGTAATGAATAGTATTGGCCCAACATGAGGTATATCAGATAAAACATCATATTCATATGATAAATAAATATTAACTTTCACTTGTAGGCGCCTACCTCTCAGCTCAGAAAGCCACTTATGAGCTGTTAGTCAAACACCATAACTACATAATTTCGACAACAATATTTCATGACCAACCTTATCAAAAGCTTTACTAAAATCTGTGTATAAAGAGTGGACAGCTTTATCTTTGTCTAAGGCATTTAAGGTAAAGTTGATGTATATAAAGAGATTTGTAGATGTTGATCATCCTCCAATGAAGCCATGTTGTTTAGAAGTTATGATATTTTTAAATGCTGTTATTAATTGTGAGAGAACAATTTTTTCAAGAGATTTAGCAAGTGAGCAGTAGCGGCTTATGCTTCTCATGCTTGGGAGGGCCGCGTTCAAAAATATCTTACCTTAGCTATTTGGATGGTAGGAAATGGTGTGGAGATCAAGACATTTGCATCATCGTAATGAAATTGAGGTGTTGTTTTGTCGTGTTTGTTTATTTCAAGCATCACTGTTTAGTTCAGCATCACTGAAGATGCTGCAATGCAGCCAAAAAAGCTTTCTGCTGAAATAAACAAACACGACAAAACAACGCCTCAATTTCATGACGATTAGCTATTTGAAGTTGAAATCCGTCCTGCAATCTTTCTTTGCAGCAAAAATGTCAGTTACCCTCTGGTTGAATTGTGGGATGTTTTCTATCATTTCTTTTTTTAAGAACAGCATGGCAAGGGCACTTACTCTATCTTCTCCCATAGAATTCCTCAGAAATGTTTTACTTTTTTTCAATATTGAAAAGCAATGTTCAGATTCACAGGTAGTCAGAGGCAAGCTGATGGCTATTTTTAAAAGTTATATCACCTCAGAAAAAGGGGAAAGAAGATTATTAGCTTGTAGAAATTGCAGAAACTTTACAGCACCACCAAAACTTCTGAACTCTTCTCTTGAATATGTGACCGAAAGTTCTGTACAAAGCTTTTATCTGTATCGAACACTGGAAATAGTTTTACACATTTATTGAACAAAATTTCTGGGTAGTTTGTATTTGTATTCTACAGCAGTGATGTGACAGATAGGTTATTCATCAACTCAAAACGTGTATTAATCTGAGAGAGAGTGACATCACATACTTCCTTGGCTGCAGCTGTACTTGTGGCTGTGAAGAAGTCTTCCTCTTGGGTGCATAGTCTGCTTCAATTTCACAAGGTCTTACCAGATCTCTCAATTTCTTTATTTCAGAAGTGAATGAAGAAAAGGATTTTTTGGGCTATGGTGGCTCTGAACCTGATTGTACAGGATATCAACATGTGACATGATTTTATGAAAGAAATAAAGCCAGAAACAAAATTCAGAATTTTGAAAGCAATAATATGGAATGTATGGCTGGCGACATGCTGAAATATGCATAGATAAGTGACCTTACGTTCAGTGAAAATATGAATGTTCTATACCTCGTAACATGAACAGAAGCAAAATTACAGAATTTTGAAAGCAATAATGTGGAATGTATGGCTGGTGACATGCTGAAATATGAGAATATCCCAATAAAGCAGTTGCTTCATTTACTGTTGCATCGCTTAATGTCTTCAATTCAGATAAAATCTGAAAGCATTCTTTCAGTTCTTGTTTTTCATGAACAGCGTTCACAGTCCTGGATTTAAAATTCCATCTTGTTGAACTGCCCGTGGGTGTTTGCTTAACACGTGAATCCAGGACTAATGATGTATGGTGTGAGCAAGAAAAGAAAGCAGAAATAGCTGAAAGGTTTGAAAAACAAAATTCTTGCTTTCGTGTTTTGTCTGGCAGCTCTCTCCATTTCAAATTTAACTGATATGCAAAGCAATGCAGATAATATGCATTAGTGTACACCGCTCTCACTTTAGCATGGACACCATTCAGAGAACCATTATAGCTGCACCATTGAAGCTTTGGCCTCTAAGCTTATGCTTTCCTTTTAAAATCTTTCCAAACTCAGAAATAATACACTTGGCAATACAAATGGAATTTTGGCCATTTGGATTAAAAAATCCCCAGAATCTCTCAACAGGATAGCCTTGAGAATTACAGTACCGTAAGACGATAACAAGCTGAAACTTATTGCTAATGTCTGTAGTCTCATCTGCCATTACAGACACGTAATCGGCTGCTTGAATTTCTTTTAATATATTCTGCTTAGTTATTTCAAGCATACATTGGAGTAATTTGTTTTGTATTGTCTTCGACATACCTTTAAAGAACGAGTTACTCTTTGAGATGAGATTTGAGTGAAGAGTCAATTTCAGAAGTATATTTCATTAACCCTATGAAAACTTGGTTCTGTGACCCCTCCTCTCGTGTTCATGTCCTCTTAGGGCCAGCTCATGAAACCCACAAAACTTCACACAGTTACTGATTTTAGAAACTGTGTCCCTATTTTTTGTTTGCTCTTGTTTATTGTGGTGATCAACTGACTCTTTATAAGCTTGGCTTAAACATGTCTGCCCATGACCAAGATTTTGAGAAATTTCATGTTTGTGAAACTTTTCATAAAGTCTTTTTAAATCTGTCACACCTTTCTTGATCCATGCCACGTTTGCTGTATCATCTTTAATCCCAAATAAAAGGCATGGGAAGTAGAAAAGTGCATTGCTTATCTCACAACCACATAGCCACTCATACTTGCTGTAAATTTGAGGATTGAAACACCTGGTATACTCTTCTTGCCGACTTGATGCATTCTGAGTGATATTCAACAATGGTGTCGGTCTTCCACAGACTTTTATTTCACATTTTTCTTGACGTGTTAAGGAGCCGAAACAAACCGATTTTAAATGTTGTACTGAGTTACTCAGTTTTCCTTCTCATTCACAACCACTCACACCCAGACTTCAGTGTTAAAATAAAATGGTCTTACGACAAATAAACTTAGAAAGCAAAATAACCTCAAGAAGACTGCACTGGTCTGCACTGTGGACTGCACTGGATGCAGTCCGCCAGAGCCAGGCAGTGGCGTGCAGAAACAGCGGCGGAAGAGGAGCAGAGGAGGGAAGTGGAATCGGTATTCTTTCCTGGGAGGGTGTCCACGATAACCTGGCAGTCCACGGAGTTGGAAGCTGCTTTAAGTTCTCGCCAGTCACATGGTGAGCCTGGAAAGAACAAGATGTAATAGAACGTGAGGCTAGATTAAAATAAATTATTATTTCACTCATTAATGATAACTGAATAAATTACTGGGGGGGGTCTGTAGTTGTGCAGCCTCCCCCCCAAGAGCTGCCACTGCAAGTGAGTATTGAATGCATATAGGCCTGAAGTTATTCACTCTTGACTTATCTCAATTTTTATGTATTGGTGTGATATAAGATAATTTCCAAGTAGATGGACAAAAGCTCTACTCATGTGATTTATCAAAAATGTGTAATGGGTTTGCATAATCCTATAGCACAGTTTTTATAGCACTATATAATATTTATAGCCTATTGCATAATTATAATTTACTACTTCTGTTGTCCAATAATGTTGTTTACTAATTCTGTTGTCTTCTGCAATTTGTATTCTCAGTGTATTGTTGTATTTCTTTCAAGCAATCCATAAAGCTTAATTAAAATTTGCACAACAATGCTGCAAAGGATATTTGCAAAGCTCGTTGTTGAACGTCAAGATTGTGGAGGTGATAAGATAAGCACTGTTTTATTTAGTCGACCATGTGTTTACAAATTAGCTTTTTAGAAATGATTCGAAACCTATTTGATAATCCATTTTTTTTTTCCGTGTTACGAGGTATAGAACATTCATATTTTCACTGGACGAAAGGTCACTTATTTATGCGTATTTCAGCATGTCGCCAGCCATACATTCCATATTGTAGACTTTCGAAATTTCAACGAGTATAAAGCTATATAGTAGAACGTCAATTATTTGTTGTTTTCTTCTTCTTCTTCTTCTTCTTCTTCTTCTCCTTCTTCTCCTTCTTCTCCTTCTCCTTCTTCTTCTTCTCCTTCTTCTTCTTCTCCTTCTTCTCCTTCTTCTTCTCTTTCTTCTTCTCCTCTTTCTTCTTCTCCTCTTTCTTCTTCTTCTCTTTCTTCTTCTTCTCTTTCTTCTTCTTCTTCTTCTTCTTCTTCTTCTCTTTCTTCTTCTTCTTCTTCTCTTTCTTCTTCTTCTTCTTCTCTTTCTTCTTCTTCTTCTTCTCTTTCTTCTTCTTCTTCTCTTTCTTCTTCTTCTTCTCTTTCTTCTTCTTCTTCTCTTTCTTCTTCTCTTTCTTCTTCTTCTTCTCTTTCTTCTTCTTCTCTTTCTTTTTTTTTTAAGCTGGGTTTGCTTTTTGGGTAAACCTTTTGTGACTTAAAAATTAAATAAGAGTTCCAAACCTTAAGGATTTATTTTATATCTTTACATAATACACACACTTTTTCTCAGCTACAGAATGTCAAAGAGTCATTTTACTAATGAAAATGTTTATTATATTAGAGGAGTTTGGTCATAGACACTAGTTTATAAAAAGTTTTAAAATAAGAACGCATCACATTATTATTAACTTTAAAGTTTTATTTTCTGGTGCTTCAGTTGAGGCATTGTCAGTATAAGGTGGTAATAAATTAACTTAATATTACAAATCGTAGAACATTAGTAATTTAATTAGTTTATTAGTAGCAATGTTAGTTATCAACTGTGTATGATGTACTATGACTAACCCATAAACAAGTTGAAATCTGAATACAGATGGAAATAAGCGTTTCTGTCAAGAGTTGATAAGAAAATATTCGCCAAATGAATGCCATGTATGCCAAATGAATTGCACATAGTTTTGAGATTGCTGCGCTGGCAACAGTACGTTGCTTGCTTCCGTATAATTTGCTGTGAATATTGTAACTGTAATTTATTCCTGTTTATTTAATTTGTAAAAGTAAGATATGATTGCTGCTCCTGACTATCGAAATGAATGCAGATATGCATGGCTGGTGCTGTGTTTAAATTGGTTGAATTGGATGTCTTCAAATGATAGCCGAGTTGTCTGAATTCTGTAAAAGTAATTCATGTGCATCAAATATGATTCCTTGGACTGTGAACATGGTAATAATTTTTGTGGTTTCTGTTTGCTTTGTTTCTGTTGACGTTTATATGATAAGCTTTGTAAAGTTGTCCCCAAATCAGAGCATAAATGTGTATCAAATGTAGAAAACATTCCAAAGTTCAGATGGGACACGAGTTTATTTTTAAAATCTGTTTTTAGAATCTTTTGTTTGCAGTAAACGAATCCTCTGGGATCAATATCACAATCTGCGTTACCCTCCAGGATATTTTCCAAGAGATAATCTTCGAATGAAAAATGATCCTTTAGATTGGAACGGAGATCATATTCACACAAATTTCAAAGTAAGTAAGTAAAAAACGGTTAGTGTAAGAAATTAAACTAAATTCCAAAAATTTGTACTGGCTTGGGTGGCTCAAGAGACAGATGATGTCACTGCAATGCTTCTGACCAAGAGGTCCTAGGGATTGAGCCCTGATGGTGGCAGGATTTTTGACACTAGCTGGATAGCTCGGTCAAATTCAGCCACTGTCTGGAGGAGAATTCTAGTGGCTAGCTGCTCTGATTGGTAGTTTTTTCATGGTTCCTCCATAGTATAGTAGTTGAGGTGCTTGGAAAAACATAATCTATCAATCAATCTGGGAATTCATAAAGTTTCAAATTCATTTTAATGCAGTCTCATAAGTGAGTCTTCTACATTCTACTCCAATCATTTTACCTTTGGCTAATATAAGTCATGTTCAAGAGTGGCGTATGTGCTTTTTTCAGTAGTTCAGCATGTTTGTAATGCAAACCTCTTAGCACAGTCTTGGAAAATAGTTCCTTTTGTATTCTTTTCCAAGTCACGCTATGGTCTCCTCATTGGAAATAAATATTCAAGCATTCTTAAGAAGCTGAAAATTTGTTGACCATAAAAAACTTCAAATGTGTTCTAGGTATCAGAAAAAAAGGTTTCTGAAATTCTTTTTTGTGACGAGTCAAGTGAAGAAAGTCAGAATCGTTCTAATTTGTGAACGCTGCTTATTTCGAAGAATGACAGTGATTAATTGAGCTCGGATTTCTATGCAGTGAAAATGCCTAAAATAAACCGTTTAATATTCACAACAACTCTTCAAAATATGCAATAAATTTGCAGTATAAAATTCACAAGGAAGTAAATATTTGTTATTAAAATGTAATGCAAAATACTTGGAGAAACATTAGAATTGTGTTGCAATGGCTCGTTGCCTTCTATGCCTCTTTGAAACATGAACAAAAGAATCATCAGTGGAAAAATGTTTGTTTTGAAAATAATTTGATTTTTAATTTTACTTAATTAACTGTACATTGGAACAGTGTCATTTGTTTATGTTCTAATATTTGAGAAAGGGAAGGAGATTTAAGAGATTCATAAATTCATTGAACAAAATAACATTCCATATTTATGTCAAAAGTTATTAAAATTTATGAAAAGATACATTTCTAAATGTGTTTCTGAAAAACTAGTTCGTCTGTCAGTTGAGATGTTTTTATATTAATGACATAATATATACATTAAATAAAGAACATGGCTTGTATATTTATTTCAAGAATTGTTAAAATTTATGACATGATACATTTTTAAATTTGTTTCTGAAAAACTGGTTCATCTGTCTGTAAAGATAATTTTATACATTGGGCATGCCCGTGACCATGCGGTGTCGCTACCTGATATTAGAGATATTTCTTTGGTAGGTCTTACTGACGACTAGCAAGCACATGGGGCATTGAGCACTGACAATGCCCCCTCACCTGAAATTCAGTCTTATCTCTGGTCATGCACATAGTACAAGTAAAATATCCTAAATCCACATCTTTTGGCAACAGTTTTGAGGCTAAAAGGATATTCACTTCTTTATGGTGACTGATGAGCTGCTCTATGAACCACAATAACTATAAATCATAATTCACCAATTTCAAGAAGTTTAATTTTAATAAATTATTACCATTTCTCCCTTTCTAAAAATTACACTAAATATGTAGAAATATGCAGTAACCATAAAATATTGCAAAATATGCAAAAATATGTGAAATAAAATTTGTTAGGAATGTTCTAAATGAGCAGATTCATAAAGCTATGTGGTCATTTTTCAAGAAACAATTACAAGAACAAAAAGTGTATTTGCATACAAATTTGGACTATAGTAATGAACAAATGTGCACAACTAGTCCTGGTAGCGCATGCTCACCCTAATGTTTTAAATAAAGAAACTAAATAAGTCTGTCTTCTGTTTCTTCCTCTGTCTTCACCAGTTATCTGGTGTTACTACTGTCTTCAAGAAAAAAAAAAAAAAAAAAAAGACGAAGTGGGATGCCAGGAGTTTTCAGTGACAAGAGTACTTGTTTTTAAGAATTATTCGTTCGAACTTGCAGTTGCAATTCAGAGATTGCACTGAATTAATGATTTAACTGCATCCTTTTGAGCTATATTTCAGACAAAACAACAAAATTAAACATTGAATAATAAAGTTCTGTCTGAATGTCTTGTTCTGAATACCTGAAACTCAAAACATTCAATTCACCTGTTTCAGCATAAACACAAAACACTTCTCAAACAAGGTTATGACTAAGCTGCAGATATTTTTCTATTTGCCTAGTTTTGCTCTTTAATGGAAAACAATCTTGAAGGTTACTTATTCATTTTGAGTCAAGAGTATTATATGCAAATTTTATAGTGCCTATATATGCCTATTTTACTAATAAATGCCTATTTTGCGTTTAAATTCTAAATGTTACCTTTTCTTGTGTTTGTTGATCAAAATGCAATTATCCTTAATAAAAAAAGTTTAAAAACGTATGTTTTTTACTTTTATGCGGCAGAGTACAGAGAAATCGAATAACTATCTATGATCCGATTTACTTCCACCACAGACCGGGTATTTCGTATTATGAAACACTTCCAAAATTACTGGTGGTAGTATAGTTCTTTTTTTAATTTGAATTTTTAAACAATTTTTTATTCAAAAGTGGCTCCCATTTTGCGCGAACTCTCTGTATTTTTGAAAATGGTAAAAAATTAACATTGCAAAAGTACAATATTGAATACAGACATTTTTGTCTTAAATGGAATCTGTGCTAAAAAATCAGATCTTTAAAAGAGATAATGTATAATTCATTTAAAAAACAAATGCTTTTTTCAGAAATTTTTGCTTGAAATTAATACAAAGTTTTAAAAAAATTCTCAAAAAACCACTACAAACTTTTTCTACATTTATTTCCATGGATAGAACAAGGGATGCTTAAAAGAATGGCACAGAGTCTCGTTTTCATTGAACTATCTGAATTTTTGAAAATCGCAAATTTTGAAATATTGTTTTCAATATAATGTGAGAAAGTATGTGCTGTTGAACATCACTGGTTACAATATTTGTATTATGTATGATTAAAACAAATCGTACAATATTTTCATTTATGTTTAAATTAAATGTGAGGAAAAACATTCTGTGCAGCATTAGAGTAGCTTGCATTTAATGTAAAGAAAAAGGTAGCTTCTGCGATTCAGCCTTTTTTTGTCTGAATTGCCCTACAATGAAAGTAAGGATTTCTACAAGGATTTGTCAAAACAACGATAAAAGCAAACATTCTATGAAGATAATTATATTTTGTTTACTTCAGAAACTTTTCCCTCAAGTACATAAACAAGGATAAAAAAATGCACCTTTTTAAATGTCTCTTTTACATTTTTAAGTGTTAACAGTTAATAACAGTGTTAACAATTAAATAAAGCTTTGTAGAACATCTGTATAATAAATCAGTATGAAGCAGCTCAATCTCATCTTCATAGTTTATACTCATAGCAAAGAGTAATGGTTGCAAATTAGATCCAGAGGAACTCCAGAAGAAGGGGAGAAAAGACTGAATCCAGCATAACTTACAACATAAATAAGATTACATTATAAGAAAGACCTAATAATAGCAAGTTAATTCCAAAAGCTTCAACTTTCGCATAATAAACATTGTGATTTAGTATGTGAAAGACCTTGGAGAAATCCTTTTATTTTACATGTACTTGAATGTATTCAGTCAGAAAAGTAGAAATTAACTGTGTAAAGGTCAAAAGATTAGTAATAGTTATTCTTGTTTTAATACATCCATGTTAAGTATCAGAGATAACTGGTTGTGTAGTTGAGTAGATGACTTACTTTAGACTCTCCAAGGTATTTGAAAAGTTGGATAGGATTGAAAAAGTCAGTAAGTTTCGATGTACTCCAGCTTGCCCTTTTTGAATACTGAAACAATTTTTGCTCATTTCCATACATCTGGAAAGGTACCTGATTCTGTTGAAAATAATTTGTAAGGTCATTTTGTTGTCCACATTCTTTAATTTACATTTATTAAATTCTCTATGTATATGTAAAACTTCATTCATTTATGTAATATTGACACATCATGTCAAATCAGAGCACCTCTTGCAGAGTTTGTTAATATGTTTCTAAAATTGTCTTTCTGGTAAACAAAATATTGCTACTATAACATTGGATTCCTTTGCTATGAATTGTTAAATTTACTCCTTCTCAAAAAATGCACATGGAAGAGCAGATGTATAGGAAATAAAAGTAATTGCTCCCTTGTGCCCATCAATGTATCATGGAACCAGTGGGTAATTGAATCAAAATCTGACAACTGGCTTCCTGCTGAAAATTTTATACCCCTTTGTCAGATTGCAGAATTAAGAACTTATTTATGAAATGTCAACTACTCAGGCTTAATGGGAAATACTGCTTAAGAATAGGATGTGAACAATTTGTGTTAGTTGTTTTGACTAGGATAATAAATTGAGTTTCCCAAAAAATATTACGATTTGATGTGGGCGGAGAGATGGTCCTCTTATCTATTTGCCTCCTCCCCCTGATTTGTAACAGGCTACTCAGAAGGACTGTTCATGCACACACTGGTTCCTCAAACAATCTTGCATATATTACCTACAATTAGAATATTTCATATAAAACTTGTATTTGATGGTGTTGACTAGTGTCTAATAACTTCTGAAAATATAGAATGTTTGTTCAGCTGCTCTGAATCCATCTAAAGGTCTGATTGGCCAAGTTTTCTGTTCCAAAAATGGTGATAAGGAGCAATTGAAAAAAGTTAATGCATTTATTTTATATTTTTTCTTCAATGTTTTGGAAAAAATTAGTACATACATAGTATGTGCATATTTTTCTTTTTTTATTACAATTAATTCCTTTCCCTATCTATGAGTAACAGAGGTTATGTTTTACAGGATATGTACCAACATTTGAGAAACAGTGGATATTATTTGGAAGTTCTTGGCTCCCCGTTCACTTGCTTTGATGCATCACAGTATGGGACTATTTTACTTGTTGATGCAGAAGAAGAATATTTTCCGGAGGAAGTTGCCAAATTGAAGAGAGATGTTGACAATGGCCTTTCATTGATTGTTTTTGCTGATTGGTATAATGTAACTGTGATGAAGAAAGTAAAGTTTTACGATGAAAATACCAGGTACCTAGACTTTTTTAGACCTATTTTTTAAACATTGTTTGGAATTGCTAATATGTTTATTAAAGATTTGCCACTCAGTAAAATGTAGAAGATCATTAAAAATTTGCATTTAAAAACAAATTTACAAAAGTCTACAAAATTCGTATATTACACAAAACTTAAAATTGATGCATTAGAATTTTAATGTTCATGATCTCCTGTGTTCATATAGTTTCAACTAAAATATTTTACAAATGTGTTTAGTTTTAGAAGATATTGGTTAAAGTTTAAAAATGTATCGGTTAAAGTTTAAAAATGTATCAGTGAGGATTTCTGTTTCTTAAAGGTGCTCAAATTATAATTGATTTTGTCAGCTAAGATTAGCTTAGAGCCAGCATTGGCTTTGTCCCTGCAATAACTTTGACACGCCATAGGGTTCAAGTCTCAATGGTGGCAGATTGGAAATTTACCAGCGATATAGTGAGGTTGAGTTCAGTCGCTCTCTGAAGGAGAATTCTAGTGACTGAGTACTCTGCTCTGTAGTTTTTCTTGGTTTCTCCAATCATTACCAATTAAATGTTGGTGCAGTACCCTAACAAACAGACTGCGGAACACATACAGTCATTCCTTCCTCATCCTTGTCCTATGGTGTGCCCTTACACATGCACAACACTACCACACATATTGGGAGTCCAGTTGGGAACATAGATTTGATCCTGGCTGAGGCAGGGTCCCACTGGGGAAGGTGACTAGAGAAGGAAATTCCCCACAAGTCAGAACGAAGGTCGTCACTAGATCTCACCATCCAGCGAGGGAGGAACTGCACCTCTTCCCACGATAAAACATCCATTACACTAATGGTGCATAGCAGTTAGCATGCCCAGAATCATCACTCAATCAATGCAATTGATTTCTTGTCATTACCTTAAAATGTAAGTTAAATTAATTAATTTCCTTAATATTTTGTTAGACAATGGTGGATGCCTGACACTGGGGGAGCGAATGTTCCTGCATTAAATGACTTACTGTCATCATGGGGCATTGCTCTTGGAGACCGTGTATTTGAAGGTGATTTCACGCTAGGGGATCATGATATGTATTTTGCCTCTGGTACTAGCATATCACGTTTCCCAGAAGGTGGCTTGATCATTTCTCAAACTCTGAAAGATCAGGGTAAGTAATAGGTATTATTTAGTAGTATAGTACCAGCAGTATATACACATCTTAACAGTTCAACCTGCTATTGCCACATACTACCATGCACATGGCAGACTACATACATGCCAGATGGATGAAATCTCCGAAACATTAACACTTACCTGATGATGACATGTTTGAGGTCACGTTCATTGTTTCTACTGCAGCCACCCAAAAACTTCATTGTCACTTGAAACTAAGTAGTGAAAACTGATGTTGCTGAGGGCTGATATCTTCACCCTTCTTGTTTGAGTCAAATGAATGGCAAAGGTGAACCACGGCTGTGGCAAAGTAAACGAATCCTTGAAAGTTTGTTGCTTATGAGCAGGTCGCATTATTATCACAGCGGCTGGCAAGAGAACTGGTAGAGATGCTGGTAGTGTAGTAAGATGTATATATGTTTCTTGTACCTAATTTGTGAATAGTGATAAAGTGTACTTTAGACACATTCATTCTCTTATATTTCAAAACATTTTCAATTTGGAACTTATTTTTAGGACAAGAAGTGTTGGGCCAAGACTCGGTTACCGTTGAAAATGTTCCAATACTTGGATTGTTGCAAAGCAAAGCGCAGGAAAAAAGCGGTCGGATTGTTGTTTATGGTGATTCAAACTGTTTAGATAACAGTCATCTCCAAAAAGGTAAGAAAGATTGGGCGTGAGTAAATGTGCAGGTGTGCTCGTTACACAAGTTGCAATGATTATCATATGCTGGGCAATGCATCATGCATAAGAAACTTTTAGAAAATATATAATGTTATAATGCATAAATAAATTGGAGTACTCCAAATGTTTGTCAAATTAAGTAATCTAGAAATTATAATGAGAAATGTATCCTTTATTTTGGAATTGTGTACATGTTTTCGATTAGAAAATCTTTATTTATTTATTTATATAAACTAGTCATTAAAATATATTTTGCAATAAGGTTTATATTTTGTACAATATGTTTTGCCCTTGAGGTGCTAAAAAAGACAAATATAAAAATTATAAAACTAGTTTGAAACAAAATTACATCGCAATCTTACAATATCATAAACAGATATGCATTTTTAAACCCTTATAAAAATACAATAGAAAATTACTAATAATCACCAAATTATACAATAGGTCGTAATAATTATTTATTTGACATAATACGAGTCCCGCAAGAAACCCTAATTACAGCACTATATACAACGTAAGTCCAACAACATCAAGGCATACATGAATATAGAAATACAATTAAATGGAGAAAACAGTACAAAGCACAAATCTCAGAGTACTTGTCAAATAATAACACAACATAATAATAACATAATTTAATTTGTAGATCTGTACTTCAGTTTTTCTATGGGTGGCCGATATAGAAAAATTGAAGTATAGGGCTTATTAAATCATCAAGGTAAATTAAAGAAGCCAGAGAATAATTCAATAAATGTTCTCAATTTAACCTTAACTTTAGAAAGGCTCTAGTTACTGTCTGTCTGTCCATGTTTTCCTTAATTAGTACTTTCACTAAGGTCATGTGTATTGTTTTGCAAATTTTAGTAGTGTGTGTGTGTGTAATATTGAGTGAAATACATGCAATATTAAAAAATATCAAAAACAATTTCTCAACTTGTGCTTTGTTCTCTTTTCTCCATATTCAGATCTGTTGTATAATTTGAGATTTATTGTTAATTTTCTGTTGGAACTTTATGAGGGTTTATAAATTCATTATAATCTGTCTGTTATAGCACCTGAGGAGACAATCGACCAGATTTCAAAATGTTTGAATGACAAATTCCAATGAATGAATGAATGAATAAATAAATAGATATATATGTAAATACATACATAAATAATTACATACATGTGCAGGGACATGCATAAATAAATACATTTGTAAATAACATCAAGTACACTTTTTCTAATTAAAAACTTGATTGTCATTAAAAATAAGAGATACCTTTCTCAATGTAATCTGGTTTGTAAATTGGTAGCTCAATGGTCAGAGCATCTGGTAGTAAAACAGAAGGCCTAGATTTGCATCCTGGCCAGGGTGTCTACTGCTTTGAACACTTATTTAAATTCTTAAATCCAATTGCTACAGTTACATGGTCACAATATGGAAAATATTTACAATGTGAAATGTATTTCCAGTGTAAATGCATATCTAATGAAGTGTCAGGGTGGTGACAACCAGTCAACTGTTTCGTTTCACTGTTTCGTTTTTGCGAAGCACCATTCAACGAACTTTTTTAAGTTCGTGAGCATGCACACTGATCCTATACAGGAAATTGAAATAAAAATTTTTACTGCTTCAGGAAGAGGTATAAAATTTAATTACTCTGTATTTGCTAGGATATTACCATCTAAAATAATAACTCCATAAAATTTCTATTATGAAACTGAATAAATTTAGTTGGATTTATTCCGTATTCTTTCATATGTTGGCGAAATTTTCTTCGCAAGTCATAACCTCAACTATACATATAAAAGCGAACAACAAATACATATATCTTTGATCCCGATGAATAAGCTGATAAGTCATAAACACTTAATTTTATATGAGAGCCAAAAACGGCGTTTAAATGAATTAAATTAGGGATTAATGATATTCAAACGAAGGTGATATTCAAACAAAACTATTTTTGTATAGGTTTTGTTCAAATATCATTTATCCCTTATTTATAGCATTAGTTTTCAGTTGTTTTTTGCTCTCCTGTAAAATTAAGTTTTTTGACTTATCAGCTTATTCACCGGGGTCAAAGACAACCATACCTTATTATTAACATTTACAACACATACTTCCTTCTACATTCATACAATTATATTTTCTTAACATCCATACGAGTGCACTTTACCACTTTGATTAAAAACAATTAAATATATCATGAATAAATGTATGCATGGCCGTGTCTTTCTAAAATCTTAAAAATTAGAACATTCTTGGCCTTGTTATAAATTTTGAATAATTGAAAATGAATAAAATGTTTTTCGGAACTTCCCTTTCTGTTGCTCAGTAATTCTGCAATCACTGCAATTCATGTTCAATGTTCCACACAAAACATAAAAATACATCTTCCCATCACTTAAAACCTTTCAACATTTCGAATCATGAACACTTTCAGTCCTCAGCGACATGACGTATCTCGCAGTGTGTCTCTAACCCCTTGAGAGGTTCCCTTCGATTTTTAGACCGCGTTGTTTGAAGACAAAAGACGACTTTCCACTATATTGTTACTTTATTTTCGCTTTCTTCTTACATTAATTTCTTTTAATAGACCTTGTAGCATGGCCATGATTCCCAAAAAATGTTCCGAAATATTTGCACTGTTTGTAATCCCCTTTTAAACACTAGTTTCCTTTATTTCAATAAATATCAGCAGTTTTTTCATCACTTTTCGAGAACATCTGACTCTTCTTTTAATATAGAAATGTTTTTCTACCATTATGAACTTTATTTAATTTTGAACGGTATGATTTTACCACATGTTACCACATCTTATTAGAATATGCCCTATTTTTATTTGTTGATATTCCCATAGTCCATTTTGAGCCTCTTCTTGAGAATGCAATTAAATTAATGAAAATAACTGTCCACTAATGCACTTTCGCATGCACACGTTCGTCCAGGCTTCCGTAAAAAAATTAAGCGTCCTTTTTCTAATTAATGTCTAAATATTGGGTGCATCTGAATAGACCTTCACATTACCACGAGTTTGTAGATCATATTGTTGAGATTCTAGGTGTCCTTCTGAATGCTTCTGTATCACTGCTCTTGGGCTTTGTGACGTTGACTTCCATGTTCATTTTGCTTCTACACAGGAAGTGGTTATTTTTTGAGCATTGCTTCACAAATATTACACCTCCATGTGATCTTTTACAATTTGAAAAGTTAGAAGTAGTTTTAATAGGTGTTATTAGACCACTTTTCTCTCTCGTTGCACAGCTCTTCGCCCTATTTTTCATTTAAATTTAAATTTTCATTTTTTCACTGGCATTTTTATTTAAACTTATGAATTGTCAAAAGATTAATGGCCAAGTGCACCAACATTGGTTAAAATTTAACTCACGTTAAGTGTTAACTTAACGGTCGTTATCTCAGATTTCTGATGCACCAAAGTTTAACACTCGTTAAATATTTCTTAGCTGCCGTTAACTTTAATCGGTCATTTTGGGCCCGTTTGTAGTTTTAACGGGAGTTAGTAGCTGGTTAGTAGTGGATTTGCAATGGCGTATAGAACAGTTTGTGACGATCGTGAATTCGACGAAATGTTGTATTATGATTATTTGTTACATCAAAGAACCCAAAGGACAATTGTGATGGATAGAGGTGATCCTTTCAATGACTACAGCGAAAGGAAGTTCCAAGAAAGGTTTCGTTTGACTAAAGGTACAGTGTTGCATTTGGTTGAAAAATTGAGTGAGAGGTTAGAGTTCCCTACCGACAGAAACTTTCCAGTTTCTCCTATGAACAGAGTCTTAACTGCTTTACGCTATTACGCCACAGGTGCATTTAACATTTTAATTGGCGACGTGGGAAATATGCACAGAACCACAACACAGCGAATTGTGCATCAAGTTAGTGCAGCAATAGCATCTCTCAGTGCACAATATATTAAATTCCCCGCAACAACTGCAGAACAAAGGTCTGTAATGAATGGGTTTTACAATATTCATGGTTTTCCTGGAGTGTTGGGTACTATTGACTGTACTCATATGAGAATAAAATCACCAGGCGGTGATTATGCAGAGACATTTCGAAATAGAAAAAACTATTTTTCTATTAATTGTCAAACTATATCTGACCACCATTTACTGATAAGAGACATTGTCGCCAGGTGGCCTGGATCTGTGCATGACAGCACGATATTTAGAAATAGTTTTCGAAGAGCACAGTTTGAGAATGGAGTCATTAGGAGCGGATTTCTACTAGGAGACGGTGGGTATGCCTGCCAGCCATACCTTCTAACTCCACTGCAAAATCCTACAACACGTTCTGAGAGGGCATATAACACAGCTCACATTACAACGAGGAATACTGTTGAAAGGCAGTATGGAATATGGAAGAGGCGCTTCCCTGTTTTATCAATAGGTCTGCGCTGTAACTTACAAAAAGCGCTAACTATTATAGTGGCCACTGGAGTATTGCATAATATTGCAATTGTTTCTCGAGAGGAAAACCCTCCAGATGATATTGAGATAACAAGACTACTACATCAGTTACAACTCGCAAGAGAGCCTGATATTCTAGATGATGAACCAGTGCACCCCATGCATTTAATGTATAGACATGATAATACAACTGGAAGAGCAGTACGACAAGCTTTGATAAATCAACACTTTTCTTAACTTTTTTGTTGTAAAATTGATCCAATGTGGTTAAGAAAAGATCTGCCACTAATTTTTTTTATGTACTAGTTTTCACTCAGGCATTTAAAACAACTTTTATATATTTAACTAGCTGATCCGGCAAACTTTGTACCTACTAACAGTCAATTCTTTAATTTTTTAGTTTGTTTAATACTTTGTTTAGTTTGTTTGTTTAATTTAATGTTAATGTAAACTTTGTTTAATATTCTGCTATTCGGGATGCAGGTCAGCTAGTAAGATTAAAAAACGAAAGTTAATAAGTCAACAATTACATTGTCAAAAAATAAAAATTGTAGAACACCTAAAATTCTTTTAATAGTAAATAAAAAATCACAATAAAAATTGCAAATTCACATTTCTTATTATGATACCTACTCATTATATTTCATTTTATTTTTACTTATTCTAAATTAAGTTTTTTTTTATTGTAGTACGAATTAAGTAGTACGTAGTAAGAATTAGCAAAATCATTTCAGATGTTCGAGATTTGCGCTTAGAAACACAGAAAAGTGTTGTTTTTAGACTTCAGGCCATTTTTTAAAATTTCTCTCTCCTTAAGAACCATCCTCGAATATTCTAAAAAATGAATTAGCAATATTGGTTCAGCTGTTCTCAAAATTTGCGCTTAGCAAGATATTCAGCAATTCATTTTTATATATAAGATGAAAGGAAGAGGTTGAAATAGGGGGAGAATTATTTTGTGTCCATTAGATTTTATGCATTTTTGTACTAAGATTCAAAACAATATTAATTTTTCCAAGTATTAAATTTATTCCCTTTCCGATTCAAAAAAATGCAATGCAACTCATGCAATTAATTTAACAGTTCCAGAATTGGGCAAAGTTTTAAAATATTTGGACAAAAACAACTCTCCTTGGTCATTTGATGAAGGTATAAAAAAAAACAACACAAAATCAATAAAGATTAGAAATGAAGAATAATTTTATTTCAAATGATGTCATAAAAATAAATCAATTTTTGTCCAATTTATTGTTCATTCTCTCCCAATATCTAAGTTGCTCGGCACTGACTTTAATTTGGAGCTGAAAATGTTGTTTCTCCAGCTCTTTAACTTCCATAAATTTATAATGCTCCTTCTCCCTCATTTTCAAGTCCGAGTCCAAGTACTCCACCCTTTTATTGCAAGCTGAATCAATCGGGCTTGTTTTAGGTTGGTATGTAGGAAGCCGCCTACGATGCCATGGTTTTGGAGTTGCTACCAATGCTGAAGCAGAGCCACTGCCACTGGCACTTGCACTTGCACTTGCACTTGCACTTGCACTTGCACTACTACCACCACCACCGATTAGCACAGATCCCAGTTCATCTATTGCCGAACTGGGACCTGCAACAGGCACCAAAACTGGAGCTGCACCTGTTGCAGCAATTGGTGGTTCTGAATCACTAAATTGTAACTCCAGTTCTATAGATGCATGAGATGAAACCGTATCCCCATGAAATTGGGCATCAGAGTCAAATGCATTAAACTCGGAAGATGCACGTGGCCCAAGAATCCCCAAAACCCTCTCGTCAATTTCACCTATTATATTTTGTGGACAGGGCCCTCCTCCAGTTCTCATGGTTTCTACACGTGCATCGGCTTTCTTCTGAACTGCCTTCCTTTTAGAATTCTCATAAGCAGTTTTTAGCTTTCCTTCTTCTCTCTTTGTAACCCCTGCAACATCAAAGTACGGGCATGAAATACATACAATAATAGAAATATATTACGTAAATAGTACCTAACATCGATACACAAATATTGTAATATGACCACATGCTGTTTAGGTTAAGTTGCAATTATTTTGAAATTGCATAAACATGCTTATTGAAACAATTATTCGATATTCAATTTACAATAATATTCATAGAGTGCATGTAAATAAAAAATTACCTGGTGCCTTATAAAATTCTTTCTCGATTTCCGCCCATGCTGCATTTTTCTGTTGGACGGAGACTCCATCCGTTCTTCTATTTTCCACAATGCTGTGGTATTTCTCCACCAGCTCTAATAAAATATTAATTTCATATTTAGAGAAATTTGCAGATCGTCTCTTTTTCGGAGGCTCCATCGTCTTCTTAAAACAAATACAAGCACAACTTGAGCGTTCTCCGCGTAGGTCGCGTGGCTACAATGTTTTGCAAGACAATCTGATCCTGTTTAAATTCACGCGAGGAAGATCAAAGAACATCTATAACCGACAATCGAGTTCGTAAGAAAGTGCGTTCAGTAATGGGAAGCACAATTTTAACGTTCGTTAGCTAAATCCCACTAGTTAACAACCGTTACCGATGGTGCATCAGTTTTTCGAGTTAACAGCCATTAAAAGTTTACGTTCGTTTCTTAACAAGACATTTTAACTTAGGTCGGTGCACTTGGGCATAAATGTATTTATTGTTTCTGAACATCTTGTGCTTTGCTAGGAATTTTTCAAGTAATTGCTGAAGGGTTAATAGGATAGAAGTTGCATTATATTACTTAACCATTACCAGTAAAACGAGAAAGTATGTGCAATTGTAGCTCTCGGTTTTAATTTGCTTTGAAAAGCAGGAAGATTTTGTTTTGTGCTAGATTTTCCTATTGTTTTCCTTCTGAAACAAATGAATACTTACAGTAGATTGCATATGTAAGTTTCAATAAAAAGTTAAGTTAATTGTAGAACATTTTCCTTTCGTATTCAAATTTGAATATCCAATGCCTCCTACCTTTATTCCATTACCATCCCCCCTCCATCCTTCTATACTTCCTCTCCCAACGCACACAACTGATTTGTTTCATACTTCAAATGTGTGCTTCTTGTGGTCTCTGATGCCACAGAATGGAGTAAAGGCTTCCATTAATGATGTAGGAACTTTTTGTCTTACATAGAGTAATAAATGTATTTCAAAACATGACAGAATTTATTTTGAAGTGAGTTCATTTGTGCCTGGTATATGTTTATAATAATTTCATTACATTGTAAGTTTCACCAAAATCTTAATGTTAGAAAATTTAACATTGTTTTGTTGTCTTAAAGCTGACTGATATTATTTACTTATTAATTTATTTTTGGAATTATTGCTTACAAACTAAGGTTGTAGTAAGTAATATAAATCAGAATCAATGAAAAATTTTGCATCGTGTGATATGATCTCATGATCTAAAATATAAAAGAATTTAATGAATATCAAATAGATGAAGCACAAATAGGCTTAAAAAACAAATACTATCAACAAATATCTCCGTTGAAATGAAAAATGATTGCACACAACTATGTCATGAAACATAAAGAGAATATTTTTGTAGCAGAAAACAAGGAATATCAAATAATGTTCAGATATATGTTTAAGGAAATTTTAAGTTATAATAGTTTCTGTATGTTTTAAATTTAGAGAACTTTTGAAGAAGAAGAATAAAAGAAGTCCTAAAATTTGAAGATGAAAAACTTCAAAATTTAATAGAACATTTTTTTTACTCATTTATTGATTTCAATGAAATAACCCAAAATTGCATAATTAGAATAACTTTCAGTAATTAAACAAAATCAGTGTGAGAATAATCAGGTGTTAAACTGGGGGATTTCAATGATAATCTCGATGTCTTTGTTGCAGAAATTTGGATTGACTCAAATTTTTTTGTAAATATCAAAGTAAGTGTCATACAGCATGATAGGCTAACCACAGATGGTTTCTGCTTAATGTGTTTCTGTTGTCAATTTGTTTAATAAAAAATGACTAAAATAATTCTGGACAAAAATGTAAAAATAAAAAGTTATGTGAATTGTGCTGTTGCATGGTGGTTCTTAAAATGTTCACTTTTTCTCAGATTGCTTTTGGATGCTAGATGCATTACTTGAATATACTTCTTCTGGTCACCTTCCCTCAATTTTTAAATATCATCAGTCTGAATTTAGTCAAAAAATTATCGATTTGCCTCAGAGGATGGAAGGAAATCATCTTTACAGGTACTGAACATTGGTTTGAATAACGATGTATTGAATAATAATTTTAAGGTTTTTATATTTTTAATCTATCAGCAGAAATTAATTTTGAGTTATATGTTCAAGATATTCGAAGGTACTGGAGAATCATATGGGTAGTCTCCAAACTAGACCATTACCTCAGTGCCCTCATCTTGTGTGGACACATCCTATTCCTCTTAACAAGTCTGCACCAACGTACGTAAGTCTCTCATTAGTATTTTTCTTTATGTCCTTTCATTGTGATGTTTTCTTGAAAGTGTTTAAAACAAGAATTTTGTAGGCAGTGAATATTATATCAGTATTGAAAATAATTGTATAACTGTGTATAACTATGTCGTTCCACCAACTGTAGACACTTGCGATAAATTCTATATGGTTTCACAAAGTTGATATGTAGTTTTCACTCAGCCATGCTGAATTATGAGTTTTTAAATGGAACTATAGTTTTACCCCTGGTATAGTGTAACTCACCAAAAGAGTGCAATTGTAAATTTGTTAATGTTTGAAGAGTTATTTAATATAAAAATAAGTTAAAAAAATTCAATCATATTGTCAGTAAGTGGCATTAAGCATTAAGGAAATGATATGACAACTAGTGCTGCTATAGAAGGGCATAGACTTTCTCGTTAGTTTTCTAATCTTTAGTGTAGGCTAATTTTTGGTATTGCCCCACCCTCTTCCCATCTGCAACCTAATGGCCTATAAAGGCCTCTCAATTTTTCAGTCCTCTAATAGTAGAAATAAATTAAGACTAGGATTATTACAGAAAAGTAAAACATGGTCCTATATGCAAATTTTCGTTGTAATATTTTGATATCATTCTTGAGAAAATTGTTCTTTGAACATTTAAGAAAAAGCGCAATTTTCAGCTCAATTTCACACAGAACATCTTCAATTTCACACATAAGTCACATGTAACATAACTATTAATAATGTGAGTGATATAAAAAAATACTTTTGTGTAATTTTTTCAATATCAGAAGAGCACATCAAAATGGTGTGTATGTATTCAGTGCATTAGCACTGTCTTTAACAATAGGGTCAATAAAATTTTTTGAGCCATTTGTGAGAAAATTTTGTTTTACCATTTCTGAAAATGCTGA
Source organism: Teleogryllus occipitalis (assembly GCA_011170035.1). Taxonomy (NCBI): domain Eukaryota; kingdom Metazoa; phylum Arthropoda; class Insecta; order Orthoptera; family Gryllidae; genus Teleogryllus; species Teleogryllus occipitalis. The sequence goes on along the minus strand of BLKR01001803.1, from coordinate 92,116 downwards.
ATTTTGAGCTCGTGTCCAAAGAAAAATTTTGAGTTTTTGAGAAACTTCATAAGAAATCACGTGAAGCACTTTAACTTAAATGTAATAATGTATAAAAATGTCTGTAATATAAATATTAATGACTTGAGGTACACCATATAAAAAAAATTACATTATGTAACTTTTGAAAAATCAAAAGAATACATTAAAATGACATTTATCTCGTTATTCTGTGCATTTGCCACAATCTGCACAAAATGTTTAAAGAAAAAATTAGGAACCATTCTTGACAAAATTATGTTTTTAAAGTAACCTTTCCTTTATGCAAAGTTTCACGAAAACTACTCATACTTTGAAGAAATTGTACATGACTTCATTTAAGCATCTAATTTTGAAGAGATTTCATTCAGAAGAAAAATCTCTACCTTTAATACTGTAGTTATAGGAAGATGCCCAAAAAATGTACGTTTTGTAATTTTCAAAAATTCAGAGAATTCAATAAAAATTAAACTTGAGCCATATTTGTAGGCATACTTTACTTTATTTGCAAAAAAGTTTTATCCAAAAAATTTGGAGTAATTTTTGAGAAAAATTTGAAAATATCCTTGAAACTTCATGTGAAGTTCCCCCAAAAATTAAAATATCTGTTTCAAATTCAAGGGGTACAACATCAGCCAGATCTATAGGAAAATATAAATTTTGATGAAAATCCTGCTTCAGGTTTTGCCACTAGGGTTGTTCACAGACGGACAGGCAGACAGACGATTTGCTGAAACCAATTTTTCAGTATCGTGGACCACAAAATGTGGATAATGAATATAGAACAAGTTCAAGGAAGTAATTTACTACATCAATAATTAAGAATACTTCTTGGCCTTTCAGAGACCTACAATATGAATTTTTCAGCTAAAAAATTGCTGTTTTACACCACAGCATTATACTTCAATTTATTTAGAGCTGCACTATGTAAATAAGCTGTTATGGTGTTATCCAATTGGGAGCTTATACGTTGCTATTGTGACGTCACTCTGGTGACGTTCAACCTCCCAATTGGATGACACTGTAACTGCTGATTTATGTCAAGTGCAGCTCTGAGTATGCATCTGAGTAAACATAACTTTCTTTATACTATGTATGTAGTATGCAAAAAAAGTTAAAAATAAGATTACTGCTGGGTTGTGCTTTTAATAACAATCACAATGGTCTGACTCGTGAAGACTGGGACAATGCCACCTGCCCTATTACTATTGCTATTAGGTGACAAAGACAAGCAGTAAGGACTTAATTAATTTCATCATTTGATAGAATCAAAAGATTTATAATATTACCTTTAAATATGGGCAAATGGAACATTATTTGACTCTCCTTTTTAAGATTCAATCGGTGCCGTTGATAAAAATGTAGAGAGAGGCTAAAAGTCACTACCTACTAACTTAACCAATTAATAATCTTAAGATTTATGGCATTTGGCCCAACCTTGATATTTCCATTCCACAAATCAAAGATAATACAATTTCTCCCATTATTAAAAATATTACAAATAGTATCTTTATGCTACATTAATTGTCCTATAATTCAGCCCACAAGGTGAGTGAAAACTACATTATGATATTGTGAACTGTTCACAAGTTATTGGTTGTGTTCATAGTTGATGAGATCCCCTGAATGAATGTTTGCAATATTAATGCATTCTTGACTTAATGTCTCTTTCAGAAATCTGTATCAGTCCCAGAAACTTCTCTCGTTCGCAATTGATGGTCAGTTTCCTGTTTGGAAGATAGGTCCCCCACCCAAAGGGGGCTCTGGGAATCCCAACGATGGGTTGCCAGGAGATCTTTGGGGTTGGCGCACAGAAGGATCAAATCCCGGCTACTACGATGACGACAGTTTGAGCCTAGGTCCAGCTTTGATCTTGACAGTTCTTTCATTTCTTGTGGTATGTTTAGCGTACCGTTGTTATCACCAGAGGACTCGACCACGAAGAAAACGTCCACCTCGGCTTCGAAGATCGATGGCAGCATTGAATGCTGGCCGTGTCCCTGCAGTGTGATGTCTTCCATAAGGTTAGGATGTTTTTTACTGCTATTTAATGTGTATTGTAACTATTGTTATAGAGAACTGATTTTAATTTTAATTATGTGGCGGATATATATGTATGAGAGAATTTGTTAAACAAGGTTTTAAATTTGAATGTTTGGTCTGTGTATTTGGAGACTTTGTGTGAAACAAATAATATTTATTATAGTAGCTGTTTGAAGATTTATGCTCGAATTAATTTTCCTGGAAGTTTAAAATTTGTACATTGATTTATGGAAATTTATTAGTAGATTCTCCTCTTAAATTTTATTTTTTGAACATATGTTATTGGCAATTTTTGCACATATTTACTCTAGATTTGCTTATTGCATTGATTTGTTTTATAGTTATCAATCTAAGGTATGATGCTTTGAAATTACATTTGTATGGTTTTAGTGAAACTATTTGGCAAATCTGATAGAAGATTCTGAAAGTTCAAGTGAATAATCTACGATATAAACTAGAAGTCTTCATTTTTTCGATCTATGAATGAGAATAGTTCTATTTGATAATAAACTTTGCTGCTGTGGCTTGGATTCATACATTCATTGGTTTTCATTTATATGACTGTGATTAGTGATCATTATTTATGCATTGATGTGATGAATGTATTTTACTAAAGCTAACTGACGAAAACTAATAGCACTCAAAATTTCTTCATACATCTCAAATTATTGTTTAAAATCGTTGATACAGTTTCATCAGATTAGTTCCAATTTACATTATGGTTAGTCATTGGCATAACTAAAGACAATACTAGGGGCTAGCAATGTCTTTCAAAATATATCAGACCCAATAACAAATCCATGTGATTATTTTTAGATAGATTCAGTCCCCTCCCCCTTTTGACTTTGTCTTATTATGCTAATGTGTTTAGAAATTAACCATATGATCTAATCTTTGAGTTTAACTGATATTTGACCTTGTGTAAGAGGTATCTTGTGCAGCAAGAAGAAAAATATACCTTAATATGTGCCTCCTTGATCAACAGATATATACAGTGATGCGGAAATTAAATTTTAAATAGGAAGCAGGGGGAGCAAACAGTGGCTTAAAATATGACTCCTTTCTTTTCAACAGTTTTTGTTTTATTGTTGACCTTATTACAATTGTTCCATTTTTAAGAGAATTTAATTTTTATGGTTGTATCAAAACCACTTACTAAGTCATTTCCTGACTACCACTGATGGTCACTTATGCTTTACTTAATTGTGATCATTTAAACTGGATTGCACTAATGAACAAGTACAAAGTGTAGTCATGCTGTCTTAGTAATAAAACATCACATGCAATACTACATTATAGTAATAACATTATGATTTAAAATATTGTAATTTGTTTATGATCAAACAGTAATGTTTCAACACAAAGCAACAGCAAACTATCATTAAAAATCAAAGAATATTATCTTAAATTAATTAATATAATATAAAATATTTTATTAATATTAGAAATAAAAGATTTTATAATTTTACTTTTACCATAGCTCATTTTCTATGCTTTTAAAATACTTCAGTTCTGAATTAATTGATTCTTGTTTTTCATAATTAATATAAATTTGTTGTTTGTAAAGTTTTTGAGATGTCTAAAATAAATTTCATAAAAATGTGATGTTGAAATTGTGTATCAGATCCATCTGCAAAAATATAGGGGGTGGAGGGGCATCAATCCTTCTGCTCTCCTCCCAGTTCCAGCACCACTGTATATAAACTGTAAATCTTTGAGTTTCTTTTTATACTAAAAAATATTAAGCATTTCTATAAATGAGGAGTCATCAGTATAATTGAAAGGCCATAAACATTCTCCATTAAAAGGGGTTTTGAGAATGCATTTGATTTTGTGCTTATTTGTTACCATATTCTTGATATACATCAATTAGAAGAAAAGAAATCATAAAACAAACTTTGTGTACAGTGGCATGGTCATTCAATTTTAATAAATAAAAAAACTGAAAACTGTAATTCTGCCACAAAGTTAAAGAACAGTATTATATGTATAACCTTCATTTCATTTACATCTTAAGCATCTGATCAAGCTGTGTTCAAACAAAAACACTGTATTATTTCCTAAAACATGTAATGATTTTATTATGTAAAATCTTGTGTCAATTTTTAAATCACAATTCACGTTTTTCTCTTGCAGCAAGAATGGCAAATCCAACAATTCTCACCTAGTCATATTTCAGTAATTTTATATCCTGATACTTTGAAGTTTGCTTTTGTAATAAATTGTAAAAACATAAATGCAGAAAGAAAAGAAATGTTAAGTGAAGTTTTTATTTTTTTCCCTTCTACTATGCCTCATTGATTTGCCATCATTGTTCTTGAGACTTACAATTAAAGACAGCTTGATATTTTCTTGATACCATGCTTTATCTTAATATATTTTGTTGCTTTGTGTATATCAATACATTCTATGCATTCCTAAGCTGTTACACGAGAATGGTTGTACTTTGTAAGTAAGAGGTACCGAAGTAATACTCAATATTTGTGGAATATTTTCATTAAAAGAGTATTGTAAAACAAGCATAAATTAATTTTGGTATTTTGAAAAGTTAGCGGGCTGCTTAGTGGAATTATGTAATCATGCAAAATTATTCTATCTGCAAATCCACTCAATAATTACTTTTTGCAACAAATAAATGAAAATTCTGTACTTTTGTAATGCAGCTATATGAAATACTTCTATTGTGCGGTGTGTTTGTCAGATTGATAATTCATCCAAAGAACAATGTGTATGATGTGTTGTGACCGTCTTAAAACAAAAAATCTCAACACTGTAAATATTTTGTGTGTGCATGGTATATTTCATAAAATTAATTTAAATCTAGTCTGTATTTAATTTCATCATACTGTTGTTGGATTGTGCATTTCTATTTAGTTTTAATATTCCAGAAATGTTTCATATTTAAACCCTTTTGCACTAAAGAGATAAATTTGATCATAATTTTACTGTTGGGATTTTCTATTGTGAATTATTATGTGAAATTATACTACATTAGGAAAACACTAGGTTATTTGATGTCAACTAAGTTGTGGTATTGTTAATCAGTTAACATTGTAAAGGTTGTTTATAAGAAAAGAATGTATTTACTGAATATATATTTTAAATAGTGTTTTTAACTAGAAAATATTTTTATGTTGGTGCATTGACAATTCTTTTTCCTTGTGTTAACTCTCTAAAACATTTTAATTTCATGTAAGGAGTTGTAGACAGTTATAGATATAGCATTTTTAAGACTGTGATATGACATAATTGACAAAGAATGTAATTCAAGATTTCTTAGGGTTAATAGCCATGTGCTATCACATGTACCGTACTTATTATTATTTTTATATTCTGCAAATTCTGCTATTATCTGAAACTAGAGGAAGTGATAATTACCAGAAAATAAAAAGTTCAGTTAATTTTGAATTTTTATTTTGCTCCATTTAGTGTTGTTTTAGTTACCAAAAAAAGGAAAGAAATTTGGAGTTACACAATTTTATATTCTTATTTATCAAATTTATAAAAATCCTTCATTGAGAACTTCAGAAAATCGCAGAAATTATTAGGATTTCTGATTTGTCATTCTTCAAACATCATTCTATCTTCTCCCCTAATTTGTTCTTATTATTGTGTCTTCTAAAGTCAATCACCAAACTTGGATCTAATTGGTGTATAAATGGCTCAGTTATATTCTTGAATGTAGGATATTGCACTTACCCTTGGTATATGTACATTTAAATTTGATTCTATTGAAGACTGAACACACAACGTAAAGTAGCAATATTTCTTTAAAGTTTGGGAAATTTCTCTTTATAATGCAATCTCTTTCAACATGTTAAATATTTCACGTAAGGCACACACAAACTTTAATTCACCTTAATGTAATTTTTGTAAACTAAAATGTTATAAACATTACTGAACGGAAATATCTCTTGTTTTGATATGAAACTAATTAAACATTTGCTTAATTATTCATTAAATCTCTTTCTCAATGAAGGATGCTCGTAAGCATTCCAGATAACTCAAATCTGACATTGAATCTTTCAGATGGTCTGTCTCTGAAAAAGATTTAAAAACCTTGGAAGTTGTATACATGAAGTTTTACATTCATTTTCCAAAAATAAAATGATTTTTGTTGTAATAAATATTGCTAATGAATTGTGACTGAAAACAACATGCAGAATAAAACTATATGAAAAGGCAGTTGAAATTTGTGGGAGGAAAGTATGGAAAAAAGTAGACACTTATTCTGCTCTCATTTTATATTTTCCATTTGTATAATTAATTTGTTTACAAACCTTATGTAACTTAAAAAAAGGCTAATCTAGAATGCTTACTTAGAATGTCTGAAGTACAAATTTACTCAGAATCAAAGTTATTTAAAATATCGCCAAAAGGAATATCTCAACCAAACTACTTTACAAACTTCGTCAAAAATATATCAGGTAACAAAACTGCCTTTTTTGTAATCTCAGATTATGAAATAAAGAGATGTAGTTTAGAGTTTCAGCAATGCCTCATATAAAATTCGAGTATTAGGACAATAATGTGAAAACTTGTGTTATCATAGTTTTATTCACTTCTTTAATCAGTTCTTCGAAGTGTAAATTTATTCTCATGATCTCATTAAACCCGTGTAAATGCTTAGTATCTGAATATTAGAAAACAATAGTTGTAACAAACTGACAAACTATTATTGCAAAGAGAAAAGAAAATTTTGATTATCAGGTACATCAGTGATTTGATTATCAGGTACTCTGGTGAATCCACACACCTCCTCCATAACTTTTATTATTTTTACTTTTTTAAAAATATTGGTGTTTTGTATCATCTTTTTTGATAATTATTTTAACCATGAGGATTAATACATGTTAAAAACGTTACATATCCAAGACAATGTAAAACAAATAAAATTTTAATTTATCTTTGCAAATTTTTTAAAAAGTGTCTAGAAATAAAATAAAAAACAATGGTTGACAAACATCACAACTAATTTTGTGATTATTGTTCTGAGGTTTGGTTCTTCTCTTTGTCAAATTTGATTTATGATGTAGCTAATTTCAATTACACTGTTTGTGAAACAGACCTATACTTGATAAATTACAATGTAAGCTGCAGTCTTTGCCCAAAATATAGGTATTTTATAATTTTGAATTTGTATTTGGTAATGTATGTCCAGAAATAGGTTTCACATTAGAAATGAATATTTTTGTACCTTGATTCTCATACAGTTCCATTCTGTGGATGTTACGAGTATTACTCCTTAGATTCTTCATTGTTCCCTCAATTTCACCCATTTTATCTTTTATATTGCAATCTATTTCTTTTGGATATTGCTCATCACCTAAGAAATTAAAATATATTATTATTACCAAATGAAATTGAGATAAAAGCAAATACTCACGTCCTTTATTCATACATCTGAAGCAATTGAAAACTCGAGAACGAAGTAATAACTAATTTTTATTCATAACACTCTATATGGCATAATTAAACTCATTGCTTACGGTACCTGGTAGAAAGCAAATAATTCCATCTTCAGCCTTCTTTTGAACAGGCATCCATCTTTCACACCCATGTTTGCTTCTCTGTGCAGCAAAATTGTTCAACTGTTCAATGGTTTGATATGTCACTATTCTTGACGTTTCATAATACTGAGGAGGTGGTAACCAGACTGAATCTTGAATATTACCTTCAAGTAATTCATGAGGTTGGCACCACTTTGTTTTAAGTCATGGAAATGGAGAAAAATGTACATTATCATATTGCAAAATAATAATTACCAGAATGTTACATTTGTTATATTCACCTTCATGTCATCCATTTCCAAATCGTTCATGAAGGAAGGTGGAAGCTGGTCAATAGTAGTAAGGAAGAAAGCAGTATCAAAGCGAATAGGATTATTTGTTGGTGTCAACCAATTACTCCAGAGGTGCAATGACCATATATCAGGAAAACATTTAAACTCCTTGCAGAGGTTGAGAAATTCATAAGCATTATTTTGGACAATTTTTTGCCATTCTTGTAACTGGTGTCCTGACAGATATGTTGCCCAATTTGATGGAGTGGAGTCTTTCTGACTTTTACAAAGCAGAATTCCACTCTCCTCAAATGTTTCTCGAATCGCTGTTATTCTTAAGCTTATAGATTTATGCAACGGTTTACTATTATCCGAAAATAGGGGAACGGTTGGTGAATTAGACGTTAGGGCCGTCAAGTGCTCTGGTTTGAAACCGAGAGATTCATATACGTTCAGCCACTCTTTACTACTGTCCTCATTCGCTGTGGCACCTCCTGGAAAAACATATCCTCCAGGAAAGAAACGGCTACTTTTTCCACGTTTCAAAACAAGTATTTTATAATCGGGCGAAAATTTTCCGTTTATCTTATTATCGGTAATTTTACTGCATTTGAATACATTTGTTCGACCAGCAATAATAATGCTCGCCGCCTCTCTCCACAATTTACTCATGGTTGTAAATTTCACGAATTATTATAACTTTTTGGAAATCAACTGGTAAACGACCTTCGGAATAATGTATCACTGATCTTCGCATCAGCAAGATATGTTGCTTTCCCGATGACGGAATAAGCCCTATCTTTTTTGTTCCGTATTATATTTTTTTTAAATGCCACATGATTATGAAATATACGATCACGAATAAATAGTTCAATGCGTTTTTTGGGAAAGGTTAGTTCTGTAGATTATAGTTTGGTCATTTGGTTTTTCTCAGTTCAGATTCATTGACAGTCGTCAGCTGTTACCCCACCAATGAGAGCAGAGGAAGTGTTCCTTTACTATCCAATCATATAACGCCAAATATTTTAGGACAGAAGTCCTCACGTCGCAGTTGCATAAATTCGTGGTTTTCCTCCTCAAATCTAGTTTGTTGTCATTTGAAGTGTATTGTGATTATAATGATTTGTGACTAAACTTTGGCGTATTAAGTTTGGATTTCATGTAAGTATTTCGAAACTAAATTGAACAAGTGCTTGTTATCAATACTCTGCTTATCAACATTGAAAAGATGCGTTGGATGTCACTTCGTATGACGAATATATATGCAGTCAGTTACTGTTTAGGATTCTCTTGAGAATGATAGCAGGACATCTGTTCTTGTGATATATGCTTTTAGTTGATGCAGTAGTCATCCTCTTTGGAAATGGGTCGTCCAATGTACGTACTCATTTTCCTATTCAGATGTTTCTTCATTTGACCAAGTAAGCGGGTTTAGGTTTCTCTGCGCGGAGCAAAAAAGGATTCTTTTTCAGGAGACTTGTGTTTTTTTCCGATTGGCGGTACCGATTCGTGAAGTGTAAATGTTGACCTTGGGTGTGTGGAGGGGGTGGGACAGAATCGGCTTATTGTCACTTCTCCACTTACGACAATTTTGTCTTGGTCAATTTTGTTAAGACAGGCAACGAAACATGCGTGTTTTGCACAATAGTAATGATAATTATTTTAAATTATCTCTTTTGTAGATTATAAGCTATTTAGAAGACATTGTTGAGTGGTATGGACATGATTGACATGTCTGTTACATTAATTGTGAAGGCACCTAATCAGCAAATTGAGGACCAAACAATTAAATGCGAACCGACGTGGACAATAAAGAAGCTGAAAGGATATTTGTCAGAAGTTTATCCCAGTAAACCGGTATGTAGTGTATTTTTTTAACCAAAGATATTCCATAATGTAGAAACATTAACTCCATTGGTTTTACATTTAGTTCCCATTTACCTTCTGTATATTTTAGATATTCAGTCTTTATGTTAATAAGAGCAGTATAATATGTTGTGTCTGTTTACAGCGCACCGAGGATCAAAAACTAATCTATTCTGGACAACTTTTATCTGATAGTGTTATTTTGAGAGACATTCTGAGATGGTATGAGGGCCAAGAAGCTCATACAGTCCATCTGGTGTGCACTCCCCCGAGAGACTGTAATAGACGAGGAAGTCCCAGGCCACCAGCCAGAATGAGTGAGAGGAGAAATTCTAACACCACAGGTATTTTACGTTTAATTTGGTCGCAAATGAGAAGTTTTTGCATTTCTTTTAGCTGTACTTCTAGTGATAAAAACTAGGTTTGTCATTTTGAATCCATTATGTATGATGTTTCATATCTTAAGATGAGGGCTATGATGACAGTAAAAACATTGAAATATACGTGTATTTATTTTAGTAAATTTGGCATTAATGCAGTTGAAAACTGAAAACATGGGAAATAGTCTAACAGGGTATAAAGGTAATCAGCAAGATACAGAAAACATACAAATTATTAGCTTAAAGCAAAACCTGTTAAGTCAAGATCTTAATTGTTAAGAAAACTACTCGTTTCTTAGGAAAATAATTTGAGAAGCATTTAATGTTAATTCCTAAAAATAAAGATTTTGTAATAAAAACATGATTTCTTCTTATTTCCAATAACATTTTCTGCCAAGGGAGGGTGAATATGTAGAAAAAATGTACACATTAAGTCCAAATATGTGAAAATAAGTACTTATATTGTTATGTTAAGAAATATTCAAAATAGAAATAGCTTAAATTCTTTTTCAATGTGTTGTGTAAAGGCTGGGTAGATGGAAGTATTATTCGGACAATTTGCATAAACAGATTTAAACAACTTTTGAAACGTTAAAACAAGGAAGTACATTAATTTAAATGTGAAACTATGAATACTAAGAACAAGGAAAGACAAGTTGGACTCAGGTTAGAAACTTGAAACAACATCCTGTGTATTTTGAGAGCTATAGCATGTGCGCCGAAATGGTTTTATTAATTTATTTCTAACAAGTTTATTAATGTGAATAATACAGGAATTTCATTAATAGGACAACTTTAAAGAATTGTAATTTAGTTGGTGTTAAAGATAGTTGTCCAGAGAGCCAGTGATATTAAAATTTTGCATTTTTGACCGTTTGCTCTGAATCTTAGCAAAGTTGTTTATTTATCTGCTGTTGATAGTGGATATGCAGTAAATTTGCTTTCATTATATTGGCATTGAATATTACATTTACAACTTACTTTCAGAGGACAACAGCAATAATAGTAGCGGCACAAGTAGTATGGAAGGCATTTCACCTGATGGATTGAGACAACGATTGTCTTCTGGTGAGTCATCAGTGTCGCAACCTGCAGGAGGAGGAGGATCCCTTCCAGACAGTCATCTTCCCCCTCCGGATTCAGGTGCTACGTGGGCAGCTGCTATGGCTCAACCGTATGGGACCATGTATGATCCCAACAACATGATGCAACAGATGGCACTAATGCATCAAGTTTATGCTCAGTATATGACACAGTACATGCAAATGTAAGATATTGTTTTCTTCAGTCTTGTTTTCTGTTCTCTAAATTGTTTGAGGGGTTGAATAATTTTGTAACCCTTTTATTAAAATATTTGGTTAGTTTTCATAACTCAGTAAGTGTTTCAGTTAGTAGTAGTTCAATAAGTTTTACAAACCTTTCATAATATTTTTCTTCAATTGATAATTCTTATGTAGGTAATCGTTTATCAATATAATCCTACTTATTGTGTTACATTGATTAGATGTAAAAAGTTCTTAAATTATATTTTTAAGGGCTCAGCTCTATATTGTCCTATACCTCATTTTTGATGAAAATAAGATATTCACCATATTGACTATCACTTTTTGTGTGAGAATTGTAGTGCTGATGTAACAAATTTTGCTCTATTTGGAGACATTTCTGCTTTGCTCTGTGACAAGAGATGTTAAATGAAACATTTGGATCTTTTCCGTTATACGTATACCAGTTCACTAGACGAGAGATTCAGTTCCTTTGACACGAGAAATTTCGTTCACCCTAAAGGAATCGGTTCCCTAAGATGAAAACGTTGAACAGATGAACGTTGTGATACATGTCAACATTTACACAGTACATTTAAACATTAGTTTTACAAATCATTTCACTTTGAAGAGAACACTCAGAAAACTTTCAAGAATTCCTTGATAAATAAATAAATAGATATTTAGAAAAATAACTCACCTATTGCTTTGCATTATATATTTTTGTGATGTGTTGTAGAAATTGTTAATCTTGGTAGACAATACACACCAATTAAGTCTTACAATGCAGAAAAAACACGCAATTCCACCTTTCACTTAACATTTGATAATACACTAATTTCAGCAAACAACACGAGAACTTCAACTAAAAAAAAATTCACCATGCAAGCATAGAAAAATGACAAAAATAAATCAATGTAATATTCCTTTTTCCTAAAGAAATCTATTCCTTCTTCCTCCGTTTTGAACTTCTCAGAAAGTGGTAGGAAATTCATATTGGTTCTTCGTAATAAGAAATTACAATTATTCAATTGTTTCATAAACAAATCAAACGTTTCGTGATACATTTTTCTCATTGTGTCAGCGTGAAATTGTGTGTTTTTGTTGGGGAATTAGTGTGTTTCTTTTGCCCTGTAAGTCTTTTAAATTAGTTTATATTGTCTACGAAGATGGAAAAATTACTAAAATACATCGCAAAAATATAAAATGCGAATCAATAGGTGCATTACTTTTTGTCTATCTATTTACTACAACCTTTAAAAGAAATTCTCTTTAAAGTGAGTGTGGTTTATAAAACAGCGCTAGCGCCGGATCGAGAGCGGAGGCACAAATCAGGTCTCGAGGGTGAGAGCCAGTAGATCCTTGCGAATGTAGCACATTGGATCCGTTGGATAGCAACGTGCGTCGCACGTCGCGGATCGCTTGGTGTCAAAATGCGTTGGTTATAAAATTACGTTGGCAATAAAATTAGATATCTAGTGTGAAAAATACTAATAATCACTTTGCTAGATCAAAGGAAGTGTGTCCACCATAAACTTCCGATTTACCAATTAGTAATATAAAATTAGTCGCGTTTGCGGGGGGGGGGGTTCAGAGCGGTAGCAGCCAATAGAGAACTAATAAATTAGTAATATAGTAATAGAATTACTATTAAATTGTAATAATACTATGTGTTTTGTGTAAAACTAAAGTTTAAATGTACCGCGTAAATGTTGATTGACTTGTATCACAACATTCATCTGTTCACATTGCACAGAATAAATTCCTTTAGGGTGAACAAAATTTCTCGTGTCAAAGGAACTGAATCTCTCGCCTACTAAACCGTTATATGTATAACGGAAAAGGTCCAAACATTTATACTATTCCTTATTTGTCAGAATGAAGTAGACATGAGGAGTATCTAGTGCCAAGCCCTTCATTTCATTTAGTTTTTTTTCACTTCTTTCTTTTTGTTGTTCCTGGGTTCCAAAAGAGAGAAATTTGATTCTGAACGCATGTGGAGTTATTTTCTCTTGTTCCGTTTTAGGATGGCAGCAGGAGGTACGTTACCCCCTATGTCTCCTCCTGCACAGCCTGTTGCTTCTGGGACACCTGTAGCAGAACAACCTGCGGTGCCTGTTAACAATCAAGAGCCTGTAGAGGCAGCAAATGATATTAATGTTGTTGGTATGTGTGCTTTTATTCAAATTCAATTATTAACATACAATTAGTAATGTTTTTTAGTATCAGTTCTCAGCTGGTCATAATTCTCCCATTTATGATGTCAACTATGTATGAATTACAGAGATAAAATCATTAAAGTTTTTAACACCCGTTTAGTACTTGCAGTGTGGTCTACAATATGCAAGTTTATTTAGCCATGTGACCAATTTTTTTTTGATGCTCTATTCTGCCAAATCAAAATTGGTGTGGTCATTGTGTAAGACATTGAATCATTCACTTCCATTTTGCAGTCATAAGAAACCTTGTACTGGAGTCTGTGGTATTCCCACGTTGTGTCATCATTGATGTGAATCTTGGAGAGTATGAATATAAAAATAATTTATATTGCTGTGTTGAAAGAAGAATTCTCTTCAAAATTCCTTTAAAAAACATTATTTGCTTGGCCAATTCTTTGATTGATTGTTATCTGTTGTGGTTGACAACATGATTAAAATTAACTACAGGCTCTTCGAAATTTTTTGATAATGGGCTGTCTGTTTTCCTTCGACATGTGTACTGATTTTATTTCTCTATCTGAGAATTTGTTTTTGATATTCATATGCTTTTCATCATGACTTGTTTAAATTCTTCCAATATTTTGTTTAATTGACTATATCTAAATAAATTGAACTCTTTTCTGGGAAAATTTTTCTGAAAACCCTTATGGAAACAATTTCTAGCTTCTTACTTCTGATTCCACACTTTAAGACATTATCAGCTAGTACTTCAGCTGGTGGTGCAAGAAAGAATTTATGGAGTTTTAGTTGATACATAACTTGAAGAACCTTCAAAAAATCTTCCACTGTCCTAAAAGGACTACTTATAGAAGGTGGTAAAGGTTTAAAAAAACTCCAGTGTAAATTGCAACCTTGTTTTCTATTTTCTTTCAGCCTTTTGTTGAAATTTTCCCAAATGGTCCCAATATTTTCCTGAATTATTCAAGGCCGCGATCAAGTTGGTTAACTTTTCAGACTTGTAATGACGAAGGACCGGATTTTTTGGTGACGCACCTACAGGCAGAGCCCAATGGGAGCTTTCATTTTGTATTTCTAACGTGTTATGGAACTCAACTAAAAGCATTTGAGAAACTTGCTTTGCCCTAATTTGTACCCTAATCACCCCCTGCACCTAAATAGACCCTCTGCCCCTATTACTCCCCTATTTCCTAATGAACACTTATTATGAATGTGCACATTTCATACGTCCGTTGGTCGGTCTGTCCATCCGTCGGTGTGTCATATGTGAACAATCTAGCGCTTAAAGCACACGTACATTCTTTTCCAGATTGAAGAAACCCCTGTCCATCTGACTGTAATTGAAGCTTGGAAATTTTGAAAAACATTCTTTAAAATTTGAGGGTACTTTACATGAAGACCCCCGGACATTTTTAAAATTTTCTCAAAAACGGCTCCAAATATCTTCTTTAAATTTCTTGTAAGAATAGAGTAAAATACAGTTATAAAGGTGGTGTAGGTCCCATTTTCATGGTTATCTCAGAATTTTTAAAAATTGTAAAAGTGAATTATTTGGGGGTCTTCCTACAACTATAAAATTGAAGACACAGGTTTTTCCTTCAAATGAAATTTGTTTAAATGAATAGTGCTAATTGCACTGTTTAATATGATGTAAAGTTAATTTTCGTGTATTCTTTTGTTTTTTCAAAAATTACAGAAATGAAATTTCTTTTAAAAATATCTCTCACGCTGTTAATATGAACAATTCCATTGCTTTGTATGCATTATTACATTTGTGAGTGGAAGTTCTTCAAATGACTTCAAATTAAGTTTTTAGAAAACTCAATAGATTACTGTGAAAAGGGCTTCCAATTTCGCATTTACAGTAATGCTTAATTGCCATTTTCTTAAAAACTGCTTCAAAATGTTCAATGAATATTTCTTTTTAGGAAGAGATTTTACTCTTCTTTACTATTCTTGGAGTCATATTTCGGTTCTACTATAAGTTACCGAAAAGTTAAGAAAACGTCAAGAAAATGTACTTTCGGGGACGATAGATTGCAGCTGGCCAGGGAATGGAGGAAGACGTTAAAGCCAGTCCACGCCAAGAAAACTAGAAAAAATTGCTATGAGAAAGTCTGTGCCATTCTGAAGCACCTCTAATTGTATTTGTATTCGAGAAATCTTACTATGATACCTTGTAATAAACGGATAAATATTGTTCCTATATTTAGAAAATTATTTGCCCTAAGGTATTGTGTAATCAGATTCTGTTTTTCTTGTGTCCTTCATACAGAAATATTGATTCACGGCTTTGCTTCAGTTACTGTGTTTTTTGGGGGGTTCATTACATCTATTTTTTCCTGGTTACCTTGTACTAAATGAAGTTTTATATACAGGTTTTAGGATTATTTGAAGTAAAACCTGTCAATTTTATATCGCCTAAAAGAGCGTGTTTCAACATGAATGCCTATTTCTGTCTATTTTACTTTTAAATACCTAAAATGAGACTAATTTGCCTAATTTCTTTTGTGTGTGGCTACGTTTAACTTTTTCTTCGGTGTCGGCACAATAGACAAGGATGATAGTCAAGTTGTGTTAATCTGTAAGATTGCGAGAAATGAATGTACAAGACCAGGATCTTGTGATAAAAGTTGCCATACCACTACTTCCTGACTTTGTGGAAAAGCATACCTCTGCTTCTAAGATAAAGTGATTGAATATTGTGGATGAAATAATTGATGTAATCTTTCTGAAATTATTTTTAGAACTAACTTTGAGACCTTTTCATGATGACGGGTAGTCTGCCAAAAGCTTCAAAATAAATTCAAGGTGACAAAGGCTACATTATTATTTCATCCATGAATACTGCTAACTCACAACATCATCATCCCCACATTGAATTGTGTTTATTTTGTGTCCACAGATGGGGATGATGACAACCGTATGAATCGTGATTGGCTGGATTGGTTTTATTTTATGAGTAGACTCATGGTTTTATTCAGTATTGTTTATTTCTACTCTTCTCCAACAAGATTTGTCATAGTGTCAGCTTTGGCAATCATGATGTACCTGTAAGTTCCCCCAATTTTTGTTTCAAAGATAGTTTATCACGGATATTTTTTGTAAATGAGAAATAAAGAAACTATTTTAGAATTCCTTAGTATTAAATTTATGGTAGAGCTGGGATGAAATGGTCACACTTGTACCTTTATTGCGTATGGCACATGAAATTAGTATTTTGTTTTATTTAGCAGATAACACCTGCTCATAAGAGTACAGATATCATTTGTTCATAACAGTACAGATACGTTTACATATCTGCAGATAATGGAAATTGCCTCATTTCACAGTGTTAAAAATTGCCATTGAATTTTGTTTGCCGTATAAACTTTTTGATCTTTTCATTTCAATTCAGCTTGAAATCAATAACATACCATAAGACATTTCAGAGATTGTGGAAACATTTGCACATTTAAGATATGCCTGTACTCTAATTTGCTAGAAATTAAGGTTTCTTTTATCTTATTCAAATATCCTTTATTTAAAGCTTCTGTTTATATTGTTTGAAGTTCACAGTAAATTAGTGTAGTTGTCAAATTTGTTCTATTTTATTTCTATTTTTAGCTACCAAGTTGGTTTCTTCAGAATTCAACAACAGCAGCTACAAGTTGCACGAGTTGCTGCAGAGAATAACAATGTCCCAGTGGATGCCAGACCTGTTGACAATAACAATGTGGAGGCCAATGAAGGAGAGGATGTGCCAAGAGGGAACCAGGAAGCGGTCAGTGAAGCTGGGGAGCCTGCTCAAGAGCCTGATCGGCCATCCCTCCTCGCTGTCACTTGGACTTTCTTCACTAGCTTTTTTGCTTCCCTCATTCCTGAACAACCAGGTGCAATCTGAACAATTCTTCCAAGTAAGTTTTTACTCCTGGTTTATGGTATGACAAGGGTAGCAAATCAGTTTCATGCTGTGCCACCAATTCCTTCTGCTCTCTTGTGCAAGCTATGTTTGGCAATAGAAGTTGTGGGTTCATGTATGATGGTTATACTGCAGTTACATGTTACAGGCAGTTACTGAACTGGTTCTTCTTTCCAGTGTATTTTGAAATGTTTATTTAAAAAGCTCAAAGTGGTACGTGCATCCAGGATGTGGTCAACACTGTTACTGAATATGGCTTAAATGAGAGCTGCCCCTATCTGTAATGAGCATAAATATGTGATTTGATATTAGATTTCACAATTTCTTGTTCTATATGTGCAGAGTTTGAGGTAGATTTGACCATTGCTGGTCAAACTTTAAAAGCTGCACATAAAAATTTGTTATTTTGCTACTCATCAAGTCTTAACAGATTCAGTTGAATTACTTGTAGACTGGTGTTGTATAAAATATTTGCCTCAAAGAGTGAGAGTGTACATCAGATTGAAATTTATATTTTGTCCTTTGTGCAGTTTACATTATAAACAAGCATGAATCTTATGGATAGTAGTTCTACTAGTCCTCAAATACATGTCCATTGAATGTATGTGAAGAACAGACTTTTCAACAAACTAGGAAAACTTAAGATGGAACTTGTAATCTTCAGTACAAGGAAGTTTTGTTTGTAACTTGTCAAAAGACATTTTCATGTTGACTGATTCAGCAATCGGTGCTTATTATAGTGATTTGGAGCTGGTGGATGAGAAGTCTTTTTAAAGAAGAAAGCAAATTTATATCAAGATGCTTGCCATAGTTTCATGAAACAAATGGCATGTGTTGTTGTAAACACAAAGTACTCTTATATTATTATCTTCCAGAGATTTCTTTTTTGGAATGACTGGAAGGTATTAGTGATGGAAAGATTATCTCCAGATATCTTACTGAAGACTAAGTGTGTTCATAAGAATTATTTATAAAATTGTTCTTTCATTTTCCTCTTATGTACCTGTTTAACTTTGTGAAGATAGCTTTCATTATTTGTGTTAAAAAAAAAACTTCATCAAATTCCTTGATTTTTATTTATTGAACCCATACACAAGTACTGATTAAAGTAGAATTAATTGAGACTAGAGTGATTTAAAGAAGTAATTGTTTTGACAGCAACTGAATATGCTCTCAAGTGTATGGAATTGGTATCAAAGTATTAGATATCCTTTGAGTATAAACCACCAAAGATACCATTAAGTAGCACAATGAGGTAAAAAGCATACTATGTGGATTGTTTTAAGTAAATACTTTATATATTCAGTGTGCAATTGTGTTGGGATTCCTTATCAACCCCAGTTTATTTCTTTGAGAATGTATGTTTCATGTACATTTTTTAAGTTTTATTCTTGATTTTGTATTTATTTCTGAATTATTTTTTCCTTTCTTTATGACGCTGCTGTATAAGTTTTTCTGTGAACGAAAACATGCTCATAGCATACTCAAGATTTTGCTCTGTTCATACTTGGTATCTCTTGATAGAGAAACTCATTCAAGTGTGTGGATGGGCAAAACTCTGTTAGTGGGTGCTGTTCAAACTTTTACAATAACTATTTATTAGGAACCCAACTGTTACCCAAGTCGTTATGAAAGTGATTCAGTGTACTGGTGTATTTCATATATAAGAATGTTAAGAAAAGAATCAACATTGTTTATTAGGTTGCACAATTTTTATTTGCAGATGACATTCAATAATTTCCTTTATAAATGTATATTAACTGAAAATTTTCTCAGATGAAATATATAAATAATTGTATATACTGTACATTTATTACCAGAATAAAACATTAAGATGTTAAATAAGGCCTTTATTTTCAATTAAATGGTAAAAGTAAACCTTTGTTGTGCTGCTGTTCTTTGGAAAGGAAACCTTAACAAAGTGTTGGAGAAGTTACCTCGTCTTTACTGAAGTACACATTTTGACTGTCAATATCAATGTTATGTACACGTTTTTGGTGGCAGATAAGTATCATCTTTAATGTAAACACAAAATTTCAATGAATTATTCTGTTTGAAGTGCCGAGAGTACGAAATTTACCAGAAGTGCCATAAATAAAGAATTAAGATACCATGCTCAGAATTAAAATACCGTTTTTATTTGAATATAAGAAGAGTCCCCTTAATATCTCATTTGAAAAATAGTCTTTTGTTTTCAAATGAAGCCTAGTTGGTTACGATTTTATGTTTTAACATTACCTTTTTATATCTCAGAATGTGTAAATGTTGACATAAAAATAAACTGCGAAGACTTTAGAAATAACACGTGTATCTGTAATATTTAATTACATTCGCACATGTATTCGAGGCATCCATGAAGTATTAGCTGGGGAATTCACTCCATTATTTTTGAATGGGTTAGTAAAAGGAGAATCTCAAAAGAATGGCATTGCATTAAGTGTAACCCAACGTGAAAGTGAATTAAAATAGATGCCAAGATTTTGTAATAAATAAAACACTACAGGGCCAATGAAATTAAAGGTTTAATAGTACAATTAGTAAATACAAATTATTATTACAATATGATTGATCTCAAAAATGCCTGCGAGAGCCTTAAAAAGATTTATTTATTTATTTATTTCCCCTCTTCCTCTTCCCAAATGGGTAAGTTTCCTGCTTTGTCGTGTTAAACAAGAGAAAATGAGGGATTGACCATACATATGGGAATAAGCAGTACTGACATTTTATTTTTAAATAACATTCTCTCCAGTGATTTCCAATAATTTCTTTTTGTCATTTCTGTAGAATAAATGGTTCATTAAAAGAGGTAACATGCCTCTAAAGAAAAGTTTTAACGCAACTGTTTTTACAGATTCATGGATACTGTAAATTAAGAGCTTAACAATTGTGGCTGAAGGTTACAAAAGTGATCACAAAGTTAGTTGATTCTGTGAATATTCTGTACTTTTCTTCCTAACGCATGTGTCAGAAGCCGTATGTCCAAAACTGCCATGATTTCACAAAATTAGTCGCGTCCCAATCAGTAAATGTTACTTAGAGCTATTATAATTTTAACTTGATTGTGATGAAATTCAACTTGTTCTGTGTATCACAAGCATTTAACTACCGGTTGAATGACAGCCTCAGAGACATGGTGGAAATAACCACAATGATCAGAGTGTATTATACGTATTGGAATAAGGTTAGGAAGTAGGGATCAGTAGAGATGCAACATCGATGTCGATGTTTCTGTTAACATTGCTGTTGTGCGTTCGAAGGGTCTCTTTGGCCTGAAGATAGAAAAATAAAAATAAATACAGTTAGCACAAACTCGCTTAAAAGGAATTTCGCCGTAACACGAACAAAACTTTGGTCCTGACAAGGGATTGCAGTAATTGGTCATTTATAATAATCGGATAAAACAATTTTTTATAACACGAACTCCGTTTATTTGGTCCTATGGAATTCGTTTTAACGAGAGTACTGTGTATAATCGAGTTTTCATCAATAAAGAAGCCTACATTATTGTTGAATTAACGCGTCAGATAATCAAAGTTTTGTTACTCTGATAGTTTTCTGACTTTGTTTTGTCAGATCAATTAAATTTTTAACGAGAGTACTTTCAAATTAAATCCCCCCACGCAAACTTCAATGGTTACTTATCCGTTTTTAAAAACGTCGATGTCTTAATTTTCAGTACCGACTAGGCAGTAGGGATGGGCGATTTAATCGCAATTAGTGCAACAATCGATTATTTTATACGATTAATCGAAAGATTTAAATCGATTATTTTACACCGATTAATGTACACATCGATTTATTTGTCCGATTTTTAGCTCAATTATTTTAATTCAAATATTAATTTTCAAGACGAACAAATTATGAAAGTAAATCTCTACTTTTGAACTTGGGCAATGGAATTCCTCGTCTCTGTTCGATATTGTTCATTTAAAGATCTTTTTGAGATTTATATTGTTTGAAAATGATTTTGTAAAATATCATTTTATTTATTGTGTCATCTACTAGAAGAAAATAAAAGAATTGAGATTTGTTCGGTTAAGTAGTTGCATTTTATTTGTGCACAAACAGTGTGTATTACATTACTCTGTATTTAATTTTAAATCGTTAACGTTATTTTAGTTGATGAACATGCTTTTTCTGATTTCATTAAAACAACTAAATTTGACTTAAACACAAAGTTTAATAAATAAAATTTAACTAGTCAGAAAATTGAGAATGATTCGCAATATCTTGATAGATTTCTTAAAACATATAAAGTTTCTAATCGATTCATCAATTTACGAATTAAAAATTAACTATTTCATGCATTTTACGCATTATTTAAAATAGGTGAAAAATTAATCGATTATATAAGATTAATCGATTAATTTGAAACGATTAATCGATGTATATTAATCTAATAAAATAATCATCGATTATTCTTTAATAGAGATTTTGTGCCCGCCAAAGCCGGGAGCACTATCTATCTTCTGCCCACGCGCAGATGCACCAGAGGGATGCGAAATTTGAATTACGCACGCGGAACAGATCGATAGTGCTTTAACGTTGGAGTGCGCACAAGCTCTCTAATAATCGCCCGTCCCTACTAGGCAGAGCGCTTGCGGCGCGGGGACTGTGGCGGGGCGAGCCATCCTTGGCGCGCCGCGGCCTGCCAGTCGGCCGGCGCCGCCGAGGTGCTGCCCGGCGCGGCCGCGGCGCCGCAGGGCAGGTCGAGGCAGAACTCGAGGTCGGCTTGGCCGCGCTGCACGCTGCCGCAGGCGCAGTCGAAGGGGTGCAGCTCGGCGCGCAGGGCCGGGTCGCGCAGCGCCCAGCGCAGCGACGCGGCGTCGCGCAGCAGCCCCTCCACGCGCACGTTGCGGCGCGCGCCGCCGTCGCCCAGCCACGCGCGGCCCGCGCGCTCGCCCAGCGCGCGCACGCGCGACCCGAAGCGCGCCAGCGTCACCTGCACACGCACGCACGCGATGCGCGCTGCTTAGCTTTCATGGAGCGAGAGGATCGCCCGGGAGACAGCAAGAAAAAAAAACAACACTTAAAATAAGCTAAAATGGCGGCCATTTAATGACGTCTTATCAGTATGGCATTGCGCCAATTTATCAAAATGGACCACGGGGCCCTGAAAACGTACCGCCATATTTGTATCTATGGCCATAAGCATACCTATACTCATGGCATAGTGACAAATTGGACATCTTTGTATCAGTATAGCAGCTACTTAGGGACGCCAAAACTGTTCGGCAGGCCTGCACAGCATTTTGCACTTTCGCTGACCTCGAGAACCGCTCGCGAGTCACTCGCCTGCAAATCCAGGAATCTAAGAAGGGTGGGGATGCGACCCATTCTAAGAGTGGGGACCACCGATGAGAGTGCGCCTACAGTGAAAACGCAATCAGCGTGAACATGACAGTCACAGCTCAAGTAATATTGCCTTTTATATTATATCGGAAATGTTTTTGTCTGTAGATTAGAATGTGAAATGTGAACCTTAAACGAATTAGACACACCTGCGCATTTGGTTTGGACACGCAAGTATTATAATTGCTTGAAGGGCTGATAATGAAATTGACTTTGCTACGATGTAATCACAAACATAAAATTAAATATAAAATAAACATAAAATAGTAATATTGAATCGTTTTTATTTGACGATGACAGTCATCAACAATTTTTTTAATAATTGACTAGTTAAATCAAAGAAAAAAATCATGATTACTTTTTTCTCTAATATTTGACAAGAGTACATTATATGTTTCTAATATCAAATCAATGAACACTATTTATTCTTAATCGTTTACGACGTTGATATGTTTAAAATATATCAACTGAATTTTTTGAGTATAATCTTGCCCATAAACTTTAATTCATCTTCACTGGCGTAAACTTAAATTTTTATAAATATCTTTTACATTAGAGTTGAACGATATCCAGCACATCGGACGTTTTCGTTAGGTATACTCACATAATTGACTTCATTTTGCTATCATTTGGAGATTATAACTTTCGTGGTGAAAAATCAACTATTAAAATGTCAATGAATGGTAGTTAGTATTAAATAATATATATTTTTTAAATTCCACTGCTTAAAAATATTGTTTAAGTCACAATGAGCATATTCTAAAAGCAAAAAAAGGAAAATATGTCGATATATAGCAGTGCAAAGAAGAGCATAAACAATGAATTATGTTCCTTACAGCTACAAATACGGGACATTACCCATTTAAATAAGAGGACAAATAATTTCACAGCATGAATCTTTGCATTAGAAGCTTAGGCATTCAAACTACGCGCTGAGTCGTTCCCATTGTGCAATAGCCAGCTGCTCCCCTCCTCACAACTCTCCCCTACCACTTGCACCGCTCTGGCGGGCAGAGCTCCGGCTCTTGAGTGTAGAATGCCCACAGGAGCAGGCGTCGCGCAGACCTGCGGTACAGCATGGTTATAATCGGCAATGGAAAATATTTTTCTACTACTAGACCAGAATATTGGCTTTGAACTCGTAATCCTAGAGGGCATAAAAACATATTTATCACGACGCCACATCGGTATGGCATACAACTCCTTCACACTTTGGCTATTTAACGAACAATATACAACAAGAGTTAGCTGTGTACTCATTACCCAAGGGCATGGTTTTTTTCTTTGATACATTCAAAAAATTGTGCTGCGCAACGCCGACACGTAGAGGCCGTCATACTTGCGTTTCTCTATTCATAACACTGGTAAACTTCTCAAAAAGTTTTAGCTTTGAGTTACATACATATATGTTTTTTCTTGCTGGCTCCCGCCGCATTACGAGGGATATATGAAATGATGTTACGTACTGGGAAATATTAAAAGATAAACCAAGTGAAGTTAATATTAGTTAATTAGTAAATACGTAAATATGAATCAGTAAAATTGGGCAAAAAGTGAAATATTGTTTGTACCACGGGCGTTAACTGGTTCTAATGATCTCGGGCGACAAACAGCTCTTGCACCAAAGGCTCTCGGGCTATTTGTCACCTTACAGAAACCATTAAAACCGTTAAAACGCAATTGGTGCAGAAACAACTACGTCATAGAGATAATCACCGTATGGCTTTGGAGAGTAAAGCCTTAAAACATTTTCGAAAAAAAGAAAAGAAAAAAAATACTTTTAAAAAAGGAAATCTTTTTTGTTCTTTCAGAATTTTACTTCTTTATCTGATTGTGCTATGAAGTATTTCTGAAATTTGATTTTTTATTATGTACCCTTATAAAAAACAAAAAACATTCAAATACTTTTTTTAATGCTCATTGGTTACGCTCACTGCTCATTGTAATTGTTTTTGTTCAAAAATATTCCAGCGCGATTTTCAAAATTCTCCTCACTACTTTTTTCTCTTTTCGAGGACTACGTCACCCCTTTACTACAGATAAAACACATAATCCTAATTTCATCTCAGCAACATATCCTAAATTAATGAAAATCTGAGAGCGACACTTTACTTCTGAGTGAAGAGCAGTTAGCGTCGCAATCACCAACTGCTCCTCATTCACTCTAGGCTTGCCGTCTACTCTTACATCGAACGTAATTGGATATATTGATATTTCCGGGCCTGTCAACGGGTATTCTTGGAGGTGTAGTGCATGTTTTATTGTAAGAGTTGGCGATGATCTTCCCCTGGCTGATGGCATGATCCATGGCCCGTTTGTTAGGGTACTGCTGCGGCATTCACCTGGTGTTAATCGGAGAAACGACGAGAAAACTACTAATCAGAGCGGCCGGCCGCTAGAATTCTAATATAGACAGCGACTGAATTCGTCCTAGTTTGAAAATCCTGTTCGTGTGAAAATCCTGGCACCGAGGTTCGATTCCCGGACAATCTCATGTGGAATTTGTTTCACCAAAACGAGTTTAGCTGTATCACAAGGCCTAGTCCAACCCCTGTGAAATGTCCTAAACCCTACCCCTATCCTAATTCCTTGCCAAATTCTCGCCAGTAGTGACGCAGGAGCGTGCAAGAGAGAGCCCGTACGCGGAGATGCTGCCTGCGGTCCTCTTGATGGCTTACGGACTATGTAATGGAGGATTTCTCCCAATGATGACTATTAAAAAAAGTAACGGAGGATTACTCCTAATAAGCGCTCAACGCCCAATGGGGGTTATGAGATGTGTTGCGTCATTACGAAGGCACAACACATTTTTAAAAAAGCTCTCGGACCTCCCGGCGCGAGGCAGTGCAGAGCGCCGGTCGTCGGCTGTACCTGCGGCCAGTCGGCGCCGTAGACGGGCAGCGCCGCGAGCAGATTGTGCGCGAGGTCGAGGTTGGTGACGGCGGAGAGGCCGGCGAGGTCGCGCGCGCCGAACGAGGCGAAGCTGTTGTGCGACAGGTCCAGGGAGCGCAGTTCGCTCGCGCTCGCGAACAGGCCCGCGGGCAGCGACGTCAGCTCGTTGTGCGACAAGTTCACGTCCTCCAGCGATGGGCTGTCTGCGCAAGTCACGAGCACGATGGCGTTGTGGGTTTTAATGCACAAGTACCAAGTACACAGAATGTCTCTGAATATATATGCTAGAAACATTTAGGGGAGCGAAATAATTATCACTTTTTGTTTATGAATAGATATGGGAAATTTCATATAATAGACTAACACATGCAGCATTTGGCTGATCGTCAGACAATCCCATTTTCACAAGCTTTTATTAGTTGATTAAATTGTTTCAAGAACAGTAGTATGGTACATAATCAAGCTCTGCGAAGATAGACGGTGTTTATGTTCCAGAGGTCACTTTCAAATGTTTGGGCATATATTTTTTATCTCACTCCGATCGAAGTCGTCGGTTATTTAATGTAGAAACAATCTAGCTCTACTCTCCACGTATTACCGTCACCTAGAATATTATTTAAAGACAAGACCGTTTAGGAATATCATTAAAGGTTCGTTTCCTCTGAATAATTTCGTAAAAAACAACTGAAGGTGGAGCTTGTCCTTCCTCACCCCTCAGGGTGGCTCCTATAGACCAGTGAGTAATACATTTTTCATTATTTCATTCAATTGTAAAGGCCGGTGTACAGGGTACAGTTTTCGTGCAGAAAAATGCAGTCAAGACTGCACGATTTCTGCATGAAAACGTTTGAGCATATTCGTAATTTCTTTTCATGCATGAAGCTTACAGTTTGACTCAAGCGCCTCTTGCGGGAGAATCGTTCAGTAACCCGATGCCATGGTAATCGCCCATTTCGATTTTGTTGTTAGGTGTGTCAAGATGCATTTGTATGAAGTTAAATTATGATTAAACTACCTCCTTCCCTATTTCTGGCTTCCTTTTTTCTTCTCTATGCTCCTCATGGTTAATTAATACTTAATAAAGATCATATAGCCTAACACACGCACAGAACTACCGCCACTGAAAATACTCGGACGGCGCAATTCAGTTCCTACCCGGGAGACCCCTTAGCGGCATTTTGTGGTGATTCATGCAGAAAACATACAGATCTTTTATGCGCGACTTTTGGCTTTTACACTTCCAGTTTGGAATCTTGAAGTTTCTGTACAGAAACTGTACAAGAATCTGCTCGAAAACTGTACCATGTGTACCGGGCTTTTATACTTATTTTCAGCTTACGCGTTTAAAAATATATATTAATGGTGTGTGTGGAGGTTGGGGGAGGAGTTGAATGAATTTCTTTCTCTCCCTCGAATACTTTCTGGATACGTTTCTACATCTGGGGTTGCAATGGTCACCGCGGTCAACGGGATGGGATTAGCATCTTGTGTAGGGCATGCTCCATGTTTGTTGTTATTGTTTAGTTATATATAATTATTTTCTTCACGTGTTAAGTAAACATTCTTTCTCCGGATGAACTACTCAGTGAATTGCAAAAAATAATGTGCCATTTGAAATCCTGAAGTCCCCGATATCTGTCCGTGTAGTTTACATTTTTGTGTAAATTAAGTAAACATTATTATAAAAAACTACATTTTTTTGAATGTCGACATCACGCACAACCTAGCAGTAAGGCGGGTAGTATCGGGGTCAGGGAGGGCAGCCAGGGCGAAAACGGTGGCAAGGAGCGGGATGGTTTTGAGCAGGCCATGTCAGACCAGACTAGGGAGAGGGTACACTACAGACTGGATACATTTCTTTTCTTGTCTGTATAAAGAATAAGGTAAATAAATATCCATACAAGTAAAAGAATTGTTTTAAATTTTCCGTGCGATTCAGTCGCATTGGTGTACACACACACACACACACACACACACACACACACACACACACACACACACACACACACACACGCGCGCGCGCGCGCCGTCCATTTTTATAGATTAAGACTTAAGGGCTTATTATCGTTTTTCGGGTATTTATTTACTGCCTGGCCCCGACTTGCTTTTGCTGACAACAATGTGATGCCTAGATGTAACCAAATTTGGGATAAAATTTTTCATTAATCTCCTGTTTTTAGCCTATGAAAATTGTTCACGGGAGTAATTGCTACTGTAGTTCAAAAAATCGAAAGTTAGGGACTCTCACCTTCCACCCATTCACGCACTTAACACATATTCATTGTTAGTTGATTATCCGGTGTTGCCTAGGCAATTTCTTATCACATCGACTAATCGACCCCGACCTCCCGGCCTGATGCGCTTTTCCCAGTCGTCCAGCCCCGACCAACCTACCCGCGCCGATCTGTCCCACCTCCTCTCTCCGGAAGCGCCTGGCAGCAGTACCGCCGTCTCAATGCATTGCAGGGTACATTGTGACCAGCAAAAACACTTTTAGGATGCAACCAAATTTAGGGTAACATTTGGGATGGGATATGAACTACTCGAAGTTTTCTCCGCTACTAAAATGTATTTGACCAAATTTCAGAGAAATCACTTCATTGGTTCAAATTCTTTTGGAACACACATGCACACAGAGTACGTTAACGAAATAAATGCGAATATTTTTACGTTACAAACCACGCCCCCACGGTTTGGCATCGATTGATGTTTCCGGGCGCGTCATCTGCTATAATCGTTAGTCCGTGTGTGTAGTGAATATTGTATCCCGGAGGTTGCGGTGCCTCCCTCCCCGCTGAATGGGGAGATCTGGCGCTGACTTAAAGGCTTGCAAAGGGTTCCGTTTTCAAGGTATCTCCTTCACCAGATCACTGCCCCTCCCAAGACAGGCTCTAAGCTCCCGACGTGTGGGGTAATGTGGTATACATAGGTGTGTGAGGGTAGGACAAGGAAGAGGAAAGAAAGATCGCGAGCGGTCCAAGGCCCATTTGTTAGGGTACTTCTCCGGCATGTGCCTGGTATTGAGTGGAAAAGACGGAAAACTCGATCAGAGCAGTCGGGCACTAGAATTCTACTCCATATAGTGGCTGAATTCGACCTAGATCAATAGAACTAGTGTCGAAAATGCGCCGACGTCCGGACTGGAACCCTGAGTGAAACGCTTCCCGGTCAAAGTCGCTGCAGGGACAGCGGTAACGCTAAAGCAGCCGGTGGTTTGGCGGAGAGCGCCTACCTGCGAAGGTGTCCGCGGGGATGCGCGCGAGTCGGTTGCGCGCCAGTGACACCGCGGCGAGCGCGGGCAGGTCGGCGCAGAGGCGCGGCGGCAGCTCCTCCAAGCGGTTGCCCTCCAGCGCCACGGCCTCCAGGCGCCGCAGCCCCGCCAGCGCGCCCTCGGGCACGCGCGCCAGCCGGTTCCCCGCCAGCGCCAGGGAGCGCAGGCCGCCCAGCCCCGCGAACGCGCCCGCCGGCAGCGCCTCCAGCGCGTTGTGCGACAGCCGGAGGCTCTCCAGCCGCGCCAGCCCCGCGAACACGCCGCCCGGGAGGGCGTCGAGGGCGTTGCGCTCCAGAGACAGCGACTCCAGGCGGCGCGCGCCCACGAACGCGGCGCTGGGCACGCTCGTCAACGCGTTGCCCGACAGGTCGAGCTGGCGCAGCGCCGCGAGGCCCGCCAGGGCGGTCGCCGGCAGCGCGCCGATCGCGTTCCGCGCCAGCGCCAGCGTCTCGAGACGCGGCGTCTCGGAGAAGACGGCCGGCGGCAGCGCGCTCAAGCGGTTCTCGGAGAGCAGCAGTTCCTGCAGCTGCGCCAGGCCGCGGAACGTCCCGTCCTCCAGGCGCTGCAGGCCGGCGCGAGTGAGGTCGAGCACGCGCAGGCTGCTCAACCCCGCGAACGCGCCGCCCGGCAGGTTCGTCAGCTCATTGTCGGCCAGCTCCAGACGTTCAAGCTCCCTGCGGGCAGGGACGGCGAGTAAAAATACAATGAAACCTGCTGAAACGGCCACCTCGATTAAGCGGTGAACTTCTATGGGCCGTTTTTACTTGGAATCGATTACTTTCTATATAAGGCAGTAAGTATTCCCTTTTTTAAGCGGTCACCAAGCCGCGTTACCAGCGTCCTGGCACATTTCGAAAATGAACTTACGTTAGACGGGCATAACGTCCTAACTAAATGCCGATTTTAAAACGTAACACTGTAGACGTGAGAAGAGTACCAAACATTACTGTTAATTCAATATCTTCCCGCGACAGGACGCATTAGCATTGCTTCTATCGCAAGGGATTGATTTGTTTCAAAAATAATAGATTCTCTACGAGTGGGATGAAATAAACGGTGGTCTATTGAATTGCGCACGTGCAAAAAAAGTCTTACTAATTAAACTGTAAAAAAAATGGTGCGAACACACTTGTACTTTACATCATTGTTAACAGCCAAATTAGGTCTGATATTCCGTTTCCATGTTGTTAAAACCTTTATTTAGCGACCACCTGCATTTAGAGCAAATTTTTGCCGGGACACCGCTTAATGCGGGTGTCACTGTTCGTATTGTAAGGAAAAAGACATAAAGAGAACATCTATAAAAATCGTTTAGATTTATCAACCGTCTTTGATTTTAAACTAATACTAAAGAATGACTAATAAGATTTAAAATCTAAAAATATTCTAAATACCATTGGCAACAAACCTTTAATTGTTGTATTCTCAACCAAAATCGTAACCAAATCACACCGACACTAAAATGATACTTTATATTGCAGTTTTCATACGCATTATGGCCACGCCATGAACAAGACAGTGAAACTGAAGGAAAAAATCACTCATTGATATAATTCTTCTGTGTCCACACTGAAACGCCGTTCACAAAACGTTGATTTCCAGACTAATAAGTACTTTTCAAGACAAATCACATGAAGCCAATGTTTCTGAGGTGTGAGGAGGAATTTCAAGAGAAGTTGATTGCCACTTACTAATATTCAAACGATCAGAAAATCATGTAAACGCATCGATTCCGATGAATGTAGAGTATGTCAATGTTACAGTGCTGAATTTTCAAAAACGACAAAAACTAAACCTCATTGCTTAAGCAACGTATTTGAGAAAGATGAAGAGAATATGATGCGAGATTTATTTAGCAGGGGTGCCCAGAAAAGAACAGGGGACTGGGGCAGTTGATCCATGGGGCCACTTATTAAAAAAATAAATAAATAAATAAAAACAACCCTCCTCTTATTCATGAACATAATTCATTTCTCCATGAATCATAAACAAAAGTATTTGGTTTAGAGAGATATTTAAGAGAGATAGAAGTTTAATTTGGTTTAGAGAGATATTTTTTATTTACATTGAAAAAAGTTTCGGAGACCTAATTAGGTCGGGGCCTCGGACAAGTTGACCCACCTGCCCCCCTTCTGGGCGCCCCCATCATTTAGCACTAATGATTTAAAAATCCGGAAGTAAGGTCATTCATTAGTATATAAAAACGTACAATTATTATTTTGGGTTAGGGAAAAAACAATATATGCTGAAACTAGGGCATCTTGCGAGTTTTGTCTACGCCACTTGGGTGGCGCTGATGGAGCCGTTGGCCTGTCGCACCGCGGCGAGGAGCCAGTCGTCGGGATGTCGCGGTCTCCCCTCGCACCGCATGGCCACGCACAAGTGCAGCAACACGCCGCCACGCCGCGCCACCCCGCAGTGACAGCCGCGCGGGCTGCCCGCCGACAGCGCCACGCCTGGCTCCTGCAGCAACCACGCCACCGACGCCGGCGGCAGCGCTCCGTCGCTGGTGCCTTCTAGCGACAGGTAGCGCGACCCCTGAGCCAGCCACGGACGCAGCGACGCAGCGTCCACGCTCAGATTGAAGCTGAAACCGAACGACAGCGCCCGAATCGGCGCCCACGCGGGGCTGTACGCGGGCAGAGTGGGGAGTAGAGTGATATCCAGGTTGACCTCTTTCAGCGACGGAAGACCGGCGAACAGATGAGGCGGCAACGATGTCAAGCGGTTCATGGAGAGATCAACGGATTCCAGGGTTTGCAACCCTTGGAAGAGATTCTCTGGCACTTCTCTGAAATGATTGTGTGATAGGACAATGACCTTCAGGTTTAGCAGTCCGGAAAACAGTCCTCCAGGAATTGTTGCTATCCTATTGCTCACTAGGTAGATACTCTGCACATTTGTTAATTGTGAAAAAACGCCAGCCGGAAGGACGGTTATTGCATTTTCACTCAATTCTAGTAGCTGCAGTTCTGGCAATCCATAAAACGCATCATCAGCTAACGATGTGATCGTGTTACCGTTAATTACCAAATTTTCAGCACGGGTTAGTACAGATAATACACCAGATTTCAATTCAAATGATCCGCAGTTAACGTACACGATACTTGACACGTTCCTCACTACACGCAAATTTTCTGCATTAAGCTCCACGCACGGTAACCATACAAAATCTAAATTAGTTGCTTGGGAAAATATATTGGATGGTAGAGCAGTCATTGGAATATTTCCCAAACTCACCACCTTCAAATTTGAAAGTTCAGAGAAAATATTATTTGGCAAGGAAGATATATTAGTGTGCGTCAAAAGCAATTCCTTGAGTCGAGGCAATGACGAAAACGAATTCTCGGGCAGACTTGTAAATCCGTTAGATGTCAGTAGCAATTCTTCTAGGAATGGAAGATTTGACACTTCAGTTGGAAATGTCTCAAAATTTATTTTATCGAGATTCATGTGAGTAAGCCTAGAAAGAGGAGAGAATAATCCCGGTGGAACAGAAGTAAATAAATTCCCACTCAAGTCTAAGCGTTTCAAATTTGAAAGTGAATTAAACACGCCACTTGGAAGAGAACGAAGACCATTCTCTTGTAAATTGAGATTGCGTAACTGAGTCAGCGCGTTGAAAAGATTAATGGGAACTGTTTCGATGGAGTTTCTGGCTAAATTGAGATCCCGCAACTGTGTAAGGGTGCAAAATGTATTTTCCGGTAGGCTTCTAAGAGAATTATAACTCAACTCCAGAGTTTCCAGTAGCAAACATTGTGTCAACGGACCCTGTATGTCTTGTAAATTTATATAATTAGCTTCCAGATATCGCAGTCCACATGGAAGAGGTAGGAACCGCAGACTTTCTAGTCGATAATTTTTACTCACAATAAGAGTTTCCAGTGATCCGAGTGACCCAAATCCATTATTCATCGGGTTGATTATATCATTCATATACAGATTGAGACTTTTCAGATTAGGGTTGAGTTGTGACTGGAGTGGCAGCGATGTTAGTTGATTGTTAGAGACATCGACAATTGCAGCTTCATGAAGCCCGTCCGGGAATGCGGTAAGTTCATTGTCATAGAGGTTTACAGTAGTAACTCTTCCTGGACAGCGATCTTCCTCTGACAATGAAAATTTGCCCCTCTCGGAACAATCTAAAATCCCTTCGACACAAGTACAAGGCAAGAGGCCATTTTGTCGAAAAATGCGAACTCTTGAATAATTTCTGTTCAAGGCATTTGTAATGGATGCCATTATGCTCGTAGCTGAGCACGTGACTAGGAGAATCTGAAAGCAAAGGAAACGCATCCTGATCTGCTCTCGACTGCGGCGTGCGAACCTCTGGCCTCCAGCCGCCACGACTCGATTATTTATCGCTGCAACGAAAATGCCCTTGACCTGTACACCCGCTGGAGATAGCTTTTTCAAATGACACATACCAACTCTTACGAATAAAAAAAAATATTTTTCTTAAAGGAAGTGTTGCCAGTGTGAGAGTGTCTCCGACTTCCATTACTTTACTACCCGCTTTATTGTGTTACAGTCTGAAGTACTTGTTTCGTAAATATGAACTTAAAAAAACAAACAATAATTGAAGTACGTACCGCAGACATTTTGTGAGGTTTCATTGCTTTTTATTTTCTTGACTGATTGTCTTTGAAATGTGGTTAGGGTAGCCTTTTCTTGTTTTTGGACTATCAAATCTTTAAAAAACTGTTAAAATATTTTGAATTAGGTATTTTATTAAACAAGTAAAAGAATTATTTTGTAAAAGTAATTTGTTGCGCAATTGTTTTAAAAGCAACTTTTTTAACTTATGTAATGACATTCCTGTGTTTAACAAATTTTAATATTTTTTAAAATATTTGATTGTTTAAAAACAAGAAAAGGATACCCCAATACAACTTTTGTTACTGATTTCACTAAATGATGAAAATCTGTACATTTTATTAGAACTTTCTCAGTTGTGGGAATGCATTGAATTCTGTCGTTCATTATATAATGTACGGCACATTATGTATATATTTAAAAAGTACAAAAAAGTTAATTTCCAGGTAGTTTTGTGGCGAATTTAAAATGATTATTAGCACGTTTACAACATTTCTTCGTTTGTTTTGTATCTCTTCCAATTTCTGATATGAACTATAGACTTTGCCTACATACAAACATTGACAATTTGTCTAATAAAACTGGAAGACTTATACGTTGAATAGAAATAAAAGGATAAAAAGTCACAAATATCTATGTAAAGATTCATTTAAACG
This sequence comes from Teleogryllus occipitalis, assembly GCA_011170035.1. Classification (NCBI taxonomy): domain Eukaryota; kingdom Metazoa; phylum Arthropoda; class Insecta; order Orthoptera; family Gryllidae; genus Teleogryllus; species Teleogryllus occipitalis. Next base: position 57,917 of record BLKR01001803.1, on the reverse strand, counting down.
TACATTGTTACAAGGAAAGTAGTAGATTCTGATTCTAGAAAATACCGACAACAAATTGTGGACACTGTCCTTCAACACTTCGGTTTTTGCCCGTCATTACCCCACTTATCTTTACATGACGAACGTCAAGGAGGGCGGAGCATTGACCTCTCTTCCTGTGTTGCGAGCGCTTGACTCGTGAGCAATACAAAGTGGCGTGGAATTTGTTTCTGTGCCTTCTCTGTGGAAGCTGAACATGCATAGACGCGCGCAGCCTAAAACACGAAAACCAACTACATTGCTGAGCCTCCTTTGCCATTAAACCTTTTTATTTACATATGACGTACTTATGCGAATGAAAAAAACATACTATAAGAAGAACGAATAATTTAATGATTCAGTTAATAACTACAATTGATTTTATATTGTATAATGTTTATGGTTGACTGATAGCTTGGAGAGTCTGTTCCCCAAATGTATAATATTTTCCCAAATTGATGGATTCAAAAAGGGGGAAATCATGGATTCATCATATTCACAGAAAACAAATGTTTTATTACGTAAAGCTATGGAGCTCCTTTGAAAAGTCTCCCTGACCCACCTATCAGCATACCGATGCCAACATGCGATCTGGGCGTGCGTTCACGGGCTTGACACCAAGTGCCTCCATTCCGGCGTCGATGCCTTTGGCTTCCCTGAGAAACACCCCTTTGTTCTAGTAGAGTGTTTAGGTTGTCAGGAACTGTAAGATGTTGGGGCCGAAAGTAAACATTAAAATATCAAATACCTTGTTTCAAGGAACGTGATCTGTAAAATTTGATATTAAATACTAAAAAGTTTTACTATTTATTTTAATTCATCGTTCAATTACTCTGATAGGGTTTGAATCATAAATTGAACTTTTTTTTTTTGTGGCCGAACTGTGGCTAAACAATTTCGCCAGAATCGTTCTGGGTTTCGCAGTCTAAGGCTGATTAATAGAAATTAAAAAAAGAAAATTAGAGCATTTCATCAATAATTTAATTACTTATAAATGCGACTATCTATACATTATAAACTATCAATACGCCAATTGATTGTGACGAAACTAAAAGAATCTCGGCTCACACAAATATTAAGTAATAATTTGTAAAAATGAGTTGTAACATTTTGGTTCTTTTTCTACAACTGGCATCCAATATATTCTTCGTTTTTTCGAGATAATTTTGTTACATGCAATTGAAGCATTAATGAGTATTCTTAATGACATACTATAAGGTTGACGTAATTTGTTACTGATTTTTTGAACATGGAACACTTTCGAAATCGTGTTCAACTTTCAATATACAAGTACTTTTACTTTCAAATTCATGGCTCGTGGGAGATCTTAATTGGAACTTCTGACTTCCCCTACAGAAGAGATGAAAGGCTGTGCTAAAAATCTGGAGACAGAACAATCTAAAGAAGACTCGTCCTTGCTGGAGGAGGACGACGAGGTCGACGATTTCCACCACCACGATGCTGAAGGTGAAGTTGTTTTGCAATCCAGAAAAGTTCATCCTGTTCAGGCATTTCCTTTCAGTCCATCCTGGTAGGTATTTCCTTGTTTGCATTGTAATAGCATTGTCCGGTTAAAACGTCTCTAATATTGGGCAGAAAAAATAAGTTTAAAACCAAAAAATACAAAACAAGTAAATATGCTTGATTCGTTCATTATCAGCTGAGTATGCAATCTGAAGACCAAAATGTACAAAATATATTAATCATATGAAGACAAGTAATTACAAGAAATAATGACAAAATTACTCAAGAAATTAAGATCGTGAAAATTAAAAAATTGGCACAATAAAATGTGTATTAAAAGAGTAGAAAGAATAAAATACTACACAATTATTATATGATGAGCAATTCTTTAGTTCAAGAACAGCCTTGCTCGCAGAAGTGAAGAAGTAAACAGAATTGAGAGAGGGAGAGGGGAGTGGAAGAGAAGAATTTCTGTCTACCAATCTTTGGACTGAGAAAAAAATAACCCAAGGGTCATGCGTCATATTTTCCTTGAAGTGTGAACAAACATGCTTCTTACAAAAAATTAGAAAGCAGTTGTCCAAAATATGTTATGGCATAATTGTTAACCAAATATCTTCTATTTATTTATTGATATAGTAAATTGTAGTAAATCAAAGTATAAAAGAAATTGGACCCAACATCTAAATAGAATGGAAGTGCAAAGACTTCCTCAAAAGGCATGGAAATATCGACCTCGTGGAAAACGAAATATCAGGAAGCCAAGAAAACGGTGGACCATTGAACCGGAACAGGCCGTCAGGCCTAGACCTTGAAGAAGAAGATGATGATGATGATGATGATTTTTCAATTTTTTAATGCATTGGACAGCAGCTAAATTTGACCTAGTTCTATAGCTAGTGTCGGCATTCAAATCCTAGGGTTCTCGGTTAGTCGCTGCTGGGGCAACGGTAATGACTCTGGCCTGACTCAGGCGGTTCATGCCAATTTCATCCGGTCCGAATTACGCTTCAATACGTGTTCTTCTTCTGAGTTTACCCAGCCATTGTGAATAATGTCGGATGATTTGGGAATTAGTCAGATATGCACTTTGTCCGTAACAAATGCCCTACATGGGCAAAATACCAATTTTCCATTTATATTTTACCGGTTACTGTTAGTTAATACCTTATTTTATGTGGCGAGACTTGGGCCATCAGGCCCACTCTTCCGCCTGGCCACGCAAATTTCGCTACGCTCCTTTCACCATTAGTGGAGAAAGGAGGTATTATCTTGCGCGACAAAACAGGCGATTTGAATTTAGCTCAGAGGCTTCTTTTAGGCTTGAGGATCTTTTACATGCAGTGAATCCACTACATGACATAGTCGGATTTACTTCCCCTCCGACAGAAGACGTACGGAGGATATTTTTGCCCTTAAAAAATCCACGGCTTCGATAGGGATTGAACCTGCAAACTCGGATACGACCGTACGTACGCCAACAGTTATGCCATCGAATCCCCTACACCGCGGAATCCGCGGATTCTGATCACAATGAGTTTAAGAGCGCTGCTCGCGTGGGTACCTGCACGTGGCGAGGGGTCCGCTGATGCTGCTGAGCGCGTTGGCGTTGGCGCGGAGCGAGCGCAGCGCGCAGTTCCAGGGCAGGAAGGCGAGCGCGCGCAGGCGGTTGCCGCTCACGTCGAGGCGGCGCAGCGCGCGCAGCGAGCGCAGCTCGTCGCTGGAGGCGCTCAGCAGGTTGGAGGACACGTCCAGCGCCTCCAGGCGCGCGCTCAGGGCGGGCGGACGCGGCAGCTGCGCCAGCAGGTTGCGCGACGCGTTCACCTGCCCGCACACACACACACACGCGCGCACGCGCCTTCTTTAGGATCCATTCGTGGATAAGTGTTTCCGCAAAATCCTTAGTCCCCGTAAGTGTAGTGCATGTTTTTACTCGGGAGGTGGCGGTGATCCTTCCCCGCTGGATGCGAGATCCGGCGCCGACCCCGTCGGCGAACGGGGAAGAGGAAGGAAATATCGCGCGCAGTCCGTGGCCCGTTTGTTAGGGTACTGCCCCGGCATTCGTATGGTGTTGATCGGAGAAACGGCGTAAAATTACTGACCAGAGCAGTCGACCGCTAGAATTTTCCTTCAGACAGCAGCTGAATTTGGCCTAGCTATCGAACTAGTATCGAAAACCCTGCTACCGCCGGGAAGCGAACCTTCGCACCTCCAGATCAGAGGTACTGCAGTGACATCAATCGATCCCCTTGGCCGCCTAAGCCGCTACATGTTCTTTACGGTTGGTACAAACAACTGAACTAATTTGAAAGTGTCTGAATGAGTATTTATTCATTCCAGACGTGCCAACTACTTCGTCCCCTAAGTGTAGTGTATGCTATATTCCGGAAGTTCGAGATATTTCTCTCTCGCTGGAACATGAGGTCCGGCGCCAATCTACATTTTGCCTTGAAGGATTCCTGTTCCAGGAATTCGCCCCAGCGGGGGCTAGCGCTAAGCCCTGGCATGTGGTAGTGAAGTGCAAGTTAGTATCTATAAGGGGAGAGAATAGGACCATGACGATGAAGGAAAAATCGCGCGTGGTGTGTGGCCCGTTTGTTGGGATACTGCTCCGGCATTCGCCTGCGATTAATCTGGGAAACTACGAATCTGAACTTCCGGCCGCTAGAGCTTTTCTCCAGAGTGCGGTTTAATTCGACCAAGCCGTCTAGCGAGTGATGAAAATCCGCCGTCGTTGGGACTCGAAGCCTGGGCCTCCCAGTCACCGAAGAAACAGAGGCAAATGTCGCTGAGCCATCGCAACCAACTTAATTTAAAGACTGGAACCTTACCTTCATCAACTGATGTATTCGTACTGTTCCCCCCGATATTCTAGAATAGCAATCATATTTACTAATTGATTGTATTATAATTATTCAAGTGTTCTGATAAAGCTGCTTTAGAAAAAGTTTAAAATCACGCACTAAATTTTCAAAATAAATCTGTTTGAATGATTCCTAGATGAAAATAATCCACATGCAACTGCTAATAACTATATTTGATATTTTATTTTAAAAAATAATTTATATTTCCTGTGATAATTAAGTTTTTTTACTGATAATCATATAATAGATGTTTTCAAAATTAAACTTAAAATTGTTTTACACATTCAAGTCGAATTTTGTCGCCATCTCACTACAGTGACTATCATGACTTACCACACTCCACCTCATGACTTATCATGACTTACACTTACACATTTTCCTTTACGGAACTGTTCGATAGATGGTGGATGGCTGCCAAGTTCACTGCTCGGTGCTGTGAATCTCGCAGGCTTTAAGAGCTTAATGGCCAGCATTTTACCACATGCCCTTAACACTTATTCTCGTGCTCTGCAAGACAGCATCAAGCTTTCTCGCTTTCAAGCTTTCTCGCAACAGCTCATCTGACGCCAGACTGCTGGGGACGTGTAGGTGCAAGGGTTAAGAAAAATCAAAGCAGATGTCCGTTATTATTACCGCATCACGAGCGTTTTTATCGATGAAATAAATTTAAAAAATCCGAATTTGAAACAATTGTCTTATTGATCCAAGAAAATGGCTAGTGAATAGTTACTACGCAACATTTGCGGACCATCCGCCACTGATATTCATGTACACAAAAGTCGAATAAAGATCATAAAAGTCAAGAAACAAAAAGCTTCATAGTGCAATTTTTCTAACCGCGTGTCTCGCAGATATCAGCTGTTGACTGTTTCATACAATCGGGAGCTTGAACGTCACAATAATGACGTCACTGTAGTGACACATAAGTTCCCGATTGGATGAAACCAACAACAGCCGATATCTGCCAAACGCACGGTTAGAAAAATCGCAGGTTAAGCCAAATTCTCAAATACGAGTAATACTAGAAGGAATTTACTGGGGAGCCGCGTCCGGCAGGGTGAAGCAGCTTTGCGTGTAACGTACCTCGACGACGGACGAGGGGAGGTTGTCGGGGAAGGCGGAGAAGGCGTTGCGCGAGATGTCGAGGTGCGTGGTTCGCCCGAAGCAGCGGTCGTCGGGGGACAGGACCGTCTTCCTCAGCCCAGAGCAGTCGAGCGTGCGCGTGAGCACGCCCGAGCACGCACACACGCGCGCCGCCGCCGCTGCCGCCACCCCCGCCGCTTCCTCCGCACCCTGCGCCGCCACCGTCCCCGCACTCAAAACGGCCCACGCCGCTAACGCTGCTACGGCGAGCATGGTCGCTCGGTAAAGCCCCAACGGATGTCGTGTGGATGAGATGTCAACTGCTTCAGTGATGTTTCCTCTCTCACGATGTTCTTGCCTCCCTCGGCAATCTTGATTGAAATGCTTTTCAGACGGCGGTCTACCTTAGCTCATGAATTTTTTCAGCAGTTTTCCACATTCGGAAATGTTTCTTTGCGGCTTTTGGTTCAGAAGTATGTGGTCAGCATCTCCGCAGATTTAGTTTTGATCACTTGTGACGTCAGAAAAGTTGCTTACGTTTCTTTGCTTGTTTACGTTAAGACTCGTAGCATTTTCTTCAACTACATTCAACTCCGCCTGAACTAGTATTGTGAAGAACATATGGTGTAATGACAAGTCGTTTGAGTCGGATTTCTTCAAAGATCTACTTCATCCCAACCCAAAATTATTTCGAAGAGCTTCTTTGAATAACTGCCCTAGTAGTTCCAGTGCTTGTGTCAGGCGAAAAATCCGCAAAGTTGTTTGATGGCGAGTGAGGAGTTGTGGAATTTCCTATGCGTTCCTTTTTCATTTCCGTGGAATGCGGGGCGGGAGGTGCCTGACGAGCCGCGATGTCGGTTATCGCAACCGACCAGGCATCCTGCACCCGACATCCTGCTTGGGCGCCGTCGCTTGCCGCCTCCCAGGACTTCCGCCGGGAGGCTGCCGCCTTGCTAACTTAATTATCAACAGTGTTTTTCGCAGGAATTTTCAACTGTGTCAACTGGCGTGTCATCTATTACACCGGAAAAGGAATGAAAAATATCTGCTGTGTATTCCCGCTGTCTCTTGCCCTGTCTCGCCCTGTCCTCCACCTCCAGCCATGTTTGCTGCGACCGTCTTTGCTAAGAGGATCTGAAAGCATACATTGTGGCATAATCCCAGTAAACTTCCGGTAACAATTTTTAACTTTAAGGCGTACGAGCGAGGGAATCCGGGAAAAATAAGGTTTCATTTTCCAGTGTTGCTCTTTTAACTTCTCTTCTTCCGATGTCGATGCATCCGCGTTGGACTCTGGTCTGTCGTCCGCGTACTCACAATATTGTTGGTGCTGGAAATCGAAGGCATAACTGTTTCTATACAATTAGAGATGACTACACTGACCATCATAAACGAACAGAGTATTTTATTTTCATAAAATTGTCATACATTAATTTATTATTATTATTATTATTATTATTATTATTATTATTATTATTATTATTATTACATTATTACATTACATTACATTATTACATTATTTTTACTGTTTAATTCTAGAAGGCTGAGCCTGTAACACGAATTGTACTTTTGGGTCAATGACCTCTACGTCAATCAGGTGTTTCGTCCAATTCCCCTGATGCATTGAGAAAATGCTGAGATGGCCTCTTGCTTTACTTCTGGACATAAATGTAGCTTAGAATCGCGCCTTCTCTTTAACTTATTGAGGTGTAGTGCGGAATGTACGTATTTCGTAATCGTTGCCCATGTTCTCGCGGAAGTAAGCCGATTCCTTCACGTGGGGCACGATAAGGGTTTGAAGCCATTTTACACTTGCGAATACTTTTTTATTACATGCGAGCGAATATTATCTTTTTATCAAATATTGTCAAAACCGCTTGTTCCTATTTGTATTCGTAAGTCAACTTAATTTAGTATGAGAAGGTAGACACTGCAGAGTTCAAGAAAACGTGCACTGATTTCAATTCTCCCTCAACACTTCGCACTCTCTTTTAACTGTTTTGGTGTTAAAGAACTAAAGAAATGAAACTGTAGTTCCTTTACCCATGCAAATAAGTTTTCATTTCTTGTAACGTCACAAAATCTAAATTAGTTGAATCGAAAAGTATGACGAACTGTGGAGTAGTCACTGAATTATTCCCCAAACACAGCTTTCACAGTTTAAACCTTCTAAAAATGTAATTTAGTAAGGAAAGTATATCACTGTTCATCAAAAGAAATTTCTTAGGAGAGGAAAATACGAAAACAAATACTCGAACAATCTTGTAAATCCGTTAAATATCAAAGTTTAAATATGTTACCTCTCATGCTTAATTTTTCCAGATTTGAAAGAGATTTAAACATGTCACTCGGAAGAGTACGAAGATTATTTAAATGTAAATCTACACTACGCAACTGACCAGTGAATTAAAAAGAGTTGACTAGAGGCCGAATTAATGGATTTTCTTACTGACTAATTTTTTTTATTGATCAAGGAATTTTCCAACAAGTCAGTCGGACAAGGGACAAATGACCCTTTTTCAAAGCTCTGGCGTTAAACATCAGCAAGAGTTGAAAAAATGTAGTTCAAAAACAACACATTCCAGTTTTAGACGTTGTTTACTCGTAATACGAAACATATAGAAGAGAATTAATATCTGCATGTTCAAGTAGGTGAAAGGAAAATAAGAAAACTCACAGATCATTCAAACAACATCAAAAAATGTTAAAAGTTTCTCTACAGTTTTGATAAAAGTGTTTTTATGATTTGAGAAATGTAATGCGTCATTTGGCACTTGAATGTAAGATCAGAGAAAAATGTTTCGAAGAATTACTAATGAGTTATTATGAAATTTAGATCATGATTATTATGAGGAGTAATATTGATTTTATATCTGCTCTTATCCGTGCAATTTAAACATTTTGTCTTCTTCCTTTTCTTGTGAGTTTCTGTTTCACTGTGCACACTAACAAATGATAAAAGATCCATCACAACAGGTCAACCGTCACATACTGGATGTATGTGCAGTATTATCGCCAGTTCAGAGCGTATCGCGAGAAAACCTTTCGAAGTCCACACAACTGTTTTGCATGCTTTGTTTGCATTTCAGATCAGTTGATAGAAAATATTTTAATGAGAAGTCAGTCATTACGTCGAATTCCCTCAAAATGTGCAAAACAATATTCTATTCAAAACTGGTTTCTACTTGTTTCACGTTCGCTGTTTGTTTCTGAAACGTGATCAGGATTTAACGATCAACATGACATCGGTTCTAAAGCAGCAATAGTGTACATCTACAATATTGTCATCTACAATATTGTATTTGCAATAATGTCCATAATTTCCCAATGTTTTCGTAAGTGGGTGTGGCCAAAGGGGCAGCCAGGGGACAACTAATCTTCCTCGATATTCCAGCTTTTGTCTTCTCTTATAAAATAAGTAATAGCAATAGTTAAAAGTATAAATTAATCATAATTTTTTAGATTAACTCTTCTAAAGATAATTTCAAGGTAACATTTCACTCAGTGTAAAGAGGTTATTCACCGCCTAGGATAAAAACTTGGCTAAGACCTTCAATATCAGAAAACGACTCAATCAGGCCCGGATTAAGTACGAGCAGCTATTCCGGGGCCTCCGCAGTGAGGGAGGCTCTCGCAAATTCCACAAAAACTAAAGATGTCCAAAAAAAAGAACCGAGGAAAACAACATAAAGAAAGGAAGGGATAGGCAGTGAAACGGCCGTATAGTGCCGCGTGGCTTCTCTTGTTCTCGTATGCAACAAAGGTCCGAAAATCCCTCATGTTTGGAGAACATGCTCGAGATAATAGCGACTCGATATTCTCCAAATTAGTAACCCTACCTGCAAGCAGATAGTAGGGAGTTTGTGCACGCCATAGCGGACAGCAATCGTGTGCTATCTCGAATTTCTGTGCATGCGTGATGCAAAACTCGAACTGCGCATGCGTAGAAGATAGACTGCTGTCGATTGCTGTAACGCTTTGCCATGCAAAAACTCTCTAATACTCATAGAAAACTTCCTACGTGTTCTAATATTGGAGGTCTTTTTTCCTAGATTTCAGCAACCGGATCGTGTTGTACTCTCTGACTCTTCGCTGTACTGATTGCGACCTCGTCGCGCGGGTTCACGTTTGATGCCACGTTCAGGTGCAAAGGTTGGTGACAGCTGGTATTGAGTTACAAGTTCATGGAATTGCTTGAAACAGATGATGTCCTTACCATTTCTAGATAAGGAATCCCACCGCTAACGCGACATCAATGTTGCTTTGGCAGCCCTCCCTCCACGACCTGTTTCCGTTCCTGGGTCAGCTAGATTGACTCGTCGCTGGTGATATTAGAGAGAGTCTGAACGCTGCTGTGATCCTCGAAAGCCCCTCACTTACACAAAGAAATTCGTTGCTATCATTCCATCTCTCATTGCGCCCAGTTAGTCCAATCGTAATTATCTTGGTAGGGCGAGTAGCAGCGTAGAGGTTGTTGATGCTTCGAACGATGATTCTGACGGAATCAATTGCTTTTATCTGTCACATGCGTCTTGGACCTCTGTTAACATGCAACCCTGCAGATTTGTTAAGCACATTTGTACCTACCTGTATGTTAAGAAATTTAACATCCTGAGCAACGGGTTTTAACATTCTTAACAACGTATACAACCATCGATTCACCGCAAGTCTTAAGTGTTTGTCAAATTTAATAAAAAACATGGCGATGTACAAAACAAATCAAATACAAACAATTCAGAAGTAATTCACATTGGTTTGGGGAATAATTATTCTTAATTGTAATATTATTAATAATACAATTAGAAAAATATATATTAGATAAATTAACCTCATTTTCCTCACATCCCACCAAATGAAACTCTGCTCCAGTAGTCATAATTACTGACGATGTGAAGGTGTCGCCACGGGAAGTGAACGCGCCAATTTCCTACCCGAACGTCGTTTCTTTAGGTATATTTAGGTCCAGGAGAATTATTTGCATCCATATTTCGCAAACTACGGTATACGAATATTGTTTATATAGATATATCGCAAGCAACATTCCACAATATCGTACTGACGTGCCGCAGCAACAGAATTCATGTGTTTACTATCGCAGTAATGATGTAAATTTTCGAATAATCCCTGAGATTTTATAGTGACAGATAAAATGTTGAACATACCGCGAATTGTTACAGTGTTATTACTGCCTCGTCCAATTAAGAATCTCAGCTCCACCTCAATTTTTAACTTTTGACCTCCACAGTAATTACACTCAAGCATTACTAGAAATGTTAATAGGTATAAATAAGCAAGAAGGTCATTTCGGGTATTTGAAATAGATTTGCCGTTAAAATTGGGAACTTTGTTGTCACGTCACACTAACAGACAAAATTACAGCCTCAATAATTCACCAATTTGAGATCCAAAAAACGAAAGCTATGGAAGGATAGTGAACGAGAACATTTGAAAAAAGCTTTAGAAAAAGTACCTTAAATAATCGACTTTCTTACCAAATCAAAGGATAATAGGATCTTCTCGAAGGTACATGAAAATATTGGTATAAGAAGCAAATGTGCTAATCTACTTTATTGTGATTGAAACAAAAATGTGAATGTTGAAATACGAAAGGTTTTTAGGTTTTATAACAATTTTGTTAACTCTGGTATTGTGACATACCAATATGTGACTGAATATGGTACAATATTTATTATAAATTGCGTAAATTATAGGGGATAAATATATGTGAGTATGCTAGCATAGCAACGGTAAGCGAGCCGTCGTCAAGATCAACATCTTCATGCAGTGACAATCGCGGAGACGGCTAGTTCATTTTGTATAGAATTCAGGGATTGGCCGAAAAAGCAGTGACAGTCGTGAAGACGGCTAGTTCGTTTTGCAAGAAATTTAGGGATTGGCTAGGTACGAAAGTACATCAAGTGTTATCTGCAAATAAACAATCGAAAAAATAGACCGAGCATTGCAGGGCTGAAAGAATACGATAGGCATTCATTTTGACTGATGCCGTGGTGTTGAACGGATCGTGCTCCAATTAATGTTAGGAGTTTTGTGAGACTTGTAAGCATCTACTAGGGAGTAGATATTGATAGAACTTCGGATTTGAATGCTATGTGTGGCAGTAAAACTTAAAATATTTCAAGTGAACGAGTTAGAAGGACATTGAGGGCTTAGGCGAAGTTATCAGTAAGTGGACTGGAATGCTAAGAGCAGATAGTTTATTGAACGTTGAGTATTCAGCATACGCGTGGGACGAACTTGGAATTCGTAAATTAGCGAACGAATTTTATTAACGAGACTTTATTAACTTCGGAAACAATTTTGAACGATGATTGAAGCGTGCTTCTGCAAGAAAAGAAGAGAGAAGATGGTATCTGGACCTGAGGACAGCGACGTCGGAGAAGAATGAAGATGGTCCATAAGCGCGCGAAGACGAATACGACATTATAAGGTTGGAACAGGTCATGACCAAGGTTTTATTTCCATATTGTGTAAAATCATAAAGGACCAAAATTGTTTAATAAATTTCCATGTTTTGTGAAATGAATACGTGATTCTCATTGAGCCAATTCTGGTAACGAAGTAGCAAGACATAAATATATTTGCTTTTCAGATTCCTCGACCACTCTGTATAGATGGCAGATCGGATAATCATCTATTAGCATACAATAGTGATTATTTCTATGAAACCCATCGACCCAGGTAGCCGGAAACTAATTTATTTATAATTAGAGTTGAAGGTTGACTTGTATAATAGTATCAGCGTAATCTTTTCCTGGCGCCCATTTATACAAATTCGAAACGGATTACGTTGAAATAAATCATCAATATATTCAGATTATTTCAGTATACAACGATCATATATGTTGGTGATAATAAAAATTAATACATAGTACATAGATATTGGCTAAATTAATTCTTTTTAAAATGACATTGATTGCACTCACTACACTTCACTGCACTACTGTAAACTGTTTTGCTTTGAATTACACTGACCAGCACCTCACAATAATTAGTTACTCATTTAACTTCTATTACTCTAAGCATGTTCTAACTTATTTCTAAAACTTCGTACACTTACGAGGAAAGGTTTTGAAAGCTGCTGAGGATGAAGTGTCTCTAAATGGTCGGTCAAAAAATTAAAATTGATCTGAATTTTGTTTCCTTGTTGGAATTTTGTGGGTGCAATCACTTCGGTCTTAATATTTTTTTCTAGTCTACACTGAATTTCCTTCCAAACTGGTCGACCTACATACGATTTATAAAGTGCACCAAGCCTCAACCTTCTTCTTCTTCTTCTTCTTCTTCTTCTTCTTCTTCTCGTGTCTAGCGGTTCCCATGACGTTTTATTAGGTTAGTTCTATACCCCCTATAGTCCCAACACGCCACTCCGTATTCAATGAGGGCAAACCACCAAAGATGCGCTAATTCTTTGTCGCTTGTTGAAATTTTCTTTAGAATTCGCATTACGAAATATAAATATGAAATGCAGAATACTAATAGAATGTATCAATGTAGAAGTTTTTCAAAACATTTTCTTGACAGTAATTAATTAGCATATCAAATGTTCCTAACCGAAGCAATACCAAGTTGTAAATTTCACCAAGTGGGGGCTGGAGTCTACCGCTACATTTTTTTATTTATCGATGTTTTTGACTTTTTTTAAAATATGTTTTTGCTACCTGTTCAGTGGCAATACAATTTTCAGGGAGTTGAATATAATAATTCATAACGTAGAGGAAAGATGCCAGTATTTTATTGACATGGAAATAGTTACTGATAATTTAATAAAAGTCCTATCACTAACTATAATTATGTTATTGAAAAATAATTATGAAAAACGAAAATAGAAGTAAAACAAGTTTTAATTGATGGAGGACGAAAATATATTTTGCAAAACGTGATAGAATTCGATGATAAACATAATTTTGATCTAATGTAAAGTTTTGAACAATGAGTGAAGTTGATAATTTGTTACAGAAATTTTTTGTGAAGGTAGGTATAAATGATTAGTATAAACGAACGAAAGAATAAATTGTAATTTATCTGTGAATTTGTTTATTTGATGTAAACCAGGGAGTACGTAAAATTTTGCAAAGGAACTTATTTTGAATTATTTGAAATTTGTTAAGATTGGTAATAGAGGCATTATACGAAATAGGGCAGGCATATGAAAGATAAGGCCTAATGATAGTTTTATGTTAAAAATATTCCACAATTAATTCGTAATTTGGAGTGAATCTGAAGGATATAATTTTGAGATTTTATGATATGTTTTGTCAATTGTCATTTGAATGTGAGATATCCATGTAAGTCTTTGGTCCAAGTAAACTCTTAAATATTTAACAGGACTATTATTTTCAAGCCAAAGGATGGTATTGTTGATAATCAAGAGGAAGAGGTTTTGAAGAATAAGAAGTAAAGTAAAAATAAAAGTGAACATTTTTTAGTTTTCTGTAGATTAATATGTATTCTTCAAAAATGAGTACAATGCATGTATTTTGGAATTGCATTCTGAATAATTTTACATGCAACTTTGATATTTGAATGACAGGAGAATAAAGCAGTATCATCTGCATAAAGAGCCAAAGTAACAAAAGGTAAAGGGGGAATATCTGAGATAAAAAGATGAAATAATGGAGGAGAAAGATTTGAACCATGAGGAATTCCAGAGAGAATAGGACGAATATTAGAGAGAGAAGAATTATTTTTTAGAGCAAAATGACGACCGAAGAGAAAGTTTTTCATAATTTCAAATAATAAATGAAAAGTACCAATACCACGTAATTTGTATAATAAACCAGAAGTCATACTCACATATATCTTCCAAAATCTTGGGCTATATCTAAGAAAAGGGCAATCGTATGTTCTTTACAGTGAAAACTGTTTGCTATAAATTCAGTAACACGTAATAGGTGATGAGAAGTGGAGTAGTTAGAACGAAATCCAAACTGATAATTAGGAATTGCGTGAATAGAATAAATGTTATTAGAAAGACGGGTTAATAATATTTTTTGAATACTTTTAAGAAAGAACATAATAAACTGATAGTTCGATAATTCATCGGTTTGTGTGGGTCTTTGCCAGGTTTGCAAAAGGGAAGGACATATGCAATTTTCTATACATGCGAGAAGTAAGAAGTTCGGAGCACAGCATTGAATAGGTTAGTTAACTTTGCAATTGATGATAAATTCCATTCTTTTAGCATTTTATTAGATATTAAGTCCTAACCTGAAGCTTTACCCGTTTGCAAATATTTTGTTGTATTTAATATATCATGAGGAGAAATAAATTTAATATTTAAAGGCACAGAAGATATAGTGGAAGACATATTTTTTTCAATTTTGTCATTAAATTCTTGATTGACCATTCGGTTTGGAGTAAAAGAGGTTTCAAAATAGTCTGCTATTAAATTAGATTTTTGATAATCAGAATAAGCGTAGGTAGAGCCATTGGTTAAAATAGGTATATGAGAATATATTTTCATGATATTTTCAGTTGAGGACCGCATTTGTCTACGATTTGGATGGCTTTGACTAGTATAGTTTTGATATTTATGATATTCAAATTTGTCTATTACAGATTTTATAATTCGTGAGAGTTTATGCAGTTCTTTTACTACAAGAGAGTGTAGCAGTTCTGTTGGGATGAGATCTTAATTTATAAGCAGAAATACTATGTAGAATTTCTATTTCATATATATATTTGAAATAGTTCTCAGAATGGTGAGATTCATCGTGTTCATGACTACCCATCCACACGCTCACTTCGGTCATATCTGCCATATTTAAGGCAGTTTTAGAACCAGATAAAAAATTCAGCTCTGCTTTAATACATCTCCGACTGCATTGTGGTCAGGATAATGGGAAACGCCATTCTCAATTTGAAACGACTGCTAGGAAGAAGAAATTTGGGTTTGGTAGGTGGAATTGTTGTGTAAATGATCCTGCCCTCTCTGAAGAAGATTTAGAAGTGTAAAAAGTATCTCTTAATATACACCAAACATAAATGCAGAGGAATCTAAAGTTAACATTTAATAATAATATGCAATGGTTCATATTATAAGCATGTTAAATTTAGCTGCAATATTATGGACAATGTTAAAATGTAATCTAGTATAACGCTTTAAAATTTTTATCATATTTATTATTTAAAATGTATTTATTTAATTAATTTAAAAGCTTTCAGATGAACATATACAACAATAGAATCTGATGTTTGGCTCTTGGAGACTTTGACGTGCAGAACCCTCTTTACTGGTCTCATTAAGTCAGAATGGAAGCGACGGCCAAAACTCGTAGTATAGGCCAAATAAAAGGAACTCAATTGTCGATACTTCGTTCTTGTAGTGTGTTTCAGTGAAATTTGTTTAACGTGTTTTTTATGAGAAATGTTTTAATAAACGTTTTTAAAAAAACTTCTTTAATAAACTTGGATTTTTTTGTATAGTAATGAACTAATTCCTTCTCACCATCAATGTGAGCATAGTTAGCTCCCTTTTTCTACGACGTCAACATCGTAAATGTGATACAGCTTTTTACCTTCAATAACTTCGAACATCAATTGGTTAAAATGCTAAATGTCCTGCATTTAGCATTTTAACCAATTGATGTTCCAAGCAAATGAATATGAAAATAAAAAGAATTGTCAAAACGTAGTTATCGTATTGTGCTCAAGTGATATTTGTATAACTGTGATTTGTGATATATTTTATTATTTTTTTACTGTCTTTAATAAACCAGGGATCTTTGTTATATTAATTATTAAGCATATGTGTCTCTAAAAATATGTGATTCGTAGCAATGAATTAATAATGACTGATGGGAACTATCAATTCACGGGAACATTGCAAATTTGCAAATTTTCATATCAAATAAACAAATCAATATTTACATGGAGTTATTTTTCTGATTTGAGCATTATGACATATATGTTTTTTATTTTTCTGTTTGGTAACTTAAATAAATCGAATTCATAAAAAAATGTGTTATTTGTTGTGTTGGTAGCGGGGGGGGGGCATTAAGAATGCGAAAGGACCACAAGGGTTTTGTTTTGTTTCAGGTCCATAAACATTCAGTAATGAACTTGTAATCCATGAAATAATGAGCGATGCGGAAGCAGCAAAATTGACGAGTGTTTTTTTACAAAACTCAGTAAATGCAAAAAATAGTTTTTCGTAAAACTAATGTTGAGAATGCATTTTTATCGGGTTTTGATAAAATTGTGTAATTTTGAATGCATTAGTCTGAAGTTTACTATAGAATTTGCCGAGTTTTGATAAAATTTGAGGGATGATGAAATGAGTCAAAAGATGCCTAAACGATGTATAACATACTTTGAATTTCTCTTGCATGTATCGAGTTTTGAAAAAAAAAAGCTCTTCAATTACCAAACAAGTTCCTTCAGGAAAGGAAGTTAAAAGAAACAGAGTACGTTAAGTTACTTCCTTGTCCATTTTTGGTTTGCAATAAAAAGAGAAAGAGTAAACAACTGAAACTAAGATGCATATTTCTGAAAGCTCTCTTTCTCCCAAAGACAAGAGAGGAAAACAGAAAAAAGACCAACAAAATGTATGAAGAGAGCATTGCACTTGTAGATGGCCTCATAGAATCTTATGAAAACTATATCTAAATATATATAAATCTTATATCTTATGAAAACTATGATATAAATACCTGAGAAGAAATGCATTTGATCTAATTTTTCGTTTACCAAATTACAATTAATTTACTTAATTTATTATTTACATGAGGTTTTTCCTTTACTGATAAGTATCCGAGGAAACAGAGCACATAAAATTATACTTCCTGAACAAGGGTAAAAGTTTTGTCTGATTATGCGAAACTCCCAATTTTATTTGACCTCGCCGTCATTGCCACCCCATGACCATTGACAGCGGTTGACCCTTGCTACATGACTTCCTGCTTGTTCCTCCCTAAGCCAGACGAAATAAACACACTTCACGACATTTCTTATTCTTATTGTTCTTATTCTCCTGTTTATTTTTCTCTTTCCCTCTTCCCTTCCTCCTGATGCTTTCTTCTGTGTCCTCTTCTTTAATTTCATTTTTTAAAGGCGTAAGAGCTCAATGCGTTCAGGACGACTTGGGCTCGGCCGACACGTTACCGAAGCGTCAATACGAAGCAGGCGACCCATCGCCGCCGCATAGCCTTAATGTCTCTCGGGAGACGTCGGCTTCATTCACATGTTTCGGAACTTAACCGAGCACCTGGTGAAGCAGTGCATTATATAACGTGCGCCAGGAAAATCTCTCCGCACCGAGCCGAGTCAAGGCCACCTACTATAAATTGCATTTTTGTTGGTAGTAATAAGAACACTTGGAAACAAGTGAAGGGGACAACATTTCCAGCATCTGTTACAAATGTGGTGAGTACGCAACCTACATTTTCTTTTGCTACAAGCTACAGCTCGTGCTAGAGCGCACGTAATTTCTGTTGCTAGCACTCTCACCGGCAAGGTGCTGCGAAGAGACTTTCCTGGCACACTGTATCATAGAAAGGCCTCCCGCCACTTCACCGCTTCTATCTCTTCCCCAATGGTGGTCTTTTCTATCCTCACCTATGCTTTGATCCCTGGAAGCAATAGCGCATTGTCAGTGATGACAGCGCAACATTTATGTTCTCCTTCACTTTGGTCTTCCTATTTGTTGTTTGTTTGTGGTAACTTTCGAGGCGGCTTGTAGTCGGGCTGTGACTAGGCTCCTTCAGCCCAGTCGCGACCGATGGGCTGTGTTGAGAGGCACGGGGGGATGGGCCAGGACGACGCTCCTTTCTTGGGTATCATAGTTTAGCGAAGGACCCTTGATCCTATGTTCCGCCCAGATCTGACCTAAGCGATGCTACTTCAATGAAAGAAAGGCTTGTAAAAAATGCTACTTCCATCACTGGCACTGCTGTGTAGTCACCAGCAGGGCCTCTACCTGCGACTGAGTCTTTCCCACCACCACCTGTTCCATGACCAATTTCCTGACAACATTCTGTCCCTGGCTGAATGCGACATTTCTTCCAATTCAATTTGTGTTGCTTTATCTTACTAGACGAGGCTCATGCCATCAGACTTGCTCTTTTGTCAGATCACGCAAATTTCACTGTGCACAATCTACTTGGTAAAATAAGGTATCACTTGGACGACGAAACAAGCAATTAGAATTTAGTTGAGAAGCTTCTTCTAGGCTTGAGGATCTTTTCAATGCAGTAAATCTACAACATGGGCCGGCCGCCTTTATCTCCCATCCGAAGGAAGGCATAGGAAGGATCTTTATAATTCACCGCTTCGATCGGATTTGAACCCGAACAAGGGTATAACAACCGAATGGGTTAACCCATCGAAGCCGCAAAATTTCCAGGTCTTTTCTCCTCCTCCCTCTTCTTCTTCTTCTTCACTTTTTGTTTGTGTGTGTGTGGGGGGCGGTGTTAGCGGCGCGGGGGGGAGGGCGCGTGCCAGGCGCGGTGTCGGCCGCGGCGCACGCGCGGGGGCGGGCGCTCGGGGACGACGGCCGCCTGCACCACGCCCACCCAGTCGCCGCCCCCGCCCCCGCACTCGGCCGCCACGCACAGCCGCACGCCCACGCCGCCCCTGCGCACCGCCCCGCAGCCGCACGCCTCGGGCGCGCGCCACAGCGTTACCTGCAACACAGCAACGCACAGGTCAAGGCCCAATTATCGCAACGCCCACGCCATATTCTATACCAGGGTTGGCCAACTGGCGGCTCGCGGGCCATTGACTATGGCCCGCGAACGGTTATTAGTCAATAGGGAAAGTCCCTTTTCTCCATGTTTGACTGCCACATTGTGCACGTAGCGCGCGCGGCCTGCCTGGGTCGACACCTCCTTTGATGGAAAAATTGGTTAAGTTTAGATTTAAGGATTTCTTTTGTAGTAAATTCAGAATTTCAAAATCATCCCAGTGTGTTTCCCTGCGTTATGTATAGTACGGCCTGATATCACGCATGATTCCATTCCCCCGCCCCTAATTCAGAACAGCCGGCCTAACGTCAACAGCACTATCGACATTTTGCGCATACGCAGTTGCAGTTTCGTATCAATTTTGTGCTTCTGTGCATGCGCTATTGCGCAGACTATCCGACTTCAGCCAATGAGCTTCACACGCCAGTATGCTTTGCAATATTAGTGGGAATTTTAAATGCAGCCTTGAAACAGTATGAAGCTTTCTTTAAAAATATTGCATATTTCATTTCGCCTACACCTGAATCGTGTTAGTTTTGAATGGTCACTGTTGAAAATTGATACTTAATGTCACTTTCAAAATGTGTCTCAATCCTCGCATACGTGCATATACCTCAGCGAAACTTCTGCACGTCTTCAGGAGAGCCATAACCAAACACTTTACGAAGAGGCGTAGCTGAACAGCTGTCGCGGCGGAGGGATACTTCTCGGAATTTTACTTGTTTTTTTTTTTGTATGTGGTATCTGTGGATAGTATATTCAAGATGGAATTCGGCACGACTTTTTGGGTCTTTCATGGTCCTAACGCAAGATGTCACATGATCGCGACCATATCAAACAGTGCTGCAGATCAAGCGACTCTAGCTGCAGGACTGAGAGTGACGCAAAAAGTCGTGCCGAATTCCATCTCGGAGATACTACCCACAGATGCCACGTTAGAAAAACCCAATTATACCCGTGATGTCCACTTGTTTAGCGAACTGTCATTTTGGCCCATTCTTAGGCGGATTCTTCTGTACCTGCGGCTCGGCGAGCAGCCAGCGGAGCGCGTGGGGCCGCAGCGGGTTGCCCTCGAGGCTGAGGAAGCGCCGCGGCGCCGGCTGCAGCCACGAGCGCAGCGCCGCCTCGTCGGGCGCCGCGACGCCGTTGTGCTCCAGCGACAGCAGCGACAGCCCGGCGCCCGCGCGCGCGAACGCGCCCGCCGGTGGCAGCGCCGTCAGCTGGTTGCCCGCCAGGTTGAGCTCCTGCAGCGCGTCTAGCGACGCGAACAGGCCCTGCGGCAGCGCCGCCAGCCGGTTGCCCGACAGGTCCAGCCGCCGCAGCGCGCGCGTCCCTGCCGCAGGTAGTGTGCCCTCACAATAGGACCCTTCCGCTATTACGGTTATGGGTGGAAGGATTCCATTTATTTACAATTATCAGGGCCGGATTAACCGGTAGCCCGTTGGGCACAGTGCCTAGGGCCTGTGGACACGAGGGGCCTACAATAATTCTTTTTAAAATTTACTTTCAGGACTAAAAATAAAGAAATCATATTTATAAAATTATCGATTTTTTAATCTTAAAAATAACTTCAATAATTTATACATTACAATGTACACAACATTGCATTACAAACGTAGGTGAGTAAAAGAGCGCGAACAAGTTAAAAATCATAAAAGGAGAAATCTTTCAATCATATAAGACGTAAATTTCGAATGAATTGTGTTATGTATATTCCACTAAATTACTGCTTGTTTAATACCAAAAAAGTCTAATAATTGCAGATGAATGCTGCTCTATTTTTTTTTCTGAAGCCAACGAAAAAATTTTGCCTACGGCCTACGTCAAGCTTAATCCGACCCTGACGATAATCATATACGAAAAAATATCTATGTAACCATTCATATATGAATTACAATTGAAGGAATGAGGGCTATATTTGTCAAACACCCAAAAAATGAGTAATTAACACCATTTGTTATCTAAGAAGAACAATCTTTGTACATTTTTGGTTGGATAAATTTTCCTCTATAAAATTAAAAATGACTTAAGACTATTATTTTCATCACGACCTTTTAAACACAACTATGTAACTTGAACCTGATCTTTCTCCGTTTTTGTAAAATATGGTTTAGGCCACTATTGCGCCAACCCCTTCAATTTCACGTGGTACGTCCAAGAACCAGTCTGAAATTGTGACTTCTACAGAAATGGTTAAATACATATTTTTTCTCTTTTGATTATCATAAATAATTATAATCCTTCAACGTATAAAGGTAAGAATGTGTTTTAAACATGTATTCTGTATTAAAATTTAGATGATGAAAGCATTGAAAGTAAACGTTCAAGGCCAGGAAACATCAAAGGCCATTTAGTGTGGATTTATTCCCATTTTCTGTAATTTCTTTGTATTTTTGTAATGAAATGAAAATTGGACTCGTTATTTATGCTTTATTGTTTGTTATTGAGAGTGTAGCTTTCAAATGTGATTAGAACGTCGCACAAATTGGATTTGCACAAATGGGAATATCTCATTAGGCAGAAAAGGTTTATGATTGTCTGTAAAATGATTAATCAATGCTTTTTAGATCTTGCTTTTCTGTGATACCTTGTGTGAAATTGAAACAATATTTTGTGTGTTTTCAATGACATCATAACATTCTCTCCAAATACGGAATTGCTGATCAATGAAGTGCAGAACAGGTCGAATCTATGGAACCCGTCAATTCATGGTTACAAACATAAATTTTAAAAAGGGAAGAGAGGAAATAGATGGTTATTTGTCTGTCACACGGAGATATATTTAAAAAATTCAGAATCGTCTCGCAACCAATCGGAGTGTGGAAATAACCATGTAAATAATATTAATTATTTATCGGATTAACCTACCGGAACCGTTTTCCCTTTCATGAAAGTTTCACTGCCATAACATTCAATTAGATTTTTCATGATGATTTACTACACTCCCATAATTACCTGCGAATGATGCTCATCGTGATTTTTCCTGAGTCAAACTAATAATGCGGAGAGGCAACGTCCGTTGCGCGACCCTCATGCATCCAGACATCAATGAAGCAGAATGCTACTGTCCTGGGGGAAGGAGAGAGGGGGCCTATCAAAACCTGATGAGGTAGCGCAGAGAAAGAACTATGTTTGCTGCGACACCGAGAGTCCTAGAGTTATTCCTGACGGTGGCATGATTCGTATTCAGCCGCTGAATAGATAAAATTCAGCCGCCGCTTAGATGAGAACTCTAGCAACCGGCTGCTCTCATCGGTATTTTTCCGAGGTTTCTCCGATCAATACCAGACTAATGACGGAGGAACAGGCTACGGACTGCGCGCGATCTTCTCTTCCTCTTCCTTGTCCTATCCTCACCCTTTTACTTACATAATTTACACACGCACTACGCTTCCACACATGTCGGGAGGGCAGTTGAGAGATTAGATCTTATCCCCACTGGGGCGGTACCCCGCTGGGGAAACACCTGGAGGGGAAACCCCACCAAACGCGGTCTAGATTGGCGCCGCCCCCAGGATAAAACATTCCCTACACCAAAGGCCCCCATGGCGTGCAACGCGGAGTAACCGCGCACCTTGGAAGAGGCCGGCGGGCAGCGCGGCGAGGCGGTTGGCGTGCAGGTCGAGCGTGGCGAGCAGCGGCAGCGCGGAGAAGACGGCCGCGGGCAGCGCCGTCAGGTCGTTGCAGTGCAGGCGCAGCTTGACGAGCGCGGGGGCGCCGGCGAAGGCGTCCTCCGCCACGGCGCTCAGCCCGTTCTCCTGCAGGCTCAGCCCGCGCACGCGCGCCAGCCCCGCGAACGCCATCGCCGGCAGCCGCCTGCGCACACGCACACGCGCCCCGGCCCTGCTCACTGCTCACGTTGAAAACGAATCGACACGTATGTATTGAAAATGAATTGAAACGTATGTACTGAAAATGAATTGAAACGTATGTATTGAAAATGAATTGAAACGTATGTATTGAAAACGAACTGAAATGAATGTATTGAAAATGAATTGAAACGGATGTATTGAAAATGAATTGAAACTTATGTACTGAAAATGAATTGAAACGTATGTATTGAAAATGAATTGAAACGTATGTATTGAAAACGAACTGAAATGTTTGCATTGAAAATGAATTGAAACGGATGTATTGAAAATGAATTGAAACGTATGTATTGAAAATGAATTGAAACGGATGTATTGAAAATGAATTGAAACGGATGTATTGAAAATGAATTGAAACGTATGTATTGAAAATGAATTGAAACGTATGAACTGAAAATGAATTGAAACGTATGTATTGAAAACGAACTGAAATGTTTGCATTGAAAATGAATTGAAACGGATGTATTGAAAATGAATTGAAACGTATGTATTGAAAATGAATTGAAACGGATGTATTGAAAATGAATTGAAACGGATGTATTGAAAATGAATTGAAACGTATGTATTGAAAATGAATTGAAACGTATGAACTGAAAATGAATTGAAACGTATGTATTGAAAACGAACTGAAATGTTTGCATTGAAAATGAATTGAAACGGATGTATTGAAAATGAATTGAAACGTATGTATTGAAAATGAATTGAAACGTATGTACTGAAAATAAATTGAAGCGTGTATTCAAAATGAATTGAAACGTAGATGTTCAAAATGAATTGAAACGTAGGTGCTCAAAATGAATTAAAACGTAGGTGTTCAAAATCAATTGAAACAAAGAAAATATCGAAAACGCAATAACATCGAGCATACAACATCAACGTCAAAAAAAATCGGCTTCGATACATCGATGTCGCATCCCTGTGCACGTATGCGCAGGGATGCACACCTGTGCGCGTACTCAATAAGTGTAGAAATAAAATTAAAATTTTAATGACTAGACACTTTGGTAAAATCGGGGTTTTGTAATACATCTACCAAATTTGATAAAATGTCCCTCAGTGTTCGTAACGTCTTCCTATTAGAAAGCCCTTTTAATAACGGTCATCAGTAATGAGATGAGTAAAAGGTGTGCCTTCGAAAATAGGGGAATTTGACTTAACCGCTTATTCACTGCGCATAGAAAAGCACTGAAGGTCTCAGAATTATTGTGGAACTTCTAAGTCACGAATAGAGATCGAAAATAATAATATTTTGCCAATGAATAACTTTTTACATGAATAAGTACGTATAACTGCGTTATGTTCAATTTCCCTCTGTGTTTATTGGCAACGTTGTATGGCTATGTTACATAACAGTTATATGCAGTTGCTACTATATGTTCGTTAGCAATGAGTTATGATTTCCGATCCTTCTACACGCCTTAGAAGTTTGTAACATTTATTCTGAGGCATACTGTAAGCATACTCTCATTTCTGAAGCTATGACGAGAAAGAAATTACTCGTATTTATATCTAATATTGTGGGGAACGCGATATTGTATTTTTTACTTGAAATAACTCTTGTATTTCCTCAATGGTCCAAGAACACGATTATTAAATTTCGGGAAACATGTGAATATAAGTAGAAAGTTAGAACCGAAATTAAACTTGTTCTTTCCCTTTTTTGGGAACAGTGAACTACTGAAAGAAACTCGTAAGAGTAAACTTTTAATGGACTTTATAACTGATACACGAACAAATAACAACAGTCTTCGATAGCGACGATTGAAGATATAAAGTATGGAATAATCATAATCAATACAAAATAATTATTTCACTTACTGTAAACGATTGCCTGCGTATATGAAGAGTCTTAAGTTTGTAGCCTCAGTAAACTCTTCAACCGGTAAACTCTCAAAGTAGTTATATGACAAATCTAGATAATAGAGAGACGGAGTGGAGACTAGAAGATCTCGTGGTAAAACAGACAACTGGTTTCCTTTGAGGATTATATGAGTAAGATCTCTGAATTCTCGAAACATTTGCGGGGACACTTGTGTTAAGGCATTGTGCGAAAAATCCACCATTTTCAAACGCGTGAATGGCGACAGGGCATCGGGTGGTAGAGTGGTCAAACCGTTGGCTGAGAAGTTGAGTGTGTGAAGTAGAGTGAGGGGTGCTAGAGCCTCAGACGGAAAAACCTTGAAGTCGTTCGCTGCTAGGTCCAACAGCCTGAGGTTCCCAAGGGCTGTGAAGGCGGAAGCAGAAAGGGAAGTGAGTTGGTTCCTTGAGAGACTGAGTTTGAGCAAGAGCGACAAAGAGTCGAACAAACCGTCGGGCACGCTCTCTAGGTTAGTTTCATTCAAATACAGACGCCTGAGCTGCGTGAGGTTGGCGAACATGTCCGGGGGGTAGGGGGCTACCTTGTTACGAGTCAAGTCGAGGTACTGAAGTTTCCTCATCTGACCGATCGTGCTCGCAGGAAGCGATCGAATTTTGTTGTAGGAGAGATCGAGCCTTTCAAGGTTAATGCATTGACTCAAAGGACCATCGGTGCTTTCAATGTCGTTAAAGGACACGTCCAGCTCTTTGAGGCGGCAGGGGTCGGGGAGGAAATGGAGGGAAGTAAATTCGTTTTGTGCGATGCGTAAGATCTCCAAACGAGACATGTTCTGCAGTTCGTTGCTCGTCTGGTAGATGCGGTTCCATGACAGGTCCAACTTCTCCAGGTTTAGTGGAACGTGTGTGGAATTCGGCATCGTTTGGATGCGGTTGTGCGATGCGTCCACCAAGAAGGCATGGCTGCAAGAAAGCAACACATACAAATTTTTTTTAATAAAAAGCAAAAGGATTTTCTATTTGGTAATAGAAAAATTAAATGAGTGTGTCGATTTAAAGAACACAAATTGTTTCTTTTAACACAAACTTAACGTTTAGTTAATTAAAAAATAGTATCTATTGTTGTTTAAATTAATAAGAAGCAGTTTGTCAATTTGTTTAATGATTATGTAGCGAATGTATTTTGAAAATAGGAATCTCTTGTTTTAAAATATACGGAGGTTTTCATATTATTCTTAAAAATTAAATTATTTTTTCGAAGTGGTATTGTTTTATTGTGGTAAACTTATTTTTCCCCGTTCATATTACTCTTTTGTCTAATTAAGAGTCGTTTTGTACGCAACGTGCTAGTTACATCAGAATAGTAATTAACGAAACGAACGAATAAAGAGGGGTATAATTGCGTGAGTGGTATGTTAAAGAAAACAATCGACGATAGAAAAGAGTTTTCTTATTCATCACGAGTGAAATTATATCCCTTTATCCACAAGTTACGTTCAATATTTTTTCGTTTCCATTTAAGAATAATTTAAATGTATTAGAAATTCAAGCATATATTTACCATTGGAGGCACACATTTAATGACGTCGTGTTGTTTATGAAAAAGGCATATTTTAGTGGGTCTTGCATTGTGTACGTAGAGTGGCGTACAGGATAGAGAAATGTGTCAAATGAAAGACAAATGAACATATTCCGGATGAAATACTAGAAGATGCTGACAAAGCCTTTAAAACATGTCTTTTCAAGACAGGCATAAAAGAGAATACAACATGTATAAACATTAAAAAGTAAAAAACAAAAATCACTTCTGTCACAGTTTTGCTGGCGTACTTTTTACAACGGGTATACACAACTGACTTTTATATATTTTATATTTGTAATACTAAGACCAAATGTTTTTCATGTAAAACATGTAATTTATTCCTGTTAAATATTTTATTTTGTTCCATTATTCAGAGAACTTAACGTATACTTCACCAATTTAGTTATACGCATTTATTGTTTATATGTAGTTGACGTAGGTACGTAATCAGTGATGTACGTTTTTGTTCGTTTCATAGCCGACTGGAAATAAATTGGCCATGTCTGTGTTATAGAGTCTTAATTAAACGAGTTTGATTCTTTCCTGAATTCTGATTGGTAGTTGTGACGTTTTAATTGCACGTTGGTGTTTCAATTGCACGCATGCTATTAACATAGAGATAATCAACGACTTTTCGTGGAATTAATGAGCATATTTAGTTAACTAAACGACAAATTCTTTAATTTGTTGTTTTTAAGAAGTAGATCTGTTAAAGGATTGCTTATTTCGACTAAATTGTGCTCACTCATTCCAATTGCAGAATATTATCGTCCTTAATAGATTCCAATATCAATTTACTATATTGATTGTTTATAACTTTATCCATTACGTACATGTAACAATCCCTATTTTTTCTTTACAATAACGCTTTCAATATCCAGAAAATTAAAAGAAAAATAATTCACTGCTAATACAATTTATAAGTAATGCAAATTTGTGTATCTTTTGACATTAATATCATTAAAGGAAGGAAACAAATTTTCTCGTTTAAGCATACGAGCAATATTTAAATATTTCATAGAAACTTCCATCCCCTTACAAAGTTGTGATTGTCTTGGTCGCTGTCTAGCAGTTAAAAAATCAAAGTGATAGGTAAAAGAATGCATGTAAACATTAACTCTAAAATAGTAACAGTGAGGGTTATTAAATAAGATAGGTCGCGCTGACAGCTTGTTATGGAAAGTGATAAGTGGCTGAACACATGGCTCTCGTACGATCTCATCGTTATGAGAAATTGTACCTTTTTATGAGTTCATATTATGTAAATAACTTGTATGACTTACGTGATATGAAATATAATATAAAAGGAAGTTCTACTATTTATATGTAAAATATTTAAGAACATTCCCTTAAATCTTTTTACATTAACGACTAAAATATTGTATGATATTCAAGAGTAAAAAGGATTTTATTCCCTGGTAAGAATCATCACAAAAAAGACTTCTAGCGACTGGGGATCAAGTTACTCGTGAATAGTTTCTAATTTTACTCTTTTGTATCATGAAATACAATTATAATTACATTGATTAATTTAAATCACAATCTGAAGCTCTCTTAGTTGTAACTTACGGGAAGATGTCTGGATAAGCGAGCAGCGCGTTGTAGCTGATGTTGACTTGTGTAATGTTTACATTTTCGCAATCAGCCGTGTCCTCCACCGAAACAGTCACCTTGCCCCGCTCCTGGCAGGCCAGCTGCGCATATTGATTGTCTAGATCGCCTCTGCTCGTGCATTCGCATTTGTCTGCCAGCGGAGGTGGCTGCAACGGAAAGTCGTCAACATTACTTCTTCTTACCAGTCAATTCGAACCTTTGTCGCCCGACTGGGAATTCTTGGTTCTGCGGCATTCTCCTCCCGGAGTGAACTTGTGTTTGATTTACAGCGAAGTGTCAAAAATCTGAACTAATTGGGAGGGTGGGTGGTTCAGATTTTCATTAAGTTCAGATTTACGAACAGACATGTTTTTACACTATCTAAAGGGAATTCTAACGATTTAAAGGGGTAGAAATAAATCAGAACAGCTCCAATAAAATCATAAATACGTAGATGTAATAAGAATATAAAATCCTACATTCAGTATTCCCAATACAGTATAGTACATTAAAGTAGGTAAAAGTGTGTTGACAGTAGGGCGCCACGGATAACAATTACAAAACATTTTTGCGAACTCGTTTTTCACCTTGAGGCGTTCGGATTATTGACGGTTTCGATTTTTGACGCTCGAACTATCGATGCTCCACTCTATTTACATATTGCTTTAGGTTTGTTATTTGTGCTCAAAATAGATATTTTTCAAGATTTTTGCCCTTGCTACCTATTATCTTCAAAGAAGACGAGGACTGTCCTGAAGACCCCCAAATGGGGCTCCTGAGTCAGGAAATGTGCAGACTCGCTGGTGTAAGCGGCTTCGGTGGTATAATGGTTAAACGTGTCGTATATTGTTTTACCACAGATGGCGGCTTCAAACTCGATCAAAGGGATGGATTTTTAATGACGAGAAAATCCTTGATATGCTTCGCTTCGGAGGGGAAGTAAAGCTGGCTATCTCATTTGGATTTACTGCATGTAAAAGATCCTCAAGCTTAAAATAAGTCTCAGAGCTAAATTCAAAATTGCCTTTTTGACCTTGTGATACCGTCTTTCCCCGTTAAAGGGTGAAATAGCGAAATTTGCGTAGTCAGCTGGAAGAGTTGGCCTGATGGTTTGAGTCTCGCCACGTAAAGTAAGGAATTGATTGATTGATTAGTTGATTGACTTGGCGCCGCGAGCTTCCAGGCGATGGACCTGGAACCCCCTGATCAGCGCGCTGTCACACAACTTCCCTCGGAGATGTGAGTTAGGAAATAATCAACCACAACAATCACAAGTTACAATATTTATTATAACGTACCCAAAGTTAACTTTCGGGAAACACTTTTTCCATCTTCATTGAATTGCCAAATCTATGTGGATCACACTTAAACATAACAAGAAATATACACCAGAAGAAAATCGACTTGTCACTAACAAAATTCCCCCCTTTAGAAACACCTAAAATGAGTCAAAGGCTCCAAAATCGGTCGGAAACAACTAAAAATATCGAAAAATATACGAAATTATCCCAAGAAAATGCGACCAAGTTGGAGTGAAAAACAGTCGAAAAATACGTTTCAAAAACAGGCTGAAAATTCTCGTACAGGTAAAACGCCGTACGTTAATTAAAAACGTTAAAAGCACAAGAGGGTCCAGACATGTAAGCAGGCCGCCTGTCTCATTTTAGGCTGCGCACGTGGCGATACGCGCTATTGGTGCAGCAGAAATGGACGCGTATAACATATCTGAGTACCGCGCCTCATTTTTGATGGTGGTCGGCTGTTCTGTTTACTGCTACCTCCCCAAGATTTTCTCGTTGCTATTGGCTGAATGTGTGATGACGCAATCATTGGTGCCGTAAAATCGAATATCATCTGTGCCGTAAAAAGTCCTTTTATGAATGATTTCTTGCAATAGAAAATGTCGTTTATAATGCTGGTGTACAAAAACCGCTTTTACAACTCCTTTTTTATCACTTTTACAGAAGTAAATGGATTGGAGTCATTATCGTATCTGTCGTATGCAAATAATAAACAAAGACGTCAAGGCGAAAGACGATTGCGAAATGCTGTAGATGTTTCGGACATGCTTAGTAATGTTTCGCAAATTATTGAAATAAAAATAATTAGCTGTTTCGCAAACGAAATACAAGCAGTGTTGCCAGATTGGCGATTCTTTCTTGAACTTCGTGAATTTTGCCTTTAGTGGTAATTGTTGGGAGATGAGAGTTTAGGGATTTTTGTTGGGGATTTTAATTTCATTATACTTTTGAAACTAAAATTTTATTCAAAAACAAACAGAAGAAATTAAATTAAAATTATTTATTTCAATTTATATTAAAAACTGGATAAACTAGCTTCATCCCTATCGAAACCAATTAAGTAAAATATGCAATTTTTTCTCTAGCTGAGTGCTATTCAATAAGAGTTGCGAAGCATAATGGGTATCAGTATCTTGTTTTCAGTAGTTAGAATGAGTCAGACAAAAATACCTCTTACGCATCGTAACTCTTCCAAAAAAACTCGTTAAAAACTTATACAATGTGTGAATGCATGTACACTATTAAGTAAGCCGGCCTGGATAGTCGTGGTCGTTAAGGCTAAAGGGCCGTAGCAGCCTCGACTCGGGCCGCTGGTTCGAATCCCGCTTCGTGCCTGGACGTTTGTGTGTTTGTATTGTCCTTAGCTGTTTTCCCTACAGTTGTCTTTGCAGTTTAAAACTGTCTTTGGTCGCTATATGTTCAAAAATGTTGAAAATCGACCTTAAAAAATGAGGTAAATAGTTATTATACATTTTTTATATATTGAAAGTGTAAGAGTTTACTGTAAAATATAAATATTGTCGAATACAATTAATAGTATTTTTCGTAATTACTTAATTTTCACACCTCTCCATATATTTTAAACTGATACTAGTGAAAACCCGTCAAAATTTGACGGTGAGATCTGAGATAAATGTAAAATACTGTGCCCAGACTAATGTCCACAATACGTTGCATTGTTTGGATCTTCAGGGTATAACGAAGATATTCTGTGATGCGAGTTCCCAAAATTTTGAACACGTATGGCCCATGATCAGGCGGCAATGCAATATCGGCACCAAATGACACAAAAGAAAGAGCACTATTATACTGACGGATATTATTTCTAAAGTTTTTTGATGTGTCATCATGTCCTATAAACAATTTTGATTTCTTCTGGCATATTGCTCGAAGGTAAACTTATTTTCCCATTTAAGCAACACAGAGTAAACTCGTTTACAGAATTTCTCTCACATGCGAAGTACAAAGCAGAACAAAACTGACATTTCATAGACAACGACCCAATAGAAAACGAAATGACCTCACTATCACGACACTTACGCTGACTTTCTCTTTCCCTGCGTCCAGTTAATGTACGTTTGCGTCTTTTGGGGCGCGTGGACAACGATTCGTAATTCGACATAACCTGTGAACAACTTCACTACTTCAGTACAACCGAGCAAAACACACTGTCGGAATGTTCTCTACAAAATACACCACAACAGCAAACACATGCAAACTGTCAACGCCTCAATGCAATAATTACACTGAAACAAACCCTTGACGAATTGTAAACACATTTCAACAATCTAAACAATACATCAAGCAGTGCCACCATGAAGCAGCGTGGACATCTATCGACTCATATATATCGATTTTTAAACAGTCACACTTTGGAAGAAAACAATTGACTATTGATAAGCGCACTATTAAAGAAATATTTAATTAATTAATTTACACCGTAAATGTTGGTGAATCAACACAAACAATATCTGATAACACATCTAGGGATCATATTCTTTCATTTAAAAGAAAAAATACAACAATCGGTTCAGTAGAAGCTCTAAACGAAGCAATGGCAAAATACCTTATTTTTTTAAATATATAGATAATAATTTTTTGAACTTGATGTTCTTTTGTCGTTTTGATTGTTTCCGCAGCGCTATCTAGTACAGAATGCCGAAGACCACTTGGCAACACTGAACACAAGTACTGTACACGGCGTTTTGCGCACTGTTTTAGGACAAAAGCTTACCTCGAACAGTGGTTGCAACGTGGTAGAAACAGTCACGAGGAGCAGCAAGCTAAACAGAGTGGCGAGTGCAGCCATGGTGACGGTCCAAATCCTCTGATGGCGTGTAAATACTTTCGACTATCATTCGCGTCCGCGGGAGCAGCCTTGCTCCTCGCTCGATGTTGGCTGCTACTGCGTCGTCTCGGTTTCGAATGGAAATGTTTACGTCATGCGAGGGCGCCATTTTGGTCGTCCTCTTGAGGTCACTATGCCACTGTGCATCTCGAGCGCGTCTGTTTACGCGCGTTGCCTTATCGAATTTTTACAGAGATTACTCGCCACGAAATTAAGTGTCGGGTGTGAATGGAGAATCTTCATATTTAAAACACGAAGGGTTTTCGAATAGAAAGAAATTTTAGCTTTTCCTGATTTTTCTTTCTTCAAATGTACTGGGGCCTGGATGTGTTTTCACTTGCTCTTATTTATCTTTTTAAATAAAACACTAGATTTTAATAATATCTTAAAATTAATAGAATGAACGCATATTAGCCGTGATTTGTTAATTTCGCCTTTGCCTGGTTCGAGTTGCAATCACTCTATTGAAAGCAATCTACCTTTCGTCTAGCGCCAGCAAGCTTGTGTGTTTGTACAGTTAGCGAAGTGAAGATAGCGAGTTGTTTTTAGATTCGATTATTGACAGTTTTTTATATGCAAAGATATTTTTACAATTATGTATTTTAGGTCGCTTTAAAAACATCTAAGGTCATTAGCGACCACTATTTATTTTTCACAAGGTACATTTTATAAATAAGAATAAACAGAAATATTAAGTACAATATATTTTACAATAATTCAGATCATATTATCAAGACTATCAAAATTAAAATAATTTTCAATTGACTCGCAACCTTCAATTGAATTAAAAATTTCATTAATTTCGTTTCTGATGCCAAGAGGGTTTTTTAGATTTCAGAAGCTTAAACATTCATGTATGATGTGAGACGTTGATAACATTCTTCCAGATTTTGAACAGGTGGCTGGATTTCTTTTTATGGGAGTGGGTGAGGGAAGAATGACTAATTCTTAATCCTGTAATAATCACTTGTTCTTTCCTTCTTAATGTCCTGACTGGTTTATTTGAGTCTGTTACATTTTGTACAACATGGAGTTTGGATGTTGAAGCTTTCCGCTGGTGATCCCATTCCTTAATAATACTTTTTTCTTATATAATCATTTAAAGAACCATGTATATACTAGTCAATATTCAATAAATAGGTTGCATGTTTAGCAATTAAGTCAGCTTTTTCATTTCCAGAGATTCCTTTATGGAAAGGGAGCAATGACAATATAATGTTAAAATATGTTGTTGTTGTTTTTTTTTTTTTTTTTTGTGTTTTTTTTTTAAAGAAGATTTTTGATGATTGTATGTTTGGAGAATTATTTTTGGATAGCTCTGAGCGTTGACATGAAGTAAGAAAAGATTTCAATGTGGCTGTTGTCTACATTTTGAGTACTGTATTCAATGGCTTTGAAGTCAGTCCAGGCCTCGGAGGAAAAGATAGAGAGGAAATCTGGAGGACGGTATGATATGTTTGATGATGCAGAGTATGCACCACATACAGGTTTTCCGTCGCGTTTTAATCCATCAGTAAACCATTTTTTATACTTTTTTCTTTTACTATATTTCTGATTAATGTAAACATTCAGAGAATGTGATGTAAATATTGGCAATGAATATTGGTTTAATTCCAGATCTATCTTCGGAGCGAAGGTTTCCCATGGTGGAATCGAGTGAAGATGTCTTGGAAGGAGAGGTGGTTTTTCAACATCAAAATATTTTTCAGAGTCAAAAAGTCTTTCTCCAAGGGCTCTTGAAAATTCGGACGAGAATGATATTTTCCTGTTTTAGAATGACTACTGATGTATTGATTTGGTGGGATGTTTATAGAACAAAGTCTTGGATATGCATATTTTAGGTATAATAGTTTATTTCTCATGTTCAATGACATTAGTCCAGTTCCACTAAAAACTATTGCAGTGGCTAGATATAAAAGCGCCGAGGCTTACACGATATGCAGTGTTGATCATTGGGTTTAATTGTTGCAGTAAATATCTAAGAGCAGAACGCATATTGTCTACTTCTTGTGGGTGATACCTCTGATATCCTGAATTTATAATTAGTAATTTGCAATACAGTTATTCTAATTCTATGTGACGATTTCCACTTTCTCGTAGCTGTAAATCGATTCCTTCACTAAGGGCACGATGAGGGATAAAAAGCCAAAATTTGTAGCTTTTTCCTTTGCAAATAATTTTTATTATACGAGAACTAATATTTTCTTATCAATTTTTGTCAAAAACGCTCGTCCCCACCTGCATTCATAATTCAATTTGTACATGGAATAGGGTAGAAATCACAGAATGTAAGAAAACGTGCAGAGAATACACTTCTTCCCTTAGCAAGCCACACACAATTTTAACTTTTTGACGTTAAATTAATAAATAAAAAATAAGTGTTTCTGATGCAGTAAAGGTTTTTCAGAAATCTGGGAGAGTGGTCCTGCATCTAAGACTTCGAAAACCATATAATCAGAAAAAAATATTAATTATTTTAATATATAATGTTGGATACCTATACTGTTATTTAATGAACACACTATACTATGTGAAACACAAACAATTTTATTGTCAAACATTTTATACATTTTCATAACAAATATCTTTTACATCTGAATAACGTTCATAGAAAAAAGCATTTTCAACTATGTTTATTATTTTAAAAAATGGGTAAGAACACAAAAAGGAAATGATTAAATCAATTATATTATGGAAATAGATAAGCCAGAAGGAACACATTATGCACATATTAATGAAAATTTTAAATGCAAACTGAAATACATTTATCAGAGTGAATTTCACTTGCAATTTTCTCATTTAGCAGGAATTACACAAATCACCTTTCATAAACCAAGAAAATAAGAAATGTCTGCCAATAGAAAGTTCAATACTTCTCGGAACTGATAAAAACGTCTCGGCTTTTCTTTGTAGCCTCCATTTTCAAAGTTTTTTTTAAAATTTGAATTTATTGTACAATGCAAATATGTTTCTTCAGAATGATACTATCAGAACACGCGATATTACAATTCACGAGAATGAGAATTAATCAGTTGAAGCAAATAGATGGTGCACATGCGCAGGCCTCTTTTGAATATAAAAGAAGAATGAAAACGTATTTTAGTGAAAATACAATCTTCAGATAACATAGATAATTAACATATGTTTTCAGACGGTGACAAAAAGAACGCAAAAAAGGGAAATACAGAATTGAAGATGTGCTGAGTTAAAACAATTCCTGTAGGCTCGGTCAGAACGGTTGGCCACTGGAATTTTTAGTGAGAGCAGCAGCAATTCAGTCATTCTACTGCGAATTACGACTCGAGGCAGCTTCTATTGAATAGTGCTATTTTTACTATTTAAATTGTCAAGGCCCCGAAAGCAATATGTTGGCAGATAAGACAGTAGTTTGTTTTGCATCATGTTTTTTCTCAACCAGGAACCATTTATTAGCCTAGGAATTTGGAATCATTTTACAATAAATTTTTTATACTAAAAAGTGAAATACAATAATGAATATGTCGATTTAACAGAAAGTAAACGTTTTACTGTAAAAAACTCGGAATCATTGTTGTAAATATTTAACTAATAAAATGAGAAAAATAATCCTGTGGACGTAGATTCACCATCTTCACCTCCACATCCTCTTCCGCCACCAACGCCTCCGTCGCCGTCGCCGTCGCCGCCGCCGCCGCCGTCGCCGCCGCCGCCATTCCCCCACCACCGTCACCGCCCCCCCCTCCACCATTCCCCCACCACCGCTATCGCCACCGCGTCTCACCCCGCGAAACAGGCTTGGCCTCACAAAGCCCACGGGACTCGCCAAAGATGCTAGTGATGATAGTTCAGGTCATTTGGCGGACGCTGCTCTGTGGCTGGTCCGTCTTGCAGCTGCCTCCGTGATAGAGGGAGTCCATCTGGAAATAAATGCACATAATTATTCTAATGTGGCCGACAAATTGGTTTTAGTGTTAAATTTAATGATGTATTTACTTTCTGGAATTAAGTAGCCATACAAAGTTCTGATTTATGGAAATAACGTTCTATGAAGATTTTTTGCATCAGTAATCTATCAGGGCAAGATTATTCAAATGGGCTGTTTGGTTCTAGGAGCGTTCTTGGAATGCCTAATTAAAAAAAAATCGGAACAATCACAAATACTTGAATAACCTTTATTTTATCGGGCTTATTGTTTAGGTGGATCCATTAAAACCCAGAGGGGATACGAATTTCCTCTCTTCATCCTCTGACCCTATATCGCCCGCGATTAGGACGACCCTATATCGCCCCCCCCCTGAGAAAGGTTTTTTCAGCGAAAAAACGAAGCAACACAAACATTTGAAAAAATAGATTAGCAGCTTGGCGCTTAAGTGTCGTGACATCCATCGGTATCAATTTTGGAAAAAAAAAAATTATAATTATCGTATTGGGCTTTTCCGTCACTCAAATTAACTCTACATCATCTGAGTCTCGCTGGATCTCGAGTTTCTTTTAGGTGTCTAGTGGAGGAGAATCTTTGGTATTGTCTCACTAGTCTGTTGGAAACAATGTAAATATTTCTCTTTACGTTCTTGAATTCTCATATTAAGGTTGAATAATTTCAATTTGTTTCTGATGTCTTCGCTTTCCATGGAGTCTAGAGAACATGTCGCTAGCAACAGATCCTAGAAATCTCATTTCAGCAGCCTCAATATTCCGTTCATGTTCGAATTTTCCTAGTCATATTAAAGTACAGTAACCACCAATACGTTGTAAAATTCCATTTGTGTGTCCTTTCTTGCTGTTCTTAAGATTTTTTTTGATTGTTCCACACGTTACCTGGAATTTATTGAGTTTTTCTGGATCGCTTTCTAGTCACAATAAGAGAGATTCTGTTCAAGGTAGTTAAATTCTGATACTTACTATTATAGTCCAGTATTTGAATACAACTAGTATTTTGCACCTTATATGATGATCGCCTACAAATGTCACAAATTTAAATTTATGAATCGATATCCGTAAATCGTAATTCTGTTAAGTACTTTGCAAGTATAGATGTCATTCTGGAAACTATCATCTGTCTTCCAAAATAATCTGATCGTCAGCAAATAAAATTGTTGTTACGCCTGTTCCACTGATTCTAATGCTTTCTTTTGATTTCTTTTGATGCTTTCTTTTGATTCCGCTATTTCTTTATGGCTTTGTCAATATAAAAAATAACTAGGTGCTACAGAATGGCACTGTCTTTCTCGTACTAGTTATTTTGCCAATCTCTTTAGTCTGGGATAAATTTTTGGTTTTGCTCCATCCTCTTCCCAGATGCCATCAATGGACGGCATTTTTCACATTTTTTCAATATATCGGCCCCTCAATAGTATATCAGGATTTTTTTGCCTTCAAGTTGTTAATCGAACCTGTAAATGTTTTCTTTAATTTTCGGGTGACGTTGGTATTTGTGTCAAGTCTTAGAAGCAGTTCTTCTTAAATAGAGCAGCGGTTGCCATTGTGGACAATTCGTACAATTGTGTGTAATAGATCTTATGTGACCTTCATCAGACCTTCCCGAGACGTGGGATGCACATGCGTCAGGACAGTACGTGAAGACTTCCATTGGCCTGGACCGAGAGCGGGAGCTCAGTGCATCAACCGATGTCACTGCAGTGCCTCTGACTGGGAGGTCCTAGGTTCGGCAGGATTTTCAACACACTTTTCAGATAGATCGGATTCAGTCGCTGTTTGGAAGAGAATTCTAGCGGCCGGCTGCTCTGAGCAGTAGTTTTCCGTGGTTTCTCCAATCAACACCAGGCGAATGCCGGAGCAGTACCCTAACAAACGGGTCGCGCGCGATATTTCCTTCCTCTTCCTTGTCCTATCCTTTGTCCCCTTACTTCCTCCTGTCCCCTTACACACACGCACACTTACACTAACATGCACTACACTACCACGTATTCCGGAGACCGGTCGGGAGCTTAAAACTTGTCCCGGCTGGGGCGGTGCCCCGCTGGTGGGAGAATCCTGGTTAGGGGGAAACCCCGCTAGCCGACGGTAGGTCGGCGCCGGATCTCGCCATGCAGCGGGGGAAGATCACCACCATCTCCCGAGGAAAACATGTACTACACTTACGGGACTAATGACCTAAGTTGTTGACGCGCCCGGAATCATTAACCAACCAATAAAAAATCCATTGGTCTAGTGGAGTTCGTTAGGAGGGCTAAATCAATATCTACCTTCGCATAGAATTACATCCATTTCGAGTTTTGGTCTGACATCTGCTGAACTGACATTCCGCTTAGTGAGAAGGAAGGAGATCAGGCCATCAATTTTGATTTGCACTCTCAAACGTTCGACCTACTCCGCCCTACGTTCGAGTGCAAATCACAATGAAATTTTTATGTCAATTAGAACCGTACATATCAATATTCTGAACATTAGAAATAGTTTTATGTTGTTTGAAAAATGTGTTAAATGTATAGTATCGTTGAGAAAATTCTCAAAATGGGGTAACTAACACGAATAAAAAATTAATTGAAAAATAGAAAATTATCGAATTAATAACTAAGAAAAGTGAACTTTCAGCAACGATTGGAGAATTTTTTGTGAAGGATTAGAATTCAATTCTCCTGTATCCTTGTTTCTCTTCTCGCCACAAATGTGTCTACTGAGCAATTCAGATATGCAAACAAATAAAATTTCAGAATGCAATTTATCGACATTCCAGAACATCTTACGTTCCTGAAAACTCTGCTCGAAAATATATCCAATACACACCATCAGAACACGCCAGATCTTACCGTC
Organism: Teleogryllus occipitalis; assembly: GCA_011170035.1. NCBI lineage: Eukaryota > Metazoa > Arthropoda > Insecta > Orthoptera > Gryllidae > Teleogryllus > Teleogryllus occipitalis. The sequence goes on along the minus strand of BLKR01001803.1, from coordinate 19,024 downwards.
GTTGATGGGAAGCGAGTAATTTTGGGGAAATAAATATTATTAGAGAAAACATTTCCGGCTTCGTCAGCAGTTTCCAGAAAAGTGAGCGAGTCAGTGGGAGGATGGCGGCCCTCGTAGAGGACGCTGTACGGCCCACGCAGTGCGTCCACTCCAAACAGCGCACTCGAAGTCACGTTTCTAGAACGTGGGATTCGAGTGACGTGCGCCAAGCCACAAAACGATGATACGTCCTACCTTTATTTTCGAGGACCGATTGGCCTGGTAGGCACGGGATCACAGTAAGTAAGCACTGTCGTAATGGAAATCTTAATTGTCGCCTCGAATTTGCGGATGGTGAACGGTGCCATACACGAGAAATTCCAGAGTGAATCTTAATAACTGCCAATTTTCTTCTCCGCCTTGAAAGATGTATAGACTTCGTTTTCATAATAGGGGATTATATGGTTCAAGAAAATTCTTCTATGTCCTATAGGCCTACTGAATTGGGCATATATAAGGTAGCATTGATTTTTCAAACGGTCCATTGCCTTAAGAATTTTGTTTGGCATATTTGAATCGGATTCCTGTTTGCAGAACTGGAATGCTAGCGCGCAGAGCATAATTCTTCAGGTCTCTACAGATAACAACACTTGAAATAAAAGTCGCAGCAGGTAAGAAACACGATGTCTCTGCCTATTAAAAAGTAACATTTGAGAATTGTAACGGCAGAGCATCAAAAATGCTGTTACCCCGACCTGTAGCTTCTCTCCAGATAGGATCGCTCGGGACACCCATTATGTCACTCTTAATTATTTTAAGACCTCCCTCCACCTTTTTACAGACTATTAAGTTGTACCAATATCTCTATTGATTATTTTTGTAATAGGTCATTTAAAAAAATCTGCAATTAAAATGCAAGTCAAAAATTCGAAGTTTATTTTCAAAGTTATTTCCAGAATAAAATGACTGCCGAGACAGTGATGCTGCTTCGTAAACTAGGAGTCACATAGCCTCAGTGCGACCGCAGCGTGAAACATAATATCATTTGTAGCGGAAAGCTAATTTCGAGCGAACTTTGACCTCATTTTAACCCTTTTTATTTAGAGCTTTTGGGGCCCTTCTCGCGTTCTGCAAAGCGAGCGCAATGAATCTCACTTGCGCCTGTGGGTAAGACGGCAGCGCCCCGGCGGTCAGGCGGTCGGGTGAGACGGCGGCGCTACGCTGGCCAGACTGTTGGGTGAGACGGCGGCGCTACACCGGCCCGACTGTCGCGTGAGGGCGGCGTTATGCTAGTTCGGCAGTCAGGCGACGGGGACGCTACGCCAGCCCGGCAGTCGGGTGACGGCGGCGCTACGCCAGCCCGGCAGTCGGGCGACGGCGGCGCTGCGCCAGCCCGGCAGTCGGGCGACGGCGGCGGTATGCCAGCCCGGCAGTCGGGTGACGGCGGTGCTATGCGAGCCCGGCTGTCGGGCGACGGCGGCGCTACGCCAGCCCGGCAGTCGGGCGACGGCGGCGGTATGCCAGCCCGGCAGTCGGGCGACGGCGGTGCTATGCCAGCCCGGCTGTCGGGCGACGGCGGCGGTATACCAGCCCGGCAGTCGGGCGACGCGGCCCTACGCCAGTCGTGCGACGTCGGGCGACGGCGGTGCCAGTCGGGCGACGGCGGTGTTATGCCAGCTCGGCAGTCGGGCGACGGCGGCGGTATGCCAGCCCGGCAGTCGGGCGAGCCCGGCAGTCGGGCGACGGCGGCGCTACGCCCGTCCGAGCGGTCGGGCGACGGCGGCCCTACGCCAGTCGTGCCCGGCAGTCGGGCGACGGCGGCGCTACGCCAGCCCGGCAGTCGGGCGACGGCGGCGGTATGCCAGCCCGGCAGTCGGGCGACGGCGGTGCTATGCCAGCCCGGCAGTCGGGCGACGGCGGCGCTATGCCAGCCCGGCAGTCGGGTGACGGCTGCGCTACGCCAGTCCGGCAGTCGGGCGACGGCGGCGGTATGCCAGCCTGGCAGTCGGGCGACGGCGGTGCTATGCCAGCCCGGCAGTCGGGCGACGGCGGCGCTATGCCAGCCCGGCAGTCGGGTGACGGCTGCGCTACGCCAGTCCGGCAGTCGGGCGACGGCGGCGGTATGCCAGCCCGGCAGTCGGGCGACGGCGGCGCTACGCCAGCCCGGCAGTCGGGCGACGGCGGTGATATGCCAGCCCGGTTGTCGGGCGACGACAGCGGTATGCCAGCCCGGCAATTGTGCGAAGGCAGTGCTACGCCGGCCTCGCAGTTGGGTGAGACGAGGGCGCGCAGCCTAAAAGAGGAAGTGGGGAAACTTCATTTGTGGACCTTCTCTTCTATTAAACATTTTAATTACTTGTGACACCACATTTTACTAGAAAATAAATTATACATTCTGTTAAAAGAATGAAATTATAACTTGACTTATACTACAATTAAATGTTTGATTTTATGCTCAACTTTTAACAGGGTTTTCACAGTCTCTTCCCCAAATTGTCAGCTTAGAAAATGGGAAAATAGAGAATTGACCACATGTTCGGAGATAAAATGTATGGTTAATTGTTAGTTTAGTGTGCGGTTCACGTAAAATAACGAGGTACGCCGAGAAATCTTCGCTTCGCTTTCGGTTCATTCTGCCGGAGTGCAATATCTGTGCTTCTACTTTGACCCCGCCACATTGTATTGTGAAATTACTTGTTCTCACCACATTTGTAGTGACAAATTACTTCCAAAGGCAAGTTTTCTAGCTTCGCTCACCCGAATCGAGGTCAGGCGAGGCTCGCTCGGGCTTTCGCCTCACGCGTTCACTATAAACAACCTTGAGTAAATCCACGCGCAATTTACCAATTCACTTTTATAAGAGAGCATTTTAATGGTTAAGTTCACACTCTAAAATTAATAAAAATACCCACATATACCCATATTTTTCGTCTTTTCTTTCCGTAAATTGCATTTTAAAATGTCACTTCGGACATCCACACTCTTTTCGCAACATATCATATTTTTGACACCATTGTATAACATTAGAAACCTCATCTTTCCGCATATCACTAAAGAAACACCCGTTGAAAACCTCCGTTGTGAACGCGCTAGCCTCCAGTATTCAAACCGCGTAGTTGCAAACACGTTGTGAAGAAAGAACACTAAAAGCTTTGTTTAGATTCGAATCCTCCAGTTCGCAGAGAACGGCGTACTCTGATATAAGAATTAGCCAAATGTTTTATTACATAATGGCCCCAAGGTTCCTTTCAAACTATTCGAGAGGGGGAGCTCCCTCCCTACCCCCCCTTCTCGTGCACAACCCTGTGCTCATAATAAACTGTGAAACTCTCGCCAAAACCACCACTTTCATAGCACTTCTTTTCGTGACCAGTGCTGTGACACTGAATACCGTTACTGTGAGACCAACGCACTTTTACCCTAAGAAAAGGGATCAACCCTCTTCCCCACCGTGAGTGTACTTTTGTCATGTCGTAACATCATGTTCCGTGTAAAACGAGCAGATGTCACTGCCACCGCCAAGTGTTATCTGGCATGCCTGTCTCCGCGAGAGGACTTGCCATACTGGTTTCTTTTCCGTGTTATCTTCCAGAGATGTGGACTCCTCTCCCCCGTAGAAAACCGGGGATCAGGAGTCAGGGTAATGGGAAGAGGGTATTTTGTTGAGAAGGTGGGATTCTTTCTTAGAGTTACCTGGACGGAGAGGAGGGGTTGGAGATTTAGGTAAGGATGGGAAAGAGGTAGGGTGGGAAGGGAGATGAGATAGGAAATGGTGGAAAAGCTACTGTCGACGGCGTGTGTTTTTATGGGTTTTTTTAATAGTTTTTATTTCCTTGTTCCACATTAATATGCCTTTCAAGGGTTTTTATGATACATAGTTACAATTTTGTGTAATTACATTTCATCATGCATGAACAATGGTAGAAGACTAATATTTACAATATAAACAATAACAACTAAGGATACCCAGGAAGGGTCCTTCAGAAAATTACATACAATATTTGAATTAAAAACATAAATATTTAATTCAGAAATGTTGGAACATGCTTTACAGCTAATTAAGGAGGATGTAGTAGGTCTTTAGAATATCTTGATTTTGTTCGTGGAAAAAGATTGGCTGATTTACCTAGAGTGTACAAAGGAGTGGCTGGGCAAGATGAAAGAGAAGAGTAGAAATTAGAAGAAAGTTTTAGAATCCAAGTTTTCAGAGGTTCTATAGATAGTTCTTTTAAAATTTGATCATTTCTGATATACCATGGAGCTTTTAAAACATTTCTTAAAAATTTAGTTTGCAGTACTTCCAGTTTTTGAAGGTTGTTTTTAGCAGCACCTCCCCAAATTGGGCAGGCGTAGGTCAGTGAAGGTCGTATAATGTATTTAAATATTATTAATGCTGATTCTATTGATAATTTTGATTTTCTATTTATGAATGGATACAATTTTAGTATTTTTATATGTGTGTTATTAGCTATTGATGTTATGTGGTTTTTCCAGGTTAATTTGGTATCTATTTGAAGTCCAAGATATTTAACAGGAGTGTCATTTGGAAGCCATTTAACTGCTTGGTTATTAATTATTAAGGGATATGTGGGATGAATCCGTTTTAAGGAGAAAATTTTTGCTTGAGATTTTTGGTGATTTATTTTTATTTGCCAATCATTGAACCAAGACATGAGGAGATTTAGGTCATCTTGGAGATTGTCTCTACCTAAAAGAAGATCACTATGAGTGGTAAATATTGCAGTGTCGTCCGCAAATAAGGCAATTTCTGAGTGTAAGAGGTAAGGCATATCAGAAATAAAAACATTAAAAAGCATAGGTGATAAAGGAGATCCTTGGGGAAGTCCAGCTTGTATATTGTGATCAGTTGAGAGAGTGTTATTTATTTGAACTTTGAATCTTCGATTAACTAAAAAGGATTTTATTATGTTTTGTAAGTAATTTGGGAAACCAATATTTCTCAATTTAAAAAGTAATCCATCATGCCAGATTTTATCAAATGCTTTTTTTACATCTAAAAATATAGCAAGAGTATGACGTAATTTTTGGAAATTGGTGGCAATATAGTCTGTTAAACGTAACAATTGATGCGTAGTAGAATGGTTATGTCTGAAACCCAATTGACTACTAGGAAGAATATTATTTTGATTTAAAAATTTATTAATCCTCGTTAAAATTGCCCTTTCAAAGATTTTTGAAAAATTTGGCAGCAAACTAATTGGTCTGAAATTTTCAGGTTCAGTTTGATCTGTGTAGGGTTTAGGAATTGGCAAGATAAGTGCAGTTTTCCAGGAGTTTGGAAAGTAGTCGAGTCTAAGACATGCATTATATATAGCTGTTAGTGAACTGAGGATGGGATATGGTAAATGTTTAATTACAATATTAGGAATTAAATCTAAGCCTGGTGATTTCTTGTTTTTAAGTTTGGAAATTATGTATTTGACTTCAGATGGGGAAATAAATTTAATTCTTTCAGGAACTGTATGAAGTGGTTTGGCTAATGATTGAACTATGTTTTGGGTAAAGGAAATATTATAAAGGAGGTTATTAGTAAAAGAGAGTTCAAAATGATTTGCCAATAGTTCTGCTTTTTCAGAATCAGTGGTTGCTAATGTGTTATTATTATTATTTTTTTAATGTGAGTAATTGTTTTTTCTCATTTGTTATATTTTTAATTGCAGACCAGAGGGAAGCAGAGTTAGGTTGAAGCTGGGATATATAGTTTCTAAATTTAGAAAACCTGTATTGTTCTAGTTTATTTTTAACTTCATGAGTAAGGCGATTTAAGGTAGTTTTAATATCAGGATCTCGAGTGATTTGCCACTTTCTACGAGTTACATGCTTGAGAGCAATTAAATTTAATATTTCTTTTGGTAGGACAGGTGTGACTGATTTGTTAGAATTATTACTTGTCTTTATTGATAATTTAATAGCTTGTAATATATTTCTTTGCATTTTTAAAATTTCAGCATCTACATCAAATGGAGTATGGAGAGAAGTAGGATAATTATTTGTTTGAAGCATATTTTTTTATGGTTTAATCGTGTCTTTCTTCATTGCAGTGTTGTGGGTCGGTTTTGTCTCGACTTGACTACCATTCAACTTCCAACCGAAATATGAAACCTGTGCCGCCCCGTTCCACTGTAAACCTAACAGATTCCAGCATGTCTCAGATAAGCAACAGCTATCGGTCACTTAACCTGCTGCGATAACTCAGGCGTAGAGACCTCTCGAGAAAGATATTTCATTCGCGTTAAAAATTAAAAGACATTTCATAGAAACGAAATATTATTATCACAATCGATATTTCCACTTAATGAGACAATACGAATCATGATCCAAGATGATGAATCTCTTTGCATCATGATACGGATTCGGGACTTCCTAAACACAGCAATCGACGGCAATGACTCGTATTATACGGGCGACCCGTATGAGACATATCTTCTGCGTCTGGCTGACACATCTACCAGATATTATCTATCTGGTATCTACAGGGGTTTGGTTGACTTCATCTTACGAGACGGACGCATCTGGTTTTGCTCTTGAATTTTTGTGATTTATCTACTATTTTTAGCGATTTGACTGTACCGGGTGTGTCCTTAATTTCTTGTTGCAGTTTATCTGAAAATATAATTTCGACTAGTTTTCTTGCTTTAACCAAGACGAATGAACAGATTACGAATTTTAAATGTATACTGAAACCTTAACGAACTTCAGATTTACGAGGTGATGATAAGTGAAAAACCTCTAAAAAGTTCAGTTTATTTTCGATATTAAATCACTGCGCTAATTTAATTACTGAAAGATTTGTTGTATTTATGTGACGAGTTGTATGTATTCCGTTGTTTTGAACGTCACGAGGACGGTGTATCGAATGGTTTTGAATTTGTGTTTCAAATCTTATTCAAGATATTCTATTTCCAAGACAAATTTTCAGATAATATCTTTCATATATTTACGGTAAAGTATAGTCTACCGTTGTATTCAATAATTGCAGCTTAAGTGCACGAAAATCTACGTAGCCACATTGGCAAATTTCGTAAATACTAGCTTCAATAGATTTTGTAAATAGCGTATCTTCTCATTGTTGTATTGAATCTTCATTTTTGTTTAAGAAAAGTCATAAGGCGAGCTAAAATCATGAAGCACGATCAGGATATTGTGAACTCAAATAACAAAACAAAAGCAATGTGATATACAATAAAAAATACGCCTGAATAAACTAGAAACCGTGTAGAGAATGTTGTTTTAAAATATAACGATATAGATACGAACGTTACGGCAACAGTGGCTAGTCCTTTGACAAATACTTTTCGAGAATTGCTGCCGATCTCACCAAGGGTCTTCAGCCACAAAATTTAACATCTGACGTTTTCCCAAATATTTTAGATACAATGTTCGTTTCAGAAACTTCTTCGTAATAAATTCTCGAAATAATCGTTAAACTAAACTAGAGAAGCTGCAGAATGGCACAGATTTTATCGCAGCAAATTTTTCTAATTTCTTTGGTGTGGACTGGCTTTATGGTCTTGCTGCCATCTATCATCATCGAATGTACATTTTCTTGACATTTTCTCAACTTTTCGGTTTCTTATGAGTAGAACCGAAATATGACTTCAAGAATATTAAAGAAGAGTAAAACCTCGTCCTAAATAGAAATATTCATTGAAATTTTTGAAGCAGTTTTTAAGAAAATGGTGCACTGCATTACTGTAAATGCGAAATTGGAAGCCCTTTTTCACAGAAATCTATTGAGTTTTCGAAAAACTTCATTTGAAGTCATTTGAAGAACTTTCACTCACAAATGTAATAATGTTTACAAATAGATGCAAATGTTCATATTAATGGCGTGAGAGATATTTTAAAAAATGTGTAATTTTTGAAAAAATATAAGAATACACCCAAAAATGAACTTAAAGGCATATTAAACAGTTCAATTAGCAATATCTATTGGAAAAATTTTAAGAAAAAATTTGGAGCCATTTTAGAGAAAATGGCGTTTGAGCGTTTCTGAAAATGCGGAATTAGAGCTCATTTTTACAGAAAACTGTTGAGCTTTCGAGAAACTTTATTGCAGTACCTTAAACAACGGTCTCAGTGAGCATAAATACCTTACTGGGATGATGGAACCTTTCCGACTCTTTGCCAATTGCACGTGGAGTTCTGGAGGGATCAATTTTAGGCCCTATTTTCTTCCTATTATACGTAAACGATATGCCCTTGACGATTCGAAACCAAAGAACTTTGCGAATGATACGAATATTCTTTGCAATAAAGAAATGTAAATAGTACAATATCAGATGTTTCAAATTGGTTCCGTAATAACAAATTAATAGTAAACGAAAAGAAAACGGTTTCAATGCAGTTTTCCATTTCAAATAAATAATTCTGTACTCCATTGAAACTAAACGGTGTACCATTGACTGATGTTACGGTAACAAACTTTTTAGGTCTCTCAATTCAGTTAAGCCTCAAATGGAACGGCCATTTAATTGAATTGAACACAAAATTAAGTTCATTATGCTTCGCGTTCAGAATTCTGTCAAATTCAGTCAGCCTTCATACTGCTAGTTGTGTATATTTCACGAATGTTCTTACCCGTTTGAGATGTGGCATAATATTCTGGGGAAATACGTCTTATAGCTCCCAGACTTTTAGATTACAAAAAAGCATTGTACGAATCACAACTAGTCCCACTCACGTGATTTTTTAGCCTTTTTTAATCTACGAATTTTACTTTTACCTTGCTTCTTGATTTACGAATCAGTCGTTTTTGTCAAAAATTACTTACTTAAGGGTGGGAATATATTTTCAGCAAATGCCGATGTCTGTAACTATAACCTCGACGTAGTAATTACATTCATCAGGTGACAGTATCAACAGCTCATTACAAAAACTTCGCATACAGTACATGTAGTACATTATTTTACAACACTTTGCCAGATGACATTAAACGAGTAAATTGGATAGAGAATTTTAAATCCCAAGTAACATCGTTTCTGCTGCACAACTGTTTCAATACAATTGGAGACTGTAAGAAGCATCAAAACGAAAGCAATATTAATTTTAACACTGATATTTAATTTACTATTTACCATTTGGACTGTATAATTATAAACAACCTGTAACATGCATTATACCGCATCTCTTGGCCAGTGACCCTCATCTCGTTCAGGTTTTTCGTTCTGTTCTTTGTATTTTTATCTAATGCTTAGATATCCCCTTGTTTTGCTTCTGGACATAAATGTAACTTCATTATCTGTGCATGTCTTCTAGAATATAGTTATTCAAATTATCGTTCTCCATGTTGTCGCGTCAGGAGGTATTATTCCTTGACGAAGGTCATGATGAGGGATAAGAGCCCAAATTTATAGCTGATTTACCCTTAAAAATATATTTTAAATCATCGGAGCGAATATTTTTGTTAACGATCCTTGAAAAAAACTCTTTTTTCTTTTTGTATTCAAAATTCAAGTAGTATATGGCTTAAGGTAAGGAACACAGAATGAATACGTGCACAGAATTCACTTCTCCCCGTAGCAAGTCACGCACAGTTTTTAACTGTTTTTGACGTAAAATAAATAAAATAAATTTTGAAAAAATCTATATGTTACGGGTTACCTTATAAATGCGGGTGGGTTTATCCCGCTAAAATACTCGCATATACGGGTCCCCGATACCTGTTCGACCAAATACTCATACAATTCAAAGACCCCTACTATGAACATGGTAATAAGAAACTAATATATTTATCTGTATTTATGTCGTGAAATAGAAATCGATAATATTTTGGTTAGTAATCGCGTGAAAATTGTAGCTAAAAATTCAATTAGGATACACTACACAAAGACAATTCTTGAACTATTTGAACGATTGATCTGTGTTTGTAGTTTTATATGTATTAATACATGCACGTTCCTGTTCTATGGCTCGACAGTCCGCTACGGGCCTTGGCCGACCAGCGGTGACCCAGCCTCTCGGCCATGGGATAAGAGTCGTGTGGTTAGCAGGAAGTCATCCCTTAACCGAATTTGTTGGTCTTCACAACCTTGAGGTGGGCTTTCTCAGCGTCACACAGCAATAGCTACTGGGACATTTGTAAGGAAAGCTCAAATTATTAATTTGCCTCGTCCGGGAATCGTATCCGGGATTGCACCATGGAAAGCGAGCACGCTAACCAAGAAGCCAGTGAGGGAGGAATTAGACATACATGTATATGTATAATTAATACATACGTACAGTTCATTCAAGTAATTTAATTCTGCATACTTACACTTACTCTTACACTAGAGCTTTCATTTGAAACCAGAGTAGTGTTGATTGTGTTATTTTAATATACTTCGATTTTTTAAAAGTGGCCGATGACATTGTCCTTGTTACACCTCCTTGCCTTATAAAATGAATATTTTAACAGGAAAAAAGCACGTTTACGAGGAGGTCACGAGCCCTGTTGAGAGGGACGTTCGCGAATTATTTAAAAAGATTCATTTTATAAAGCAGGAGGTATAACAAATATCTAATGTCATAGACCCCTTTAAAAAATCGAAGTTTAGAACGATGTTCCCTTTACGACGACCACCCCTCTATGAGACCAATTTTAAGTGTTTTATCACGCGTTGTGATAAAAGAGGTTTCATCGTATGATTAACTAACGTTTAGGTTTTACGTAGTAGTGATTTCATTGACGCGGAGTTGCGATGTGTCATGTTACTGGGTAGAGAAAGTTGAGCTGGAAATGTAACTAGAGCTGGAGCCTCTATCGAGAACTTACGTTTGGATCAACTGATCATCATACTTCCAGATTTTTATGACGATCTGCAGTTGATGTAAGTAGAAGATAACATTCGGATGCTTAAGGCCTAATTGTTGAGTTGGAAGGATCGAAAAAAAGATTGTTAACAATTATTTCATAGTATGTGCATAATTGTTGAACACGGTTATTTACTAGAATGTGTATCCTTTGAGTAAGCAGGGATGTTTTTATTGTTTTTTTTTAAATTATTTTGAAATCGCAACTTAGATCTCTCAAATATAAAAACAGTTCTAAGTTGAAAATGTTATTTTTTACGTGGTAAGAAACGGAGCAATCGACGGTGATGCTACCAGTCTCATAACACTTGAAGCAATCATATCCATCAGGTGTCAGTATCAACAACTCACTACAAGAAATACACATAAATTACGCTCTTAGTTTAGAAGTTTTTCAGTGATAGCTGAAAGGTAAAAAAGAGAGATATTGTGACATTTAAATATTAAAAAATCTTTACTAATATTGCAAGAAAATACGAGCATAAGTTGTAATTGTTTGTTATTTTCTGGCTCAAAACAATGAAATCAAAGCACTCACCTCCTGCTCCCTCGCTGGCCGTAGACAATGGCGCTGCAGATTGCAATCCGGGAGCTCCAACCAACCACTCAAGATTATTGGCTTTTCATCGAGACCTCCAAGGGCGCAATTTGCACATCATTATAGACGGCTAAGACCATCTTCCCACAAAATATGCTCGTTATAGCTCATCCTGGTTCTGACTAAAATTCGCTAGTTCTGTAAGTTATTTCTATTTCACATCTCACGGCTTTGAAGTCCTCGTATTTTTTCTCTTTCCCTTTTTCCTTTTTTTCCCTTTCGGTTTGTCAATGCGTTATTTCTCATTAAACTCTTTTTCTATGTTCTCACGATCAGTCATGGTGGGGTAGGTAATATCCCTCCAAGATTCTCAATTTAGCCAGCATTCGTCTTCAGATTCTCGCGATGTACAAATCAAATGATAACCGTTTTGGATCAAATATTCAGATAGCATGGTTCTTTTGTGAGAAAATGCTCCTAAATACTTAGCACTACTCTTTTAATGGGAAACTTGTAATGCATTGACCTTTCTGCATTACGTAACTTAATACAGAAAAAACAGTGCGTTTAAAATACATTATGAACCAGATACGCAGCATATTTAAATTCATATATGGAACTCCAATGAAATTCAATAGAACATTATATTCCAAACAGAACATTTAAACACCTATTTTTATTGTTGAGATAAAATTGAATGTAAATTTGGGCATTTATTTTTTTGGAAAATGAATTCCGATCATATGAACCCACTGTGTTCACAGGCACTCAACTATTATTAATAAATAATCGTTCAGGCATCTATTTTTTAAGATGAGTTAAAAATAAATATAAACACTGGACATACACACATTATCTGAATACATTGTGATGAAATGAAACCCACTAGTCCGCAGACACTCAGTTATAATTCAGTCGCTTAATTCTCAGTCCATTAAATACAGACAGAGCAAATGAACCATGAAAAAGAGAACCAGAACAATCAATTCATGAATAAACTTCCAGTAAAATTACTTAGAACGCCGGATCCCTAAGGAATCGTTCAGGCATTAATTGTTCATGATGAGTTAAATTTAAATAGAAATACTGAGAATCCATACATTTTCGGAATAAATTCCGTCAATATGATGCACACTTTCAGCAAAGTAGATACGTGTTTGAAACAAATACAACTGACTACCTTTAGAAAAACAGCAAAACGCGGCAGCACCCCATCCGGGCACACGAACCGCCTCGCATGAATGAATCGCCAAAGAAATTAATTACACTGCCAGATTCTTAAGGAATCGTTCAGGCCTTAGTTGTTGATGTTGCGTTAAATATGAATGAAAACATTGAGAATGTGTACATTTTCAGAATAAATTCCGACCAAATGATGCACACTTTCAGCAAATTAGATACATTTTCGTTACAAATACAACTGGCTTCCTTGAGAAACCCAGCAAACCGCGGCAGCACCCCATCCGGGCACACGGACCGCCTCGCATGAATGAATCGCCAAAGAAATTAATTACACTGCCAGATTCTTAAGGAATCGTTTAAGCATTAGTTGTTGATGTTGAATTAAATATGAATGAAAACATTGAGAATGAATACATTTTCCTAATAAATTCCGCCAAATGATTCACACTTTCACCGAAGTAGAAACATTTTTGGTACAAATAGGTTTCCTTTAGAAACCCAGCAAACCGCGGCAGCACCCCATCCGGGCACACGGACCGCCTCGCATGAATGAATCGCCAAAGAAATTAATTACACTGCCAGATTCTTAAGGAATCGTTTAAGCATTAGTTGTTGATGTTGAATTAAATATGAATGAAAACATTGAGAATGAATACATTTTCCTAATAAATTCCGCCAAATGATTCACACTTTCACCGAAGTAGAAACATTTTTGGTACAAATAGGTTTCCTTTAGAAACCCAGCAAACCGCGGCAGCACCCCATCCGGGCACACGGACCGCCTCGCATGAATGAATCGCCAAAGAAATTAATTACACTGCCAGATTCTTAAGGAATCGTTAAAGCATTAATTGTTGATGTTGAGTTAAATATGAATGAAAAATACTGAGAATGAATACATTTTCCGAATAAATTCCGCCAAATGATTCACACTTTCACCGAAGTAGAAACATTTTTGGTACAAATAGGTTTCCTTTAGAAACCCAGCAAACCGCGGCAGCACCCCATCCGGGCACACGGACCGCCTCGCATGAATGAATCGCCAAAGAAATTAATTACACTGCCAGATTCTTAAGGAATCGTTAAAGCATTAATTGTTGATGTTGAGTTAAATATGAAAACAAATACTGAGAATGAATACATTTTCAGAATAAATTCCGCCAAATGATTCACACTTTCACCAAAGTAGAAACATTTTTGGTACAAATAGGTTTCCTTTAGAAACCCAGCAAACCGCGGCAGCACCCCATCCGGGCACACGGACCGCCTCGCATGAATGAATCGCCAAAGAAATTAATTACACTGCCAGATTCTTAAGGAATCGTTAAAGCATTAATTGTTGATGTTGAGTTAAATATGAAAACAAATACTGAGAATGAATACATTTTCCTAATAAATTCCGCCAAATGATTCACACTTTCACCGAAGTAGAAACATTTTTGGTACAAATAGGTTTCCTTTAGAAACCCAGCAAACCGCGGCAGCACCCCATCCGGGCACACGGACCGCCTCGCATGAATGAATCGCCAAAGAAATTAATTACACTGCCAGATTCTTAAGGAATCGTTAAAGCATTAATTGTTGATGTTGAGTTAAATATGAAAACAAATACTGAGAATGAATACATTTTCATAATAAATTCCGCCAAATGATTCACACTTTCGCCGAAGTAGAAACATTTTTGGTACAAATAGGTTTCCTTTAGAAACCCAGCAAACCGCGGCAGCACCCCATCCGGGCACACGGACCGCCACGCATGAATGAATCGCCAAAGAAATTAATTACACTGCCAGATTCTTAAGGAATCGTTAAAGCATTAGTTGTTGATGTTGAGTTAAATATGAATGAAAACATTGAGAATGTGTACATTTTCAGAATAAATTCCGACCAAATGATGCACACTTTCAGCAAATTAGATACATTTTCGTTACAAATACAACTGGCTTCCTTGAGAAACCCAGCAAACCGCGGCAGCACCCCATCCGGGCACACGGACCGCCTCGCATGAATGAATCGCCAAAGAAATTAATTACACTGCCAGATTCTTAAGGAATCGTTAAAGCATTAATTGTTGATGTTGAGTTAAATATGAATACAAATACTGAGAAAGCGTACATTTGCAGAATAACTTCCGACAATATGATGCCCACTTTCCGCGAAGTAGATACGTTTTTGGTACAAATACAACTGGCTCCCTTAAGAAACCCTGCCATTTCACTAACAGCCGTTCTAAGGAGACGCATGAGCCGAGCAATGATACAGAGAAATTGTTGAGGTTTTCCCCCGATGAGCGCCGGGGGCCGCGAGCCGGCCGCAAACGCGCCCCGCACGCCGGGGCACACGACCGACTGCCGATGCGGTGGGGCGCCTCGCAGGGCGAAGGCTGCAGCGGTGGTCGATGGCGTCCGTACGTGGCCTCATGCGATTGGCGGACTGCCGTTCCCGATTTTAATCGACAGATTTTCTTCAAGTCGGAAAGACACCCTCACAAGAATAACAACAAAAAATAAAGAAATTTAATTGTATTGTGCGGTTACCTTAGCTTCATTTACTTCAAGATCCTAAATGATAAAAGAGCAGAGAATATAAGCTTTTAAAAGGACACGTGGTCTGCAAGGGTAGGTTTGTCGTCAGAAGCGATTGGTTGTGGGTAGATTGCGTGTTTCCATGACAAAACGAGTTGCGTAGTTCCCCTCGCGAATCGATCTGGGTCTTTCGGCGTGCATGTGAGCAAAGCACAAAGCGATCTGGTTCGAGAAATTTTCCACTGCAACACCATTGCCACCAACTTCATTAATGGCACTAAAATACGAGTCGTTACTAACGTGCAAGAAACAAATGAGTAAATTAAGAAAATAGTTCAAAAATAAAATTATCGTTTTTTGAATACTGTCCAGTTATGTCTAAATATAAAATATTGTCTTAATATAATTTTGGTTTTATAATAATTTATTTAAAAAGTCTTAAAAAAAGCAATCTTGCAACATAAGTTTTCTGCTCGTTCATTCGTACTTTATCCTAGATTACAAAAGCGACCTGAACATATTACATCGCATAGTCTGACAGACAAGTTTGGGTAAAAATAAAGAAAAAACTAATTTTTACAATGAAACACTAAATTTAATGATTTGAACATGTATAATATGGAGTTACAAAATACATTTAAATGTTTTTATGGATACACCTAAATAACTTGACTCTCACAGCAGTCACATGCTTGATGCTGTCTACGCCTGGCTTTTGAGAAGCGACCGCAGACTTCATGCGACCTTTTTATGATCACCGTCGATCCATTATAATTTATAAATGTTCAGAACAAAATTTAAATGCTAAAAGACAAGGTGTTCGTATTCATTATTCACAATATTAGCCAATATAGCACCAAAGTATCACTGAAGTAAATACAAAGGTGTAGTCTACTGAACAACGCGTGTTAAAATGGCGTATACCGGAAATAAGCACGCGCTCAAGTTTACCTGTATTTTACTGTTTAGTCACACAATGAAGAAACCTGGAATGTCAGAAACTGGGAGTGAGGGTAAGAGGGTGGGGGAAGCTTTCGGCACTAGTTGTGTCGTCTCACAGACGTCGCCTTTGTAATATAGGGTTAATGCGATACATAATTCAAAAACTCTTTAATTCTTAAAACGTAGCCAACGTGCACATCGAGCATCTTTCGCCTCCTATGCCCCAAACAGAAATATTTACTACACCTCACAACCTCTTAGTTACCCTTCTTAGGACAACTAAACGCTCCGCGCATTAACGATAGTACAAGGTTCGAGACATATTTGAAATATATGCAATTTTCAAAATTTCTGAGGTTTTAATACACAATGGCTCTGTATCATATTTATAAACTTTGCTCGAACAAAAAATTTAAAGAACAAAATTTGTAGCAATTTTTTAGACAAATTTTAAAATGTCACAGAGACTTCATGTAAAGTAGCCCCAGAAATTAAAATTCTTCATGGTCCCCGAAACAGCACTACAGCTACAACTCTTCTATCTTGCTCCGGTCGTGTTCACAAGTTTGTGTTCAAGAGCATTTATTCTGACAAAATTATGTGCGATATCCATCGTCTCATCTGGTTTTTTAAAAATTTCACAATTTTCACAAAAAATGCTTAAAATGTTTCCTAGAATAGAGCAAAGTAAGATCGTAAAAATGGATTCTTATTCCTCAAAATTAAACCTTTAAATGATGTCATGAACAGTTTTCAAGATAAGTGTAATTTTCGCCTTAATTTCACTCAAAACGGTAGCATTAAAATTAGTGGTGCTACAACAGCACAAACTTTCTCGCGTTATTTCTAAATTTATTTTCAAAAATTTAGAGAGATGCGGCATTATTTTAAGTGTTCTTTGTTCTCTCCGTTGAAAAAATCGAAGAAAAAATTTGGAGCGGTTTTTGAGAAAATGTTTTTCTTAAGTGGAAAAATTTCAAGCGCACATTACGCAAAAAAACACTCTTTTTTCCAAGAAATGATACATGTTTTTTTAAAGAACTGATTTTTTAAGAACAGATTTTGTCAAAGACAAAACTCTCTATTGTAATGATTTGTGAGACTAGCCCGCAAGAATGCGTGGGACAAGGAACTTCTACATAAGCAAAGAGGAGCCAATAATGAAAGAAACAATAGACGACAGCGCCGCGTAATAATAATTATTAGGAAAGTAATAGAAAACAAAAGGGGGGGCAATAGGCATTGTGAACAGTGAATAGAACCCAAATTTAGGAACATTTTGAACCAAGAATCACGTTATTCGAGCCACGGGTTCCGTAAATATTATAAATGGTATAAATTGCATGCATAACGGCGAAGTTGAAGACATGGTGACCATTGTTGTACTTCTGAAAGTATACAACAAAACGAGTTTTATTGAATATCCAGTGAATGCCTGGGTGGATTTTGGCCAAACTTACAGAAATTATAGGGAAAAATATTTAGATCAGGGCAAAATTAGTTACGGCGCGGGGGGGGGAATTTATGTAAGGCTTTAATAAATCAGTATCCAGTTCCATAGCATAGCGAGCTAAGAAAGAATTAAAAGAGCGACCGAAGATGTAAGTGACGTCATCACGAGTGGGGAAGACGGAAAATAAAGGTTTTTTGGAAAAAGGAAAATGGGAAAAGGGAATTCGGTAATGTGATAATTACAAACCAAAAGTTAATAAAACTATGAAAGAGAGAGTAAGACGCAAGATGCCCCAAAACAGTGAAAAATGTAAACATTTTCGAACATTTATTATGGTGATAGGCATATGTTTGGAAAAAAGACAGTCACTTGGATTGTGTGGACCAACAATGCAAACTGGGTTACAGACAGAATGAGTTCGGATCTGAGGATGATCGCACGCGTTTTTATGTTGTGTTAAGTTTTTGAAAATTTTTGCGGAAGTGTCGTGTAAAACGTTATAAAGTTATTTTGATTGCATAAAAACAATTGTTGAGACTGAGTGTATCGAAAATTTATTTAAATTCATTTAGAAATTCACGAAAAAAATCCGCATAGACAATATTTACGCAAATTAGGTGTCAGGAAATAGGAGCGTCGCGAAAGATATATATATATATATATATATATATATATATATATATCGCGAGATATAGAAATAACATTCAGGGAAGACGCGATTAAGACAAAAAAACAATACTTGTGGATGCATTGGCAAACTTGAAACGGGGGAGTGCATCGAGGATCTGGTGGCAGCTGAACGGGGGACTGCGTGCGTAAATAATGCACGTGACAACTACCAGCGACGGGCGCTGACGGAAGGTGACATCGCTGCAAAAAAAGGGAAGTGGCACGAATTGTGCAATAACTGTATTGTTTTTTTTGGTTTGTTTACGCTCCATTCAAAAGAAAGAAAAGAAGTTCTGTCGAAGACCAAGTTATGCTATTAGGCTAAGGATAATAAGGAAGGTCACGACAGAATGCGCATTCTGATGGATGGATGAGATTTTTCTTTGTATTGTAATTTCAGTGTGTATGTTTATTTTTTTCTGTGTGTTTATATATTCGTATTGTTATGTTTCGTAAGTCGGAGGGGCAGATTGTGTTAATGAAAGGGATATCAGCGAAAAAAAATCCTAAATTAAATGCATGAGCATCCCAATGGCTCATAATTGCCGTGATTCCATGTCTTTTTATTCTGTAGTGGTATGAATGTTGACCCAGGCACGAACGAAACGGACCCTTCCTTCAACTCCGTATGGAGTGAGCGCGCGGACTACGACACGGTAAGAAATAAACAATAGTACGAGCTAGCAGAGGTACGGGCAATCGCTAATGTGGCACCCAATTATAATTTAGGGCTAGGGCAGGGCAAGATAGTGCGCGTGACGAGGAAAAGATTACAATCGTCGTGAGGTTTTGTAAGAGAATATTACAGTGGCGCACTAGCGTGGGCCATCGTGTTTGATTAGAAGTAGTATATTGTTACATTGGCGCAGCGACGTGAGGCGTCGCGGTATCAAAGGAGGGCGGAGAGAGAGGGAGATTATTACA